>VZRH01004417.1:17632-35197 GCA_013397555.1 Urocynchramus pylzowi
CCCTTTTTTTTTTTTTTTTTTTTTCCTTCTTCTTTCCCCCACATAAAGGCCCCTGAATGAATTTATTGATTGTCATGGCCTGACTTTGGAAGAAGGTTGGAATGGAAGGGGAGTTGTATAGTGAAGCATGATGAAGATTTCTCCTTATCTTGATTAAGCAGCATGATGTTATAAGAAAATTTTATAGTAAGAAAACAGCCTGGAGAGAGAAGGAAATATTTCAGTAGGCCATAAAAGTTACATATTCTTTTAAAAGTCAGAGAAAAGAATAAATGAAAGGATAACCTCAGTCTTTCTTTCTTCCTTCTGCTTCATTTGTAATAGAGCTTATTAACACTAACTAGGAAAAATAAATAAAGAAGGAGACTCTCAATTATTTCTAACAAGTATAACCATGTCACTGCTGTAAGATCCTACCCATTCCCTTTTAGCAATTTGACTGGAGATCACTGAGCAGATATTACCAACTTACCAGTCATAAGGAATAATTTCCTCATTCTCTTTGGAGAGCAGTTTCCCCAGACTGGTACCAGGGAAGGCTCTTCTTTGGGCCTGGGTGTGCTCCAGAAGCAGGCACCAGTGACCCCTGCCTCTTTATTTGCAACTGTAACACTTGTAAGGCTTTAGCCCTTTTAACCTTTGCTAACCTCGAATTTGGCCTAATTACAAAGTTTAAGTCAGTTATAAATTGCAAGTGTGTAGCAACAAGTCGTATCAGGATGGAGGCCACCGAAGTCGTAGACAGTAGGCAGATATATTGTTAATTTTAATATTATAATATTAGAGTTCCTTTTAAATTATAATTAGGCACACTCTCTGTGATTTCCCAGCAGGAGCACTGCCATATACAAATTCTCCCCTCTTACTCTGCAAGTGGTGATGTACAAACAAAAGAATGAAAAGATAATAGAATAATTTCAACTAAAAGAGACTTAGAGTGATCATCTAGTATCAGCTGTGAAACAGTTTTTATTATTTAATACACCACATAATTGGAACTGCAGGAAAACATTCCAGATGGTTCTGAGGCAGAGGGGAGTGAGAAAGAGATGGATGGATCTGAAATTTATGAATGGAAAAAGTGAATGTGAAGGTGTGTATAGTGGTATATAATATTTACATATATGCATTTATATGTACTTTCATACCTACATCACTATGCTATAAGTATTTCATGTATGTACTGTGTTTATTTCATGTGTATTGCTTCAGAAAAATATCATATGAAACCTCTTACAGGGTTCCCCACATGCCATACTCAAATACTTGAATTTTAATTTCAGAACAATTTGGCTGGTAACATTTACAGAAGGGTTTTGGACAGGCTGGAATCCATTATCAAGGACAGAGGAAAAGATGTGACAGAAAAGAAGCAAAATCAATAGAAATCTCAGTGCTTTACTTGTGAATTTGTAGAGAAGTTTACCTCTCTAAAATACTAAAACAGTGACAGTCTGTAGGACTTGGCACAACCAAAAATTGGACTAAAGGCCAACTGTAATTTCCTGACTACAAAGTTTTATTGAATCTACTGAATTCTGCTAAGGGTTGGCTTTTGATCTCCCCATGCATGTTCCTCTACTGACTCAGTTTTCTTCTCATCAAATACAAAACCCTTGTGCCTAACTCTCAAGTCTGCATAGGCTGATTCCCTACAGGTGTCCATTGGCTGAACCTGCCAAGCCTTGACAGCCACCCTCTTTTCCTCAGCTGATGTGGTCCCAAACAGAAGCCACAAAACTTCCTCTGTGCCACTGGTCTCCGTGTATTGGGAAAATAATAAGAGACTTATCAGAAACAACCAACCACTGGATCCTCTTTGCCTTTCCACAAGCTTCCTGCCCATCTTCTCCAGCCTCTCCTCAGCATTAACATATCCATTTATATCACATTACAAGCAATGATAAGAGTATAATAGTTAATAAAAACTGTTTGAAACTTGAAAATGTTTCTCTTATCATGCTAACTCGGGTTATACCTTCCACAATTCTTTAAAGTGAAACCTGGACTATTCCAAATAGATTATTTTATAGAAAGTGTGAAGTTCGGATTGGGGGGAAAGAGAAGAGGGGCAGGGAAAGTGTGGGCTGTCTGACCTAGTATGATATTTCGTATTTGCTGTATGGAACACTCATTTGCTTTGTGCAATTTACTTATTCTGCAGTTGAATGGGTGTTAGCAAGCACCAAACTAAAATAGCATGCAACACAGCCTGAAACAGGAAAGCAGTTTACCTACTTGAAATAACTGACATGGTTACATTGGAATTGTAATTACCTTTAGAAACTTCAGAATCGCTGTCTTTTAAGAAAGTATAAGCAAGGCAGTGTCTCAACTCTCTTGTGCAATGTAGTGGCTCTTAAAAGAGCCTTTAGGGTGGGGGAAATTAACTCAGGATCACACAGCGTGCACCCGGAGCAGGAGGCTCAGGCGCGCTCCCCGCGGATGCGGCGGGCCAGCTGGATGTCCTTGGGCATGATGGTGACGCGCTTGGCGTGGATGGCGCACAGGTTGGTGTCCTCGAAGAGCCCCACCAGGTAGGCCTCGCTGGCCTCCTGCAGCGCCATGACGGCCGAGCTCTGGAAGCGCAGGTCGGTCTTGAAGTCCTGCGCGATCTCGCGCACCAGGCGCTGGAAGGGCAGCTTGCGGATCAGCAGCTCCGTGGACTTCTGGTAGCGCCGGATCTCGCGCAGCGCCACCGTGCCGGGCCGGTAGCGGTGCGGCTTCTTGACGCCGCCCGTGGCCGGCGCGCTCTTGCGGGCAGCCTTGGTGGCCAGCTG
This sequence comes from Urocynchramus pylzowi, assembly GCA_013397555.1. Classification (NCBI taxonomy): domain Eukaryota; kingdom Metazoa; phylum Chordata; class Aves; order Passeriformes; family Fringillidae; genus Urocynchramus; species Urocynchramus pylzowi. The sequence goes on from VZRH01004417.1 coordinate 20,413, forward strand.
CTTGCGGGGCGCCTTGCCGCCCGTCGACTTCCGCGCCGTCTGCTTCGTGCGCGCCATCGGTGCCGCGGGGACAGGAGCGCCAAGAGAAGTCCCGGAGCCGAGGCCGAGAAATAAGCTCCCTGCGCTGCCGCGGGCGCTTTTATAGCCTGCACCGCACTCTGATTGGCTGCCAGGAATGCGCCGCTCCTATTGGGTAGATTCAATTTCGAAAAGCCCGCCTGGAGCGCGCGCGCCCTCTCCAACGGCTGCCGCCCCAGCGCCGGTCTCGGCCCGCGCGGAGGCTGCGCTCCTCCTTGCCACAGTTTTTAGTCTAACTCGAAAAAGGGGCCTTTACGGAGAAATGTTCAAACGGGAAATGAGAAATCCCAAACTATGCTGAGCTGAATGCACAGAAACTGCATGTGTTTTGTTTTTTTTTCTCTAATTGGCTCTATTTTATTTTTTTTCCCCTGAATAGGTATGATAGCAGTATTTTTGAGCTTGGGTTTTTGTTACTATGGGGTGCGTGGGGTCGTGTATTGTGAGGGAGTTTTGGTGGCAGAGGTTGGGATCCACTTTGTGTAACTTTCACCCGGCAGGGTAAATGTTTCGGTATCAAAATTAATTGCAAACCCAAGTTTTCTAATCCAAGAGAGAGTGCTTTCAAACGACTGGATCTTTCAGCATGTGCAGTATTTTTAGTTTGCTGCTGAAGCACAGTGAGGCAGAAGGTGAATTTCCCATTCTCCTCACTGTATATACACGAAATATTTCCCTACTCGGGTGAGCTGTCGTTGGAGCCCCGATCCCAGAGGAGCTCTCAGGTGAAAGGCACTGACACCAGGTACAGAGAACACCTCGGGCACCCCGAATTAAAAGAAAGTGTATTCCCAACCTTAAACACAGCGAAAGTGTAAATAACGGACAATTTCCTACACACCACATGCAGAGGACAAAGGGGACCTTTTTAAAACATTGAGAAGGGACTCAGGGAGCTGATACCTCTCATGTTGCACTACAATCGACATGAGCTTCATTTAAATATAAATAGGTATCTACTTGTGTTTAGACATTGGGGGGGGACTCCCCCCTCAGATGAGTTGCCTGCAGGGAGATACTTGAAACAACTTTAAGCCATCACCTCGAAACAGAAGGCTACGTGAGTATGCTTTACTGGTTTTTTATCTCTTAGATATCAAGGACATAGTTCTAAACGCAGGACACTTATTTAACAAAGATAGCCTTCTATTAGCAGCAAGATTAGTCACTTAGCACAAATTGAAATTAAGTATCTCCTAGAGATACAATGAATTATAAAATATTTAGGAAGTTGAAGTTACCTGAAATTAACACATTACAGCAATACAGCTCTTTTACGGTTTAAGTGTGCGGCTCTTAAAAGAGCCTTTGTGATTTTTGTGGCGATGGTCCGGTAGGAGCGCAAGGCTTTATCCGCCGAAGCCGTAGAGGGTGCGCCCCTGGCGCTTGAGGGCGTAGACCACGTCCATGGCCGTGACCGTCTTCCTCNTAGATATCAAGTACATAGTTCTAAACGTAGGACACTTAATTAACAAAGATAGCCTTCTATTAGCAGCAAGATTAGTCACTTAGCACAAATTGAAATTAAGTATCTCCTAGAGATACAATGAATTATAAAATATTTAGGAAGTTGAAGTTACCTGAAATTAACACATTACAGCAATACAGCTCTTTTACGGTTTAAGTGTGCGGCTCTTAAAAGAGCCTTTGTGATTTTTGTGGCGATGGTCCGGTAGGAGCGCAAGGCTTTATCCGCCGAAGCCGTAGAGGGTGCGCCCCTGGCGCTTGAGGGCGTAGACCACGTCCATGGCCGTGACCGTCTTCCTCTTGGCGTGCTCCGTGTAGGTGACGGCGTCGCGGATGACGTTCTCCAGGAAGACCTTGAGCACGCCGCGCGTCTCCTCGTAGATGAGCCCCGAGATGCGCTTGACGCCGCCGCGCCGAGCCAGGCGGCGGATGGCCGGCTTGGTGATGCCCTGGATGTTGTCGCGCAGCACCTTGCGGTGGCGCTTGGCGCCGCCCTTGCCGAGCCCCTTGCCGCCTTTGCCCCGCCCGGACATGATGACGAGACTCCCGCTGCTGTCGCCGATCCCGCCGATCTGAGGCTGTGGCGGCTGCGCCGCGGTTTTTATGGGGTTTGGTCCGACCTGGTTGAGGACTGCGAAGAGAAGGGGGCGGGGTTCCCGCCTTTTTCCCAGTTGGCGTCACCGATGATGAAACTCCGCTCGCTGGTACCTGTGCGGGGCCTGGGAAGTCTGGCCTGTAACGCAAAGAATAAACCTCCTCCAGGAAAACAATTCCAGCGATGTGCGTGTTCATACAGTTGGAAAGCTTCCCCCCACCACATTTGTATAAACCATTTGCCCATATGCGTGTATTATGCTTTGTTGCTCTGGCAGGGGTTGCTGTGAATTACTTCAAATTCTCGTTATTTTCATTCTGTTGTTTATTAATACTAGTGGTTAATTTGTATTCAAAGTGCTGTAAAAGTTGCTTCATGCTTTTTAATAATTTGAGATCTCTTAACAGCTTTAAATAATTTTTCATAATTATATTTATTTTTATTGGTTTCTTTATTTTGATCTTCACCTCCCATTTTTAAATATTCCAATTTTACATCAGCATCTTTTTGTCTGTAATTGCATATTAACGAGAAGATGAAACAGAATTTTTACAATATTTTAAGGTTACATTAGTTTGTGACTTCTGCTAATTTTTCTCCTTTTGAGTTACTGCAGTGGGGTAATTTTTTGGGATTTAATTTTCTGCAAAATGACTTTTACTATACTGTAGACTGAAATTTCAGTTTCTTGATTAGTAAAGAAAATCATTCTGCTGCTATTTACTATAGATTAGGCTATTCACTATAGATTAGGATTTTCAATTTTTTTTTTTTTTTTTGCTTGAGGGTGTGGCTCTATATCAATATTGAAAACAAAAGATATTCTGAATTACCTTCTGTGAAAGTCAGGAGTAGTCTTAGGACGTTCCAAATGGCATAATGTAAAAACATCCTGAGCTGGTTACTGAAAAACTGATACCTAAATAATGTTTGTTTTCTCTTGTCCTTTTATGTATGAAAGGCAAACATAATTTCTATGTACTCTGTTTAAGTTTAAAAAATCATTCATTATATGCTACTTTGAATTTAGGTCAACATTAGTAAAAAAAAATATTGCCAGACATTATATTTTAATAATATATATGAATAAAATTCTGGAAATATGTTTGTCCTTTCAAACTAATAGTTTTGAATTAAGGGTAAGTATTGTATAAGTTTTCATATTCCTTATTTTCCACCCACTGGCAGCTGGTGCTTGTTTTCCCCTGTAAAATATTCAGTGTCACTCTCAAAGGATGAATGGAAATGCACCAAGCCCTCTGAGAATGAGAGAGGTTGTACAATCCCTGCTTTGCTCTGCATTCATGCTCCTGAGGTCTGCCATGCTGAAAACACAGATCTCACCGGGAGGAAAGAAATAAATTCTTCCCTTGCACTGAAAGCCTGAGCACTTTTGAGGGACCAGCACATTCCCATTTTTGAGGGACCAGCATAACCCCAACAAACTGGAGGAGCAATGCACTGAAAAGGAAAATGTGCTTATTTCAACTTCAGGGAGACAGAGGGGTTACCATGGTTTTGGACAAGAGAGCTGCACCAGTGAATCATCAGATTTCCTCAGATGATCAACAAAGACTGACTCCTTCCTGAGCAAGCCAGATGAAAATGTGGGGTGGGGAGGATGGGCCGTGTACACGTGAATCAGCCCAATATAACTTGTAAAAACTGGGGAAAAAAAGTAAAAATTTGGAGATAGCAACAGGCTTGAGATGATTTCAACCAACTTATTCCCTCCCAGGGACTGGGCAGGGGGGCAGCATTGATGTGGAGCAGACAGAGACCAGTAATGAGAATTTCGTTTCTACAGTGATTCAACTCTCTATTGCAAATGCTTTATGATGCTTGGCTGCAACTTCAATACAGTATCCTTCTGCTAGTTAAAAAAACAATCTAACACCAAATATTAGGAAAATTAAAAATTAAACCCTCCTCATGTACTACCTGAAAGAACCTGGATGGAGAGCATTCACCTCCTGCAGCGTGGAGATGGGCTCAGCTGGGACCTGCCTCCACACAGGACTGTAAACTGCACGAGGTCTGACTTCTTTGGCAGTCCTCAAGCTACTGAATCCACCCCAGTGGTCCTTGTTCTCTGTATCCCTGTGCCCACACACCACACCTTCAGCACATAAGTCATGCTAGAAAGTTGTGCTTACTGAAATAGACCAGCACACATCACTTTGGTAAGAAATTTTTTAAGCACAGAAAGCTCTGATTTTGAGACTGAGGCACAAAAATCAATATTTGCATGCATGGATTTACCATGTGGAACGAATCCTCTGGCAGTAGCATAGATGCAGAAATGCTTTGTGATGTCCAAGCAAAACTAGCAAATACCACAAATTTAGTTTAATGACTGGTACACTGATAACTAATTTAGTATTTTCCCTGCCTTTCCCTGCTAATTCAGAGAGGTGGAGACACCTATTCTCATCTTTTTATTTAGCCACTTCAGCTGGTCAGAGATAAGAATTTGAGCTGCAGCCCTGCTTTGGGCTGTTTCCAACTTCCTTCTTGCTTCCAAATTCAGAGAACATGCAGGGATTGATAAATCAAGAAAAGAAAACCTCTGTCATGGTCCAGCATCTTAGGCTGATCTTTGAGGATGCAGTTTGCCATTCACACTTGTGAGTGGCTTACAGATCACATGGTCCACAGAGAGGCAAAATCTTCCAAAAATTGTCTTGTGGGCATGCTGTCTGAGTCACTGCTGGGAGGAAGGCTTGCCTGGGCCTCACCCCCACGGCTCCATGCGTGAGCTGAATCCTTGCAGGCTCACTGAGCAGCTGGAGCAGCTGGTAGAGCTGAATAGGTCCAGGAAAAAAAGGCTGGAGGAACTCCTAGATCAGGTTTGGGGTGTTGGGAAGTCAATGAAATACCCAGTTCTTCACGTGAAGCTTTTATAGGATGTAGGAGAGAAGATTCAGGGTCAATAACCTGTAAGGGGGGGCAAGGGCAGCAATGTTGAGCAAATTCTGGCCATGGCCATAGCATTCCTGGCCTTGTCTGAGGAGAACACTGAAGAGTGCTCCAACAAGTGCTCCAGGGTGGCCTGTGGAGCTCTGAGCTCAGCAGCACACCATGCAAATCTGCTCCTGCATTCCAGTAGAGACACAGCAAACAGCAAAGCAGCTACTCAGCAACCCCAGCCCACACAGATGCTCAGGGGCTTTGCTCCTCTCAAATCCCTTTCTCTTCCTTCCAAATTGGCACTGGATTGAAGCAGCATGGGTCTCATGGTGTCCTGTCATGCTCCTCATCATGCACTGTTCCTTGACCAAGCTAGAAAGATGAATCCAGGAAGAATTGTCAGCACCACGTTTTTTGCACAGCTGAGACTGAGTGGCTCCTCTGGTTGCCTGGGCTCATGCAGAGCTGGTCTGGGCAGTGCATTTTTCAGCTGAACTCTACCAACCCTTACAGAGCTGTAAGTACCTAAAAGCAGCTGAAGTACTGCCTTGTCCCAATGGTCTCTCTGGGGCATAGTTTTCCAAGTGCAAATCTAATGTGAGCATCCTTGTAGGAATTTATTGAATATTGTCTTGGGCTATGCATTTCTGGAGGAGGCCAACTCTGAAAAATGGCAATATGCCTTTTGTTAGTGACTCCAGACACCGCTGCCGTGCTCTGTTTTGTGACAGCAATACTTGGTTGGAAAAAAGAAAGATTCCAGGCACTTACAGGGATCTATTCATGATCATGCTCTGGACCAAGCAGCTTGTCCTTAAGGATACAGCAGTTAAGGAATTCACCACAACGTCCAGGTCCTGCCCAGGTCAGCCCAGCCTTCCCCTGGCCTGTGCTGAGGCAATGGCATGCAGGTGCCCTCACGGGCAGAACCTAGCACTTCCCTTTGACAAACAGAACAGGATTTCTGTCAGCCCATACCTCAAGTTTATTAACATCCCTGTTGTCTGAAAGAATTACTTTTGACCCTGTCTAGCTGTCTTCAGTTCGTGCTACCCCCACTAGCTGAGTGTACATCCCAGGTATTTCAGGTTATTCCAGAAAACACTAAATAATACCAGCCCTGAAGCATTGTTTTGATTACCAGTTGTCTGCAGACACTAAGTTGTTGACTATAGCCCCTTGGCCCTGTGCTACAGACAATTTTCAAATATCTGAGAGCCTGCTGATCCTGCCTGTATTCCCTCTGATCCCAAACAAGAACATTTGGGAAACGGTTCCAAAAATATCATGAAATGTCAAGTATATTGCCTACAACATTCCTCCTTTGTCCACACAGATACTCTTCAATCAACAGTTCTGTGACAATTACCTTCACCTAGACATGAGAAATTTTTGTTGCAATCCATCCACTATCAAGCCAACAGAACCCATTTTATTTCTGACACTCAGTCACTCTGTTTCTTGGAGTCTGCTGTCATTCCCTGTAACATTTTCTACTCCATATTAGAAGTTATTTCCTTACTGCTAACTTGCTGCAAAGAACATCTGTTCCTGTGCCTTCAACCATGTATATTAAGGAAAAATCACTTCCTTTCTCATCATGTTTTATGTGTTTAAGAAGAAACTTTAGTTTTTCAGCATTCTCTTCCAGTCAGGGTACTTCAATAACACTTGCCTTTTCATCAGGGACGGATTTTTAGACATCTGACAATTACTATTTCTCTCTTCTGTGTATTGACTCATTGTTCATTTCTCATTACCTGAAATTTGGAACTAGAAACCAGGCCTAAAACTCCAAATAGGAGTATACCATTCCAGACTGCAGACTAAGATCTTCACCTGTCTTGGGGAAGCAGTCACTGTGATCCTTTTCTACTAACATGTGGCTTTTGGTTCTTTATCAACACAAAACTATAATCTGAAGAGCCAGATCTGCTGAGGCACTTGTCAGCTCCTGCTGACAGTAGCAGTTTTGCAATATTTCCTAGTATTTGTAAAAGTGATACAGTTTATCCCTGATGAAGAATCTAACATATCTTTGAAGGCAGTGTCTCTTATCCAGCATTTTTCAATACATATAATTTCCTCAACCATTTTAATTATTTTTCCAAGTTGATACACACAGCATTTATATACAGGCTCTGTAGACATTAACTCAGATCATAAATAAAATTATACCAGGACTAGGACTGATCCCTGCAGTCCTAGTTTGTTTAAGACTGCAGTTTAATTACATAGTTGACAAATATAAACATTTAAATATAAATTTCTACCCTGGAAGTGTTGGTGTTTCCTGATTATTACTTTCATTACTAATACTTTTCTAAAAGAAAACTGTGAGAAAATCTGTAGTGTATCAGCAAGTTATAGAGAAACTTTGCATCCTGTACTGAGACTCTTCCTAAAGTATATTTTGGAAAAAGGTTATTAAACATGGTTTTCATTTCTTCCTTTATATCTCTTTTGAGTCCTGTAAATTCTAATTTTCTATTCATATCTAAAAAGAAACTGTTTTGAGTTGTAATTATCACAACTCAACATCAACGATTTATCCTTTCCTCAGTGTGTGCTGAGTCTGTAAGCTGAGAAATGCATTAATCTGTAACCCAAAATGACTGATTTTGTGCTTAGGTCTTGGCCATACTCTTCAGATACCTAAAGAGAGGCTGCATAGTCTGGCTCATAGCTGGGTCTGCAGCACATTGTCCCAGGAAAGCTTTCAGCATCCTGCTTCCCTCTGCTCAGAATGAGGGGCTGGAGTTACCTTTGACATCTTAGGGAATGGCACCTGACACCATGTACTTCCTGGCTCTCACTGAAGGGTAGGACAGAGTTACTCTGCATTGATGGTGTAGTTTCAATTTGCATTTCTGACTGAATCAGTATTTACAACCTCCATCTAAAAAAAAAAAAAAAAAAAACCAAAAAAACAAAAAAAAAAAAAAATCACCAAACAAAACCAAACCAACAAAAAACGAAAAAACCCAAAATAAAAAAACCCAAAAAAACCTCAAAAAAACCCCCAAAAAAGCAAACAAAAAAAAGCAAACAAAAAAAAGCAAACAAAAAAAAGCAAACAAAAAAAAGCAAACAAAAAAAAGCAAACAAAAAAACCACAAAACAAAATAACCAAAACCAACCAAACAAAAAAAGAATTTTACACTTGACTCTGTAGTGCACCTGGGAGGATAGACAATGTGTCACATAATTTCAAATACTACAATCCAGTTCTTTCCAGGCATTCTGTGAAAGTTACAGGTAGGGTTACATTTCCATATTTTTGTATGTAGATCCCTATAATTCTTCATCTTTCTGCACTTATCTTCTTCCTCTTTTTCTTCAGCTGAAATCAATACAAAGCTATTTGGTCTGTGGAACAAAGTAACACAGAATCCTGCTCATTACTGAGGTACCTAAGCTTACCAACACTACTACCACAAGCAATAATTCTCAGTCCCATGGATGGATGGAGAGAAGTAAAATTTGGTTAGAAGAGAATCTCTGATCCAAAGGCTTTCAGAAGCTGGGAGGAATATTTTGATAGTTTAGGCTCTCATTTTATATGGCAGAAAAGAGAAGGTTTGGGAGGTCATTCATTAAAATGCACAGCCCTTTTTGCTGGTTGGCAAACCAGCAAAATAATTTAGCAGTTATGGCAGAAGAGTCATTTCTTTGATCAGTCAGTCACCTTTTGATCACTCCAGACTGTAGGAATTTAAGTTTTGCTGAGACTTTAACTAGCCTTAACAAATCCTTCAGTCACATACAGCATAAGCACCGAGCCAAATCAGGGTTGCTCAAACTCATCTTGACAAGCCTTGAAACTAAGGACTTTATGAGAGGTTAAAGTGGTTTTTGAAGCTGTCTCTATTGAACTACCAAAGTTTAAAACATTTTGGGAGTGTCAGGCAGGGTGAATCTATACATGGGCTTCACAAATTAACCCAGAGAAGGACTATGTGCAAAATGGTACTGAGGGAAATAATTTTTTCCCTCCACTCAGCACTGGTGAGAGAAACTGGAGTGCTGTGCCCAGTTCTGGCCTCCCCAGTGCAACAGAAACACAAACAGAGCTGGAGTGGGACCAGTGAAGGGCCACAAAGATGATGAAGGGACTGGAGCATCTCTCACGTGAGGAGTGTCTTATTAATGTGTTCAGATATCCTGTGGGGGGAATAGAGGACACAGATCCAGTCTTCTTAGTACTGCCCAGGAAAAGAGGCAATGGGCACAAACTGCAACACAGTTTAGGAAATTCTATTTAAACCTAAGAAATAATTTTTTGGAGCATGCTCCCCATGGAGGATTTAGTATCTCCCTGCTCTAGCTGATCCTTCTTTGAGCATGGCCAGGACCTACTGCATTAGGTGTTAGATTAGATCATGAGATAATTTTTTTTAGGAGATGTGATTGTCCTAACGCTGAAATAACTGTCCACATATATTTGTTAGCTTGGGTGAAGTATAGCTAAAAGGATGTAGGCTTCTTTACTACTGATACTCTTTGACACCTTGAATCTTAATCTCCCCCACATATAAACATTGCAGTTGCTGAATCAGTATTGTCAATACATTTTCAGCATGACAGAAACCTGACTAATGTCTTTTGACCTTGTTATGGTGTTTTTATTACTAATATTGAGAGTGATTACTTGAGCAACTACAAAATTACTATATATTAAAAAGACAGCATGCTTCAGTTAAAAGTTGTCAATTTCTCTGTATCTTCACTGTCCTAACTATAGTAATTGTAATTAAGTGAGTGTAGGCTTTCAGCTAAATTTGTCTAATCAGCTTATCTGGATTGCTCTCCTCCTGCAGTCTGGATGCCTTATTTGCCTTTATTTGTCTAATGTTTTTCCTCCTTGAGAAGCTTCTCTCTTGACAAGAAGAAAAGTCTTTTCTCTACTGTAGTCTTAGGAATTCTTACATTATATATGAACTATTTTTGGTTTGAAGATCCCCAGATTAGAAAATACTTTGTCATTTTGTCGGTTCCTCTGTATCCTGCACTAGCACCTACTCAGCTGAGCAAGGCAATCTGGGCACGTGTGTGATGGTGCAAGGGAATGAGGCCGTGTTTTGGGTTCACCTTTAAAGAGGGCAAAAAAATTGGTCTGAGTTCCTCGGTAAGAGATAAACAGAGACAACAATTGTACAGGGTGCTTGGAAAGGAAATCAGGGAGAATACTGAAAAATGTTTGCTGTTTAATTAAGTATTAAACGAGTCACATTTAAATATCATCTGTTCATATGGAAACTGCAAACACTTATTATTTATCACTCTTAAAACTTTTTTTATTTTCAAGTAATTTTGTTCGACACAAAGAAAATTTCTCTGTCTGGTTGAAAAACTGTTCCCTAATCTACCATTGATTTGATAAACAATTATGTGCTCAGATGTTTTTTGTTTTATGTTTTTTCTTTATGTTTTTTCAGATGTTTTTGCTTTATGTTTTTTCTCTTATCAGTAAAACCCAAGGGAATGTCAACGCTATTTGTAATCATCAGTCTGTAAAATACAAGAATTTTCATTGTGGTTCAGTGTTGCATTTAACAGCCATTTTCAGCAGTGCAAACTTGAAAATTGCTCAAAGCAATTGACAAGTTTGTTTTACCCAATTAAGTAGAAAATGTTGTTGCTTGGCCCAGAGTGCAGGAATAACCCATAAAAAGCCTCCCCTTCTCACACCACTTCTTATTTCTAAATCCTCTCTCTTTACTAATACACACAAAACAAAAACAAACAAACAAACAAACAAAACAAAAAAAAAATTGCTTTGTCCAGAAATGGATGGTGAGCCCAGGAACATTTTGTCTTCTCAGAAGTAGGCCAGGGAAAATTCTCTGCAGTAAGAGCCAGTGCGATGGGTAAGGAAAAGATACAATAAAGGATGCTGACACAAAACGCCGGAGGCCAGCTGCCAAGACTTCCAATGTCTCAGGCTACTAGGAAAAAGCAGAGGACTTCAGAAGTGCAGCTCCAAATAGGGAGCAGGGAACACGAGGGATTTCCAGGGATGCACCCAGAACTAAAAGTGGGAGAAGTCCTACATTCCACCCTTGAAACGCTTTACATGACAACCTTCACAATCTTCCTCGTATGCTTTCCTTACAAAAACAAAACGGCAGGAACCAAGCAAAGAAACCCCAAAAGCACCCAGCAGCGTCCCTGTGCCTTTAAAACTTGCCACAGAGCAGGGGCAGCCATCCTTATCTGCTGCAGGTGGAGTTCTAATGACTGCGCTGCTTAGGGAGGAAGATCTAAGGTCTCCCACCACTTTCCTTCCTCTGCCTTTATCTCTCACCCCCGGCCTGTTGCTGGGGGGAGGGAAGGAAACCTCTCCTCTCCTGATGGGCTGAGAACAGGTTTACTGAAAGCAAGCTTGAAGCTCAAAGGTGTGAATGTGAGGGAGGTGCAAGGAGGATGCACCCCTGGGGCTGCAGCTGCATTCTTGTAGGAGCGGCTATTGTCCACTCCCCGTTGCTCCCAGTTTCTTGACCAGTTTCAAGTGCAATAAAGCAGCCACAGAGCTCTAACACCAAACTGTCAAAGCTGCAGGGATTAAAGCACATTAACCGTCGTGCAGTCTTTATTCTCTGAAGAATGTACATCACATTAAACAGACCCGGATAGGTGACAAGACTTGCCGGCTCCCTTTGTATGGCTTACAGTCAGATTCTGCTTTGTCTTTGTTCATCTAGGCTGGAAGATATGCACAATGCCCTCATCCTTCCAAACCAAATACTTTTTTACCTCTCAAACGACTGCTCACACGACTTGCCACACTGAACTTTCAAAATCTATGGCTCCTGTGGGCTTGGTTTAGTTGTTTATGTGGGATCAATGTCATGTTCACCAGGGGCATGGCAGATCTCACAGCCCACTTCAATATGCCTTTCAGTCTGTTTTTTACCGTGGAGTACTGACAAGCTTAATTTTTTCCAATTTACACTTACCTCTCCTTCGGAATATTTATTACCTCACCTGCATGCAAGCACAACAAAATAAAAACAGAAATAAAAAACAATATGGAAGAGCCACAGTTTATTGTTTTGACTTGTAATTTTAATGTATCTACTGTATCATTATCCTTTTAATCTGTCTCATTTAAATCAAAACCTCTTGCTATCAAGTATAACTTTGTGTCTTCAACATTCAGTGTATCAAAATGCATGTCAGGGTCCTTTGTAACATACCTCACGTCATCTTGAATCTCAAATTGATCCAAGCTGGAAAAGATGTTCTTTTGTTGAAATAGCCCACTGACAATTTGCACGACAATTTTTTACGAAGTACAATGTGGTAAAATACTAAGTTTGAACTTAACTTGTTCTTTCAAACCAAGGAGAAAAAAATTCTGGCTGCTTTTTAATTAGAAACCAAACAAAGCTTTAGTCTTCTAACTTAAAAAAAAAAAAATAGCACAAACAATTCATTGCAGTCCTTAAAAGTTTTAATTAATTTCTATGATCACTTTATGAGACTCAATAATTAAGCAGGATTATGATAATTAAAACTGACTCTGATTTATGATGATTGTCTGAAAATTATTTCAGTATTCTTAGGCTTGGGATGGAAACCTCAACAGTGAGGTTTTTTTTCCTTTTCCTTTAAAGAAATGAATTGGGGGAATATGAAACCTATGAAAAAGAAATAATAATAATAAACAAAACCAAACAAAAAAAAAAACCCACAAAAGCACAACAGTCAGTGTCCAAATATTTGCAAGTTATACTGAAACTGAAGCTTTCTATTCATGAAGGCCAGATTTCCATTATATTTAATTTATTGGGAGGTAACTGATTCTTCAACTGGCTCCATAATTGTTTAAGTGGCAGATAATACATATTAGTGTAATCTATACCTGTTTGACATTTTTCCTCGCCAGATCTGCATCTGATGTTTGTAATTCATAAAGTACAGCATCCACAGTGGTAACAGAGATAGTGTTAAAGTACCGTTTATCTGGGATTTCTAGGCATTAACTAGGCATTAACAGCTTCATTTTACAGACAGACTATTTGTAAAAACATCAAAATCTTTCTATCCACTTATAAAACACCACACAAAAAAACAAAACAAAACAACACCAAAAAACCCCAACAAAAAAAAGCATAGCCCTGGCAAGTTCCAAACACTTTTCAACAGTATATATATTCCTCTGAAGGTCTCTTCCCTTCCCCAAACGTGAAAATATGTTGAAATACCGTATCCTTAATAGTTAAAGATATGGTTAAGAGAGCCGAATCTTTATCCATATTCAAAGCTTAGCCATGAAATTGTGTTACTTCCTTGTCTTTGAAATCAATTTACTACAAAAATACTCAAGCTGCTCACTCGGTTTCTGTCCTAATCTGAAGAAAACCCCCCAAAGAGTAAGCCTGCATTACGGGGGAGACTTTTTATCTCCGTGTTTTATTTTAATTTAGAAGGAAAAACAAAAGTTTGCCGTTCCCGGGGTCTTTCTGGCTTCACAACGCGGGGTTTAAAACAGCTTTTCTCTCCCATCCGTGGTCCAAACGGCAAGAAACTTGCCCGGATGAAAGCCCACCGTCTTCTCTTCACCCTCCGAAGAAACTGGGGTGATTTAGCGGCACTCGTTTTACGAAAAATATGAATTTATAACTCCGAAGAAACACAGACTCGGAGGAGGAAAAGCTCTTCCTGGCTAACAGTTAGGCGGGCTCTGCAAAGCACCAATCACAGATCACCGCTTCGCTATAAATTCAGGCATCGGGGTTACTGTAGCCCAATTACTTTCTTTTGATTAGGAAGAAGTCTCTGCAGCGATGTCGGAGACCGCTCCCGCCGCCGCTCCCGCCGTCGCGGCCCCCGCCGCCAAGGCCGCCGCCAAGAAGCCGAAGAAGGCGGCGAGCGGCTCCAAGGCCCGCAAGCCCGCGGGGCCCAGCGTCACCGAGCTGATCACCAAGGCCGTGTCCGCCTCCAAGGAGCGCAAGGGGCTCTCGCTCGCCGCGCTCAAGAAGGCGCTGGCCGCCGGCGGCTACGATGTGGAGAAGAACAACAGCCGCATCAAGCTGGGGCTCAAGAGCCTCGTCAGCAAGGGCACCCTGGTGCAGACCAAGGGTACCGGCGCCTCCGGCTCCTTCCGCCTCAGCAAGAAGCCCGGGGAAGTGAAGGAAAAAGCCCCCAAGAAGAGAACAGCTGCAGCCAAGCCCAAGAAGCCGGCGGCCAAGAAGCCCGCCAGCGCCGCCAAGAAGCCCAAGAAGGCGGCGGCGGTGAAGAAGAGCCCCAAGAAGGCGAAGAAGCCGGCGGCCGCCGCAGCCAAGAAAGCAGCGAAGAGCCCCAAGAAGGCGACAAAGGCTGCCAAGCCCAAAAAAGCGGCGGCAGCAGCGAAGAGCCCGGCTAAGGCGAAGGCGGTGAAGCCCAAAGCAGCCAAGCCCAAGGCGGCCAAACCCAAAGCAGCCAAGGCGAAGAAGGCAGCGCCGAAGAAATGAAGTGCTGAAGTGGAAATACTTTTAAACCCAACGGCTCTTTTAAGAGCCACCCACTATTGTCCCCAAAAGGGCTGATACACTCCGTCACCGAGCTCTGCCTGCAGCAGAGCCGACTATTCGCCACTATCCGTGTGGGACGCTCGTCTGTGGAGTGGATGGGACGCTAAACTTCCGGCCGTGGTTTTACACTAAGACTTGGAAAAATAAAAGTTTACATTCCCGGCGAAAACGCTTTCTAAAGGCTGCTGCTTTTTTTTTTTTTTTTTTTTTTTTTTTT
>VZRH01004419.1:0-12358 GCA_013397555.1 Urocynchramus pylzowi
CACCCCCCCATCTTGATTGACTATTACTCCATGTGCAGCAGTTACACAGAGATATTTCTGATGTTTGGACTGTTATTATTTTATCAGTTTGCAGAGCTTCTGGGAAAAAACCCAACTTTGAGCAGGAATTGAGGGGGCTGGAATGAGCCATAAAAATAGTACTGTATTTTTTTCAAAGTAGTGCTAAATTACTTTTATAGCATTTATAGGATTCTACAGAAAATGTCAGCATTTTCAAAGGAAGAACCGCTGATTTTCAAGAAAATATTCAAGCAGCAGGAGAAAAGGACAGGATGAAGTTGGTGCCCTTACCTTTTTGATGTGATCTTCTCTTTGGAACATCTTGGTCTGCTACAGCCTCTTCTCAGCTTGCCAAAATCATTGCCTGTTTATCTCCCTTCTCATGCCTTTCCCAGAAAATGCATGTACTATGAAAAGTGCTGTCAACCTCAGAACACCTCTTCATTGCTTTCACATTTGTCAGCTGCCTACATCTTCAGTCTGTCTCTCGTGTGGTGAAAGGCTGTAGTGGAGACGCTTCCTATGGATGCACTAAAAATGTTGGCCTCCTGCAATGTAAAGGAGCTTGTCAAAGCAGGGAAAATTAATCTGGGCATTTCTAACTGTACAACAGATCTGGCTAGAAGACTGTAAGAAGGTAGTGTGCAGGGAGACAGGGTCAGGAAGTGGTGAGATGTAGTACATAAAACACTGCTGTGCTTGTATGCTTCCCTTCACACAATTAGTCCATTGACTGAATTGGCAGAAGCTGAACATCAGTGAAAGGATTAGTTGTACTAACATGGTATAAACTGAAATTACATCTCAATGGCTTAGATAAACACACTATTTAATTTCTATAAGCAGCAACAGATTTGAGTTTTGGTCAAAGAGCTCTTCAAATGTTGACCTTAGAATATATATGTATATAGACATCTATCTTCAATAAAATATAGTATCTCTCTCTTTAGGGTACTATCTCTCTTCTATATAGTTTTTTGGTGTGAAATCTCCGCCATCAAAGATGCATCTTTATGAACATTTCAAAACAGTAAATTAGCAGAGCTACTTTGTCCTTTGAAACACCATTTTCATAGTAAGGAATTGAGACCATGGGGACATTAACCTTCTTCACAGGGATTTTACCATCATGACTGGAGGCATCCTGACAAGAAGCTTTCATTGCTTGCACTCTGGATCTGTCTTATTAAATTGTACTGGTAGCTTCAGTGGCATTGCCTTACAGTGACTGACATTTAAATATACAGCTGTTACTGTACTACTATCTCATGGGCATGCTTGTGAAAGCAGTCCCAATCCAGGTCAGTGCCAAAAAAAGCAGATTACTTTAAATCAACACCAAAGGTGGTCACAGCTAAGGCATGTCAGTTGCACAGGCAAGTACCAGAAAGCCAAGGATGGTAGCTCCTCCTAACAACCATTCTGTTGATTTCACCAGACCAACACGGTTTCACACCAACTGAGATCAAGAGAAGACAAACTGAAATGTCAGGTTTTTTCCTAAGAACTGACAAAAACGCCTCTGTATTTCACAGCAGTCAGCTGCATCAAGTAGTATTAGTCTCTTTGCAAGGAGAAGCTGTAACAAATATGCAGTGATTAGTCTGGTGGCTGAGGAAAAGGACATTAATTCTAAAAAAGCCTTCACTTGCAAAAACATCTTCAACCTCAGTTCAACCTGTGAGCCCAGCCAGAGGTCAGCCCAGCTCACAGAGGTGCTTTTCACTTGCTTTCAAGGGGCCTGGGCCCAAAAAATGCTCTAAACACAGAAACAGATTCTGTCGTCACTCTAAGCACTCTGTAAATATTTCTGCACAGTGGAGAGTGTTGCACCCAATCACAGGGAGTGGCAGTAAATGGAAAGTTGGTTGGTTTGAAATTTTAGATGGTATGCACCCATCACTGTGATGGTGCATATGAACCAATATGAATTTTTATTGGACTGTAGGGATACAGGAAATTCATCTCTGCACAGAATGACAATGTAGTTCAAATCTGAATTTCTGACTCTCAAAAACCACACTGAGAATCTGTGCAGGAGAAAGGGACTCAAGCAAAAGTATCTCTGTGTAAATATATCCCCTCTGAGCTCCACAATTTCTGCACACTTCATGTTGAGGACAGAAATGAATGGCAAAAGCTCAGTCATATTTACAGAAGCAGTGATCTCTAGCACATGTGACATAAGCAATGCCAGATAATTCCATGTTTTTCAGTACTTTCTGCCAGAGCTTCTGATTGTAGGTGTAACTCAGACTGGCAACTCCCATTTTAGTTCACAAAACTTTGAAATTCCTTTTCTTTTCTATTTTTTTTTTTTTTAGTAGAGGCAGTAAGTGGCAGAAGCTGCAATTAGGTTTTGTGTAGGTGTTTGAAACATCTTCATTGAATAGCAGCACATGTCACTGTGAGATTTCACTAGAATCATAATAATCTCTGAAATGAGCTGTGGGGAGGAGGAAACAGATGTTCCACACAGACTTTAAGTGCCTTACAAAAATAGAGAAAGACATTCTGCAGCCACTTGTAATTTGCCTTGAACTTCATAATTACAAGGACTGTGCATAGCACTGCAGACAAATTAGTTTGCTTTAAGTTTTAGGAACAAGATTATTCCCCTTAGCTTCTCAACAGAAATCCAAAACACTCAGCACAATAGGACATGTCACAGGGATTAAAATTTAGTCTCACATAACAATTTACATACTTAATGCAAAAATTAATTCTATTTCTCCTTATGGCCATATCATGATTTCTCAACTACTTCTCAGCCCAGTTCATCTGTCCAGGGCTGAATTAAACAAAAGGCTGAATAAAGAAAAAAGTCTGTCTGATAAACTGACTGGGTGCACCTTCTTAGCCTTATTGTATTGTCCCCTGTTAAAAACTCCACCGCTCCCTCTTGGGTTGGCACTCACACATCTCAAACAAACCACTCAAAGTCTTGACATCTGGTTTCCAATCTTCAATTCAAATAAAGGATTAGTAAGAAATAGTATCCAGAATGAAAATGCTAAATGCTAATAGTTGAAGACAGTAGACAACTTACTGTAAAACTCTTCATTTCCTAATCTTTGATTCCAGAGTCATCTTCAATCTTACATTGTCACACATTCTTTCATAAATTCTCAATATCTAACCCTGCCCACAGAAGGACAATTACTCTGTTCCTCTCTGTAAATAACAATTACAGTCTGATCATCTTGCAAATAGGTTATAACAACTGTTAGAAGCTGACTTCAAAAGAAGAAACACTCAAAAATTTTAACAGTCCTGGAAATACTATATTTTTGTCTTGAAAGGGAACTGAGAAGTAGCTGCTTCATTCAAGAAGCAGCTTACATTCAAGATACTGCTATAGACTTCTCACTCTGGAAGCTACAAAACCAATGCAGAAGTCCTAACTTTTGCCTTTGATAGTATCTGGACCACATTTCTGCTAATTTGATTGGGCTCCTCCTATAAGGGTGAAGCAGTGACTTTCTCTGCCGTGCCACTTTAGCTGAATTCCAAAGTCCATGTGTACTTGTGTTAGACCATCCACTTACATGTGGTCTCACTGCTCATGAGGAGAACTTTCCCAAAGACAGAAACAAAGTCCAGAACAGAAATCAAAATTACTCTGAAAGCCTTCTGCTGTCATATGTAGTAAACATGCCAGAGCTGTTTCAACTTTTACAGTAGCCATTATTACTGTTTACAGTAGACATCCAGTAATAATTATTTATTCCACAGTATCATTATTTCTGTTTTAAATAAAGCACTCAAAAGGAGTATTGAGGTACCTTGGTCCTCCTAGTGTATACCTATTCTGTGTGTGAGTTTATCAATGTGTATACATGCACAAGAATGAAAGCACCATTGCTTTCCTTTATCAACTGTTAATGAAACTAGTTTTAAAGTAAAGAAAACCACAGAGCATAAACAGTAATTAATTTCTAACTACATCTGAAAAGAACCAGTGTAACACCTAAAATTATCTCCACACACCAATAACATTGTTTTTTCTCATAAAAACCCGATTACTTCAAGTAACTGCAACAACACTCCTAAAACTGATTTCTCTTCCCCAGAACAATGTTATCTGTGTAAGACTTGGCAGTTTTCCAGAGATCAATAACCAGGCATTGCAAGGGTCTGTATTAGGAATGCTATTTTTTATATGAGGTACTCAGATTTCCATTTTACAACCAAAACACACCACCCTTCTCTGCTAAACACACTGATCTATGGATGTGTAACCTGAACATCCTCAGTGCAACTATTAGCTGGGAGTACTATAGGGCACTTCCAAAAGCCTTCACAGGACTTTCCTGTGGGTTTCCACCACCCTGTCCCTCCTCCAGTAAGGACATGACAGATCTATGCCTTGTCAGGCTCCAAAGAGAAAATGCAGAGAAGAGATGACAAGCATGCAATGCTGCTGCAGAGATGCTGTGACTCACAAAGACCGTCTCCATGCTGCTACAAGAAAAAAAAGACAAGGTTTTTCTCTAAAGGTCCATTTCTCATTATCAGTAAATGACCTGGAGTTTTAGGAATTCAGTTACTCCAAAAAAGTTTTGAACTTTGCTAAAATGGAGATGAGAAATATGCTTTTGAGTTGATCTGGAATTCAACCTGGTCTTTTAAGAGCAAATTAGCAAACCATCATAGTTTCCAGAGCTAGAAATTGATGGTAGGGCTGGACAGCTGAGATGTCCAACTTAGCCAGAAGAACAGCATCTTCTAAACATGACTGTCACTTTAATTTCATTTAGGTGAGCACCATCTCTGTTTTGTAGATGTGTAAAAGAGGAGCATTTTTGTCCAATCACACGATGCTGCAAGAGCCCTATACAACATCTAATATAGCAGCATGCTAAGAACTGTTTCTTTTTGTAGGAAATTAGCTAACAGCCAGGGAAGGACAAGCTGCAGTCAGGGAACAGCTGAATAATGCTACTCTGATTTACTTCATTTTAAGATCTAATTCAACAATTTCTCTGCATGTAGAGAGCTTCCAGATAGACTAACTCAGCTTTTACACAACATCAATCTATACCAGTTTCTGAAATATCTCAGAAACAAAGTAATAAGGATAAAACACAAAATCCTTTAGTATTTCCTGATTAAAATAAATAATGGGATCAATTTTGCCTATCCATTTAATTCTGGACTTGGGAAAAATGCTGTCATTTCACTTTGAAATGTTTAGACATGCACCCTCAGTGATTTACACAAGCAAAAGAAAGAAAACTGAGTGCCACCACAGGAATGAATAGTCATTCCTTTTAAGAATGAAGATGACCACAGCTTTATGAAAGTAAAAGGTTAGCAGCAGCAAGGCCTGTAAAATTGAAGAGATCTACACCTATGTGGGGACACTGTGAATGCTTGTTGGTTTAGACCCGTCTCTTCATGACTGTTACTTAAAACATTTTCTTGTACAAAGTTCATATCAATGTCACTTTATGCGAGGAACCCCAAGGATTCTGCCAGATGTACATCCCACAGTATCACAGTCAGACTTTCAATGAAATCTGAAGCCCTGTGAGGTAGGTCATGAATCAGGGAAGGTTTAGCACCTATCTAATTAAGCAAGAGCGTAATTTATCCGTGCATGGCTAAGTTGTGTTCAGAAACAGGAAAGCCTAGCTAGGCTGAGCTGCAGGGTGGAAAGCAGTTTGTGTCTCTTCCAGTATTTTACTAGGACTTCTTTAGTCAAGGCTATAAAACCTTTCATAGGTTTAGCAGCCCTTCAGCTACAAGTGCACAGTGCAGTGAAAGCCCCCTGATTTGAGAAAAGGTATGGGAGGTATCTATCCCATCAAGGTCCCTGTAAGGTAGCAATAGAGTTTTAAGATGTTTGAACAATCCAGCCTGACCTGGAGATTATATCTTCTTCTCCTTGCCAGAAATCCCTGGTACAGCTAGAATGTTCTGTACCAAGCTAGATGTGGACTTGAACTTCATTAACTCCAGCAGAGTTGGCAGGGGAAGAGGTTTCCTCCCTCCTGAGTCCAGCATGTGGGAACTGAGAAGAGACATCTGGCTCGCACAAGTCTAATGTTATATTCTTATGGTAATGCAGAGCCCTAAATTTTGAGCTCCTTGTACTTGAAATGAAATTTTCTGGATAGTGTGGTATCAATACAGAGCTTTATATAAAATAATTAAGAGCAAAGGAGACAACAGAAAAAACATTTTGATAGTCAAGGTGTTAAGGATTATGTAGGTTATCTAGGCTGAGCAAGAATTAGCAGGATAGGAACTAATTTTGCTGACCAAGATTACTTTTCATCTGTCATTTACATTACAGGAGAAAATCAAGTTTCAGACTACAAACTAATAATCAGGAAGCCAAAAAACAACTGCAGCCTGGTTCAGTATTAGAGAAGCTACCCAGCCCCACACAGAACACCAATACATGCAGCATTAACAGCTCATGTACCAACCCCCAAGCTCCACTGATCTGCATCTCCCTGTCAGTCTGCTCTGTACTGATGGACAGGAAGAGGCCAGGGCCCTGATTCAGCCCCCACTTCCTTCCTCCTCCAGGTTAGTGCTTACTCAGAAACAACATGCAAGGTCTTGTTTCATTCATCACCACTGTTTTGATACGTGGTTTTGGTCAAAGGCCCAGCATTTCCTTGATATACCAGGAAACCATCTCCTAGCAGTTCTTTGAAAAGCCCAAGCTCTTTCAGTTATTTCAGTAAAACAGTTTTTCTCTTTCTAGAAAAAGTTTACAAATATATTTTTCTTTTTTTTTTTAATTTGGGGCTCACATAATACTTGAATCTCACTGACTTCACCTTCATCATTAAACTAGATAATTCTTTACTATAGGAACTTGAAAAGATAAATCACAGCAACATTTCTGCAGAAAAGGTCTAGGCAGAGAACAAAAGAAAGGAAGGCTTTTTTATATTTTTATATTATTACAGTCTAATATCCACTTGACCATGAAATTCTTCCTCCAAAAAGGAATTTAAAAAACCCCAAACCTGAGGACAGCCAAAAATTAAAGAACTATCTTGCAAAACACAGCTGTCTACAAACTTTCATTCAGGTCAATTGATTTCAACAGAATGAAGAAGTTTATCATTGTATGATATTTTATCACTTATATAGATTTATTTTTAAATAAAATATTTAAATAGGCTGAGAATGCTTACTTTGTTTTAACTTAACAAATCAAAGGGCTTCAAATTTCCACTTTCTGTCAGTTTTTGTATCATTGAAGGTGTCTGAATGCACACAGGTCCACAGAAGACTGCCTTTGGTCAAATGGCTACAAGAAAAAAACATTCTTTTAATTTTATGAAAAATGTCTTCACATTTCTATATCCTTTAGTTAAGTAAACCAAGCCACATTTTCAAGTGTTAATGAGACACCTGCTCACAGTTACTTTGGCTAAGTTTTCGTCTCTGATCCTCAAATCATATTGAAAATGGAATCTATCTTTCAATTTCTTTAAAAGATACCTCAATTCAAACAAGCAGCCTGATATTCTATTTTACACCTCTCTGATATACCAAATTACAGCCATAAACATACAATTTCTCATTGGTCCTTAAGAAATTTCAGTTCCCTCATTGACTGCATTGGTATCTGGGATTAAAACTGTAGTTTATTAAGGAGATTTTAATTGCAGTTATTGCATATTGTCAATAGCTCTTAAACCCAGTCCTTCAGCTAGAAACACACTAAATGTGAACAGTTCACACAAGAGGCATCCTGGTTCTCTAACACAGAGCTGATTGACAACATAAGTAAAGCCAGTTTCCCTTACCAACAAGAGATATCCTTTTCTCCCCTTTTGTTAAACAGGAGAAGTACACCCTGCAGTCAGCTCAGCATTTCCTGAAAAGTTCCAAAGAGCCTATCCCTTGAAAGAACTTCAGGCTTCAATCAGAAGCAAAACCATTTCATGTGAAGTTATGAAATAATGCACACAATATGATCTTACTCTGTAACATTTTTCCTCATTGTACCATGAAAGTATCTGACTTGGTTTAATGGAACTTTGTATCAAAGTTGATGCAAACAATTTTTTTTTTTTTTAAGGACAGTTAAATTTTTTTAAAGAAAACAGTTTTCTGCTTATCCTTGTTCCTTAGGTACAATGTTTTTCAGAAAACAGGAATAGAGAAAAAAGTGGAATCTCATAGCCAACCAGAATACTTGAAGAAAAGAAATTTCCTTATGGGTTGAAGCTTCATGCTAGTGAGACTTTGTTTCTCTCCACATGGAAACCTGTCTGCAGAAGACAGCAATATTTTTATTTTAACAAAGATTGGCTAGGATGTGTGCTGGCACAGCTATGTAAGCTAATGAAACAAAAAGAATAAATTGCTGCTGTGCCTTTACAGTTTTCTTCCTTTCCCTCCTTTTAATATTCCACAGTTCTCTGTGGAATATTAAAATCATACCATTTTCAGCACCAACTTGTGGCAGATTAATTCAGTTTAACTCCCTACATGTCCACTACTTTCTTTCCCTGTGTTGTTCTATTATCACAGAGCAAGGGTTCAACAAGGGCTATTAGAAACAGCAGTGAAATGTCTCACTACAAATAGTTCATTAGTCCCTAAAAGAAAAATTGTTCTCCTATGGATGTAAAAACATCTCCTTTTTCCAACTGCAGTTAAAAAAACAGGCAGAGTTTTCCAGGACTGGTATCTTAAGGACAAATGTCAAGAGAATTTAATAGCCTTTTGTCTAAAAGAGGAAGGAAAGTAACTGTTGGTGGAACATGTTCGTTGTTAAACAGCAGCTGAAAGTTCCTACAGGAAAGAATGAAATATGAGCAAATGGTGTCAGCATGTGGATGTGGACCATGTGATAAAAAGTAAGTCATACCTGGTTTAAACAAAATGCACATAGAGGGAGAATTATTAAGCACTATGTTAGTGCATGGACAGGGGATTTTGGTGGTTTGATTTTCTCCTGTGGCACGTACCCTTGACAACAAACTTTGCATTGAAAGCATGACAAAAACTCAGTGAACTGAAGAAACTGTGGGAAATCCCCATGTTCTTAAAGGAAAATACAGATAAGAAAAACTGCCTGATAGAGCAGATGACATCAGCCATCTATGTAATGGTTTACATTGCATCTCTTAGAGGATACCAAGTATTTTGGAAGGTGAAAAAAAACTATTGTATAGCAAATAAATGTTTTTAATGTTTGTGATTTTGATGATCAATCTATTCCCTGAGCATAAATTTGTGATTTTGATGATCAATCTATTCCCTGAGCATAAATTTGTGATTTTGATGATCAATTTATTCCCTAAGCATAAGTTTGTATTTTTGTATACAAGAAACAATTCTTCTGTTTAAGAAATGTTACTTTCTTTCATTACTCCTCTGGATTTTTACCTTGATTTTGTCTTCCATTGCTTCAAAATTGGTATTTTTCCATCTCCTTGTCAGAGAAGTCACATGCTAATACATGTTTAGGTACTGCTTTTAGCTACTTCTAAAAGAGGACAACCAATTTCAATAGCTTTCTTCTTGATCAGTACTTCACCTGATTCTATTAAGTTGCAGTCAAAAAGGACAAAGAAAAGTGTAACATATGTAAATAACTGGAAAGTTCAAAGTACATGATTATCTTACAGACAAATCATAGGCAGAACGCTCCCTTGTTTACTGTAAGAGACACACTGCTGAAAGATCTCATTTATTACATTACCTAAGGTCAGGCTCCTGCACTTATCTCCTGAATTGTCTTCTGGACTCCATCTACCCACATTCCTGATGGGAACCCAGGAAATTTACCTGGCTAACTTAATCACCTGAAGAGCCAGGTGATTGGCACACAATGCCAATTAACTTATTTTACATAATTACAGTGTGTTCATTACTGCAGAAAACCACAACTCAACTAAGGTAGCATGCTAGGGAGTGGAAACCCTCCTGATGTCTTTTACACACTGACTTGCCCTTACACTTGTAAGACTAATGCAGTGCCCTACTGTTTATTCAGTTTATTTCTAACTTCAGTTACTTTTACAGGATTACAAGACATCAGCCAACCTGTACAGCACAACAGTTCAGTGTATCTCTGGCAAGTCCAACACACCCAAGATGCACTCAGCAGAAAAGGGAAAGAATATAATGAAAATCAGATGGTTTTGGCCTTCCCTTTGGTTCCATACACCTACTTCTGCTTTATTTCAGCTATTCTACCTCAAAAGATACAGTTGAGTCAAAATATAGAAAGATGCAAGAACCAGGCACCAGTCTGAGTTAACAAGCTGCTTGCCAGCTGAGGAGTCATGCACACATCCATTATTACATGCCTAAAAATAGCAAGCCTTTGAGAAGCTCTTAGAACAGCAAAATGTGGCATATTGATATAAAAGTAATCTGTGGATGAAAGAAAAAAGATGGTAAGAAGCTATTTCAAACAGATGGTTAAAGAAATAAAGCAATTTAATCCCAACTTCCAGAGGAAAATATTGCCATCATTATCAGTGATGTTAGAGCCAACTGCTCTATGTGGGGTCTTGCTGCATTCCCTTCAGAATGTCCAGGCTCCCAGGCAGTGGGGTCTACTCCAGATGAAAGCTACACAATTCCCTGTCATTCCTTGCACATTCTCTAGGAGTTTTTCCTACCCATTTTCTATTTCTCCACAGAAAACCTTTCCATAACAATTGTGTTCCTTACAGTTCAACACTTTGCACAGTAGAAGTCAGGTCCAATTGGGCCCTCAATGAATCTGTTATGACAGCAAGGCATCAAATGCCAGATGGTGGCCCACAGCTTCTTCTTTCTCCCTAACAGATGTGCAGGCCACTTCAGAGGTCCTGGCAGAACCAACTTGGCTGGTCTACTGAAATGATACATTAGTGCTGGCAATCAGCCTGGAAACCTTAAATATGGTACAAACTGTGACTCCAGCCCAGAGAAAAAAGGGTAAGAAAATGGTAAATACCTTGAAATTAGAACTTTGCAATCTCATCTAGCCTTTAAAATCAGAAGTCTAAAACTAAATACTGTGCACATATTGCAGCTACACAGTGAGGTTCCTCATTTGTTGGCAGATCTGGAATTTCACAAGAGTCTGTCACACAGGAGCACTAGGAGGAATTTGAAGAGCAAATGTGAGGTAAATACCCCTGCCATGATCTCACAGCATCATTTTGCACCTCCTTCTTTTAAGAAGGGCACACCTTCAGGATGACTATTTTAATGTGTGCACCATTTGCTGGGTGGAGGCTCTGTACACTCCTGCTTGACTTCTAGAAGAGATGTCCCATGAAATTCACTCCCTCCAAGCACATTCTCCTTTACAGCAGAAAGCTGCAGTTTAAGGAGTGCAGCAACACACAAACCCCCCAGGCTGCAGTTATAGGATGGGCCTTCTATATACATTAGCACAGGCAGAAAAGGATTCCCAGCTTGAAGAGAGACAAGAGGAGCAGCTGAGAAGTGGCCTCATCAGATGGTGAATTGCACATGAAAGTCCCTCTAGATATGAGTCCAGCCAAAGGGGGCAAAACTAAAGACAACCAGAAGTAATGGGTGGGAAGACTTTCTTTTAGGCAGCCTCCTTTTCCAGAGTAAGAATCTCTTTCTCAATCTAAGAGCCTTTCTCTGAGTACACACTGCACTAGAGGCTCATGCAATAGAGCATTTGTTAGCAGCACATTTTATGGCCTGCAAAGAAATAAAGTTCAACTGCTCATGCTCCAAAGCACTGGCAAAACACAGCCATCCCTCAGCTCAACCCCACACTTTGGCACAACACTGCAAGATGCAGGCTATACTCATTAGACAGGTCAGTTCTCAGGCATGATCCACTTCAGATCCACTTCTGTAAAGCTGACCAAAAAAAAATCACAATATTATGAAAAAATGCTTCCACCACACCTGCAGAAGACAGCCCAGTTGTACAGTTTAAATACTTTCTACACCAGAAGTGCGTAATCTTGAAGACCCCGGCATGGCCATTTCCTGGTGTAATAATCAATCTCAGCTGGAAACACTGCATCCATCCCTGGGAACACTGAGGAGGCTTTCTAAAGGACACACAGGTTTTTTCACCAGGGTAGCAATGAGGTCTCTAGATAAAATTTCTCACACAACTAAAACAGTGCACAGACTACTTGAAAGGAGATGCTAAAAGGGGATGGTTCACTGTGAAAGTAGAGCTCAGATTTGCCTTTCATTAGAGAGATATGGAAACGTGTGACTGTGGTGGTTTGACGAGGAAGGAAGTTTCTTGGGAAGGTGGTGGTCAAACCAATCAGTGGCCAGAGGTGAATATTGGCACCTGGGGTGGCCACTAGGAACCTGGACACGCCTTGAAAACACACAGGGGTTAAAAGCAGAGCAT
>VZRH01004419.1:13509-32174 GCA_013397555.1 Urocynchramus pylzowi
GCCTGGTTTGCTGTATTTTGGGTCACATCTCACAGTAACCATTCGGGAAAATGTGCTTTCATGGGGGCACTGGCATTGGGCCAGGGTCAACCCATGACAGTGACCCAAAAAAAAAATCTTATGAAAAGGCTATTACTAGGATAGTCACTAATTTTTTTTTCCTTTGAAAAAAGGGAAGTTCCACAAGGAGTTAAGGTAAGGATAACATGATACTAGAAGAGGAACATATGTAATGTGTAGTACTAGTTCTACTGTAACTGAAAACAGTCAACACACACTTATCTGTGCCAGAGACAAATTCTCTGTATTCATGGGAACATAAAATCAGGAACACTGAACAACACTTCATTACTACTTGTCAGATAACCTGAGGAAGTCACACTGTTGACTTCAGTAACTACTGAGAAATCAAATGAGAAAGAATTTAGAAATTGTAATTTCCTACTAAAAGCAAATCGGCTGTAGTGATGGAAAGCAAACATTTTCACACATCTGATTTTATGCATCCATGGTAGATCTCAAAGGTGCAGACACAACATGAAAATTATTTTAAGAGCCTTATAGCTGGATACATTTAGTTAACTTTTGCTACTTTCCCCCCTATAAGGGGGCATGTTCTCAACAACTTTCCCTTTTATTCTGGAATGCCATTGTGGTTGGGGATCAGGACACTTTGGGTTTGTCTTATTTCCCAAATTACTTGGAAGAAAAAAAATGCAAGGAGTATCTATGTATCGCCTAAATGGAAAAAACTAAACTATTACCAAGGTTGTAATGATTTATTGTGGAAGTTTTAGTTTCATTTTTAAAGGAAAAAAAAAAAATAATGTTCTTTTCAAGCCATAGAACAGTATTATCTACTGAATGTCAATCAGTACTGATTCTTTGTAAAGCATTTTGTCAGCCCAAAACATCAGTACAGCAGTAGTAACTGCTATTAATGAACATTGCAAGTAGATCATCTGACCAGAGCCATTACTTATACCAGTCCATGCCCTGACTTCATTGAAAATTACAGTAATATTTTTTTTAGTCCTTAGTTCATCTATTCAATATCAAAATGTCAAATCCCTCTGATTAGCTCAGCACATACACTGTGATTGAACATCTGAAAGGAGCTTCAGAGGTGCTTTGCACCTTCATGTCACGTGCAGAGTCACTAAAGAACAGAAACACAAACCTTAAAATTCATTACCCAGCTGATACCATTTAAGCTCAGCAACCAACTTACAAACTGTGTATGCAAGACAGGAGATCACTTGCCAAAATGACATTTATAGTCTAAGTAAACAAGCAGCACAGTCTAGATCTCCTAATGTGTCAGGCTGTTTGCAGGCTCTGATTGCTGATGCTTAAAGCTCAGACCTCATGCATGAAAAGAAGCCATATGGTTGTGAGAACACAAACCACTCTGCTTAAACCTGAAACCTGCATCCTAGGAATCAGAAAGGACTGGGTTAAATTGTGGATTGTGCTGTCCTCAAGCATTACTCCAGTCTCCTCCATAAGCACTGATATACCCTTGTTGGTGCACTATGGACTCACTTTGCTTTGCTAAAGGGATGGAAAATCATGTTTGGAAGAAAGAAGTGAGGAGTAAACAAATGGAGACAAAAGATGAGGGCATTTGTGGAACCACTTAGAATTACTATGTTGCTAAAATACCCTTGTAATGTGAGGAAATTGGTTGTGAGTAGGTTTGCAGCTACAAAGAGCCACAAAACCTCAAGATGGTTTGAAGTGGTTTTGCTGAAGGGAAGCAGCTGTAGCAGCTGGCCTGGATTCTGAAATGTGTTTGGGGAAAAAACCCAACAAAACAACAAAACTCCCCACATGTTCAAGACATACATATCTGCAGAGAACATCAGGAGAGCCTTAGAGAGATCAACAGGGCCTGCACGAGAACCATACCTCTTCCCAGGAAGGAGTGATGAGTGGACAGGGACCCTCACTCAATTTGCTCTCTTATTTTCCCTGTGCAGCCTCTACCAGCTTTTGTTCTTCCCAAAGGTAGGCTGGGTTAGAAAGCTCTTAACACTCCTCTTTCCACCAAGTGTATTTATCTGAGCAAGTCCAATAGGCCTGAATCCAGCTACAACAAACTTTCTGGGCACCTCTGACTGTTATGAAATGTAGTGACTCAGCCAAGCTACATCAAAAAGAGAACATATTTTATTTGTTTAATGGAACTCAATAAACCAGGGCAGGAAAAAAGAAAGGATCAGAAAGGACACATCCCCACATATCTTCATCTTAGAAAGCTTAATCCCTCTCTCTGACCCTAGGCAGGTGTTTCTGTCTGGCTTTTTGCCTCCCCATACACTTTTGACTGTCTGCCTCCCTCCCCAGGCCCATAGCTCTGCACTTCAGCCACTCCTAGTCACCTGTCCTGTGATGCAGTTGAATCAGAGGTATCAGTGCTTATTTACAACCAGCATTTCCCCACTTACGTTCCCATTGCCATGGTGAGCAGCAATAGAGCCTGAAATATAAGGTCAAAACATAGCCTAGGTATCTCCCACAAGCCATATGGAATAATCATTTTTTGAGGAAATTTCTGGCAAAAATTTGTGTTTTCTCTCTGACCAAAAGCACACCTCAGCTCAGCACTCTGGACTCCTAACGGAGCTCCTGAGACAGAGAACAAGGAACATCCCCAAAAAAGCTTGAACCCAGATTCCTCTGCAGAAATTGAAGAGGATCTTGCCAGTTCCTTATAGATTATCAGCGTTACTTTGATCTCTGTCAGCCTTACTGTGTTTCCTTCTACCATGTAGAAGTTCAGGGCCATGGCACATATCTGTACTGCTTGCCATGCACCCCAACATCAAATCATAGGAATTGATTATTTTCTATCTTTCAGAAACTTTTCAGCCTATCCTTGTACAAATAATGTATGACAATATAGGTTGCAACTGAATATATTTGTGAAGACAAACCAGACCTCTTCCCCAGTTACTATTCCACTGAAAATCAAAGGTTGGTCTGCATGTCTTGGGTTACTCAGAGATAATGCAGTTAACATCACAATACAGTTATGTGAACTGTATCAAACTAATCAGACATCAAGACAGAGGAAAAAATAGGAGAAATCAAATGAACCCTGGAAAGAGACATCAAGTCCAGGCTGCCAGGAGTGCACATACTGAAACACCTGAGGAAAGATGAAAATTATTGTGATAAGTACATCATAATTTAGGCCAGCCTAAGAGGGAGGCTGTCCACTTGGTGAAAACCTGGACCAAAGCAGATATTCAGCATAAGAGACTGTGTTCTGGAGACAGGTAAGAGGGCACAAAGTATGAAGCACCAAAAAGGCAGAAACATAATAACAACATACAATGGCTGTCTTGTCTCAGCCGGAGTCAAAATTCAATTACTGGGACCTACCAGGTTTCAGTATAAATTGACATTTCTGGGCATTAAATAGGATTATTCAATAGATGAGAACACAGAAGTGCAGTATTGACAATAGTGTCAATATATCAGAGTGGTGATACTGCAGCCCAGTTTGGTATCCTAGGCTTGATGAATAATACACTGGGCAAGACAGAAGCTTTTCATTTCTGCATTACCTCCTGAATCACCTCAGCCTTCTCTGGATTAATTTTAAAACAGCTATTTTGGAACTTGTGAAAACAAAGGCACCTTCATGTCAGTTTTAGCTTGGGAGACTGTCAAAAATCCAATTCTAGCTGCAGCTTATGTGGAATCAAATGCAGAGTCAGGCCTTAATTTGGGCATAGGTATCACAACACAAAGACATCAGCTGTTTTTTCCTCTGTGAATTGCAAAATATCTTCTCTACTGATAAGTTTTCATGTCATAGTTGCTTTCTGATATAAAAAACAACAATGCAATTTAGAAATTCTTCTCCTCTACCTTGATATAATCTTGAGGAATGCAAATGAATTCATTTTAATCAGGATCACCAGCAAGATGAAAGAGGATAAAAAATTAAAAAGAGATCAAAGTTAAGAAAAATATGTAATATCCAAGGAAAACAAATAAATATTTAGCCAGAAAATAGGTATAGCTGAATGGAAATTGCCCTGTGCAATATAAAAAGTGTTGGTAAAGGGTTGTGAATAGTTCTTGCCTACTTTGCTCACTTCATATCAAAAACACACTTCAATGTTTTGTTGTTTCAGTCCTAAGAGATCTGAAATGTTTGCCCTGAACTGCTACTGACCACACACATCAGTTTGATGAGAAAGACCAAAAGTTTAGTAGGAAGTGTGTACCATAAGCTGAGGAGCAGCAGCTCAGAAGTTGTATCATGCAACAGGCAAAAGTACACTACAGACTTCACATAGGGAAATATGTCCTCTTGAGGAAAGCCCATGGAGTAAAACCAAAAGAACACTGTAAGAAAGAGCAAAAGCTCTCAGTGCATTGAGGTGATCAGTGTGCAGCACATCAGAACTTTCCAAAACACTACTGTACTTTCTAGGTCACCACGTGCAGGTTCCAGTATCTTTCCAAAGGCAAAATGGAAACTGATCTGGAAGATAGTCCTGATCAATTCCTAGATGACAGATATATATGTCACTATGTTATAGGACTGAACAGCAGCATATGCAAGCCAAGTCTCCTTCCTGAAGGTAAGATGATCCCGTGCAAGTAGTTGCCCTGTCTTCTTCTAGATATTTTCAGCTGTACCAAAGACAATAATGATGAAGCCCACTGTATTATGCATTTAGATAAGATGATGAAAATAAACAGAAGTGGATATGTACTTAAGATGAATTCACTTCCTGTGGCTTCTTCTCTTCACTGACTATCATGCAAACTCAGCCAAGGAAGCTTAACAAGATATTGAACTGAAATTCATCTGGAACTGGACAATCCAGATTCAACCCTAGCAGTGTAAGTGTTAGCATCACTATTAATACACTGGATGCTGCTTCTCCAAAAATCTCAAGGTGAAAGATTAGAATTCACCTCTATATCAGAATATCACCTCTAGGAGGTGGGACATTTTTCCCTCTCCACGCGTACATTATCATAGATATTAATTGGAAAATATCTATTTTCTTCAAATAGGAGGGGGAAAATGTGCCCAGACTGGAGATGCTCCTGGCAGCTGCAATGAGGAAAGAAGAAACTAAAGAAGTCTAGACCAACATGAAAGCTTTTAACATGCCACTGTAAAGGTTCAAGTATCAGTTAGACAGACTTCCTTAAGAGTCAGATGATTTTATCACCAATCACCATAATGATGGTGTGTATTCAGCTGAGAGGAACTGTGGACACAATTTGACTCTAATTATTTGAATCCATATATTTTTTCTAATTATTTGAATCCATGTATTTTTTTTCAATTTTTATTTTTTTTTTTTGAAAGACAGTATAAAAGTGAAAACACAACTCCTAAAAGAAACAGCAGAAAAGTCTTACTGAACAATCATATAATCATAGAATACCAGGTTGAAAGGGGCCCTCAGGACAGTTTTGCAGTAGGACTCACGAGGTGATGTTCACCTCATCTGTGCCATTCTTCCATCATGAAATCACACCCACAAGCTTGTAATCCAGCCCAGGGACTCCAAAGAAAAATGTTGTTGTCACCTGTACCTGATGTTCATCTAAATAACAGTCCCCAGCAGCAAGAAATTGACATAGCACAGCTGTTTATGACACCAGCACTCTGTGATCTGCCTCACCCATACCTTCCCTCTTTACTTGGTAACTTTGGAAAAGAGCTTACCCTTCCCTTGGACTCGCTTTGATAGCAAGGGACATCCATTTAACTCTTCCCAGTAGAAGGAAATCCTCATGGATCTAAGGTACCTGAGACAGCCAAGGCTTACCTATTCCCTCTGGTTGTCTGAGCACATTAATCAGCCCAGATGAAGATTATAATGGGTGCAAGGACTCCCTGATGACTTTTCCCCCACAGCCAAATCTCTCCTTTGCCACTTTATGAAAGTTGAAATATTTACATGGGGATGTACCAATACCAAAATTCCATGCAAGATTTTTTTAACTCTAGGATGGAACTTCAGAGGGAAACTAAAGAAATACACTTAATCTGCTCTGCGAGTACCAGCACTTCTGTAAAACAAATACAGCAGCGATAAAGGATCTCACAGGACACAGCATCTTTGACACTCAGTCTCATGCAGCATAAATACAGTCCCCTGATTCATCCATCCTCTTTTCTACCTCCTCTAACTGACTACATTTGAATCATGCATATGAGAAAAAACATCAGGACGGTACCGTTAGCTGCACTACGAGTCGCAGAAGCACAAATGGCATGGAGTGTCTAAGCCTTTCAATAATGATGCTGTTCTCTGCTGCAGATCACCTGGCCCACACAGTTCAGCTCTCTGACAAAATAATGCAGTCACTCCCTGATTAAATTACTCCTGGAGTGGAAAAGACATTGAGCAGCCTGTCTGTTTCAATTGGCTCTGTAGTGACTGAGCTCCATGAATATGGAAATAATTAGAAATCCTAGACCAATATAGAGGAGTATGAGGAATATGTGACCCACATAAAGGGCATGCTGGAGTTGCATGAAAATGAAATCATAGTGTAATATTTAACAAGTGAAAAATCCTTGATATCAGTGATGGAGGTTAGCAAACAAATGAAGATTACTTCAGTAAAATGCCAGAGGGTTCCAACTGAGATACAAAGCTTTTTCAAATGCATTTTACAGGCTCCTCTCTCCTGGGAAAGAGGTACAATTGAGACTTTATTTTAAATCCTAATTCATAACTCTAATCCACACCTTTGTGTCTCTTTTGCTCTTGATGTTTAATAGGTTTACAAGATTACAAAGTAGCTGCCAGACAAGTTTTTTCACTTGGGCTTTGAAGTTTAGACCTTAGTAGTAGTTAATAGCCCAAAAGATTCTAATCAGAGTATGAGAAATGGACAAGTACCCTAGGAAAACCAAAAAGCTTTACCACCAGATGAGCCCGTTTTCACCAACTCAAGCAGATGAACTGCAA
This sequence comes from Urocynchramus pylzowi, assembly GCA_013397555.1. Taxonomy (NCBI): domain Eukaryota; kingdom Metazoa; phylum Chordata; class Aves; order Passeriformes; family Fringillidae; genus Urocynchramus; species Urocynchramus pylzowi. The sequence goes on from VZRH01004419.1 coordinate 20,475, forward strand.
AGAAAGCAAGAAAATTACAGCCCTAAATTTACTGGAAAAATTCTGTCACATACATCTGTAAAATCTCTAAAAAAAACCTTACATTTTCCTTGGACACGGCTCACTTGCCCACCTGTGCTTACCAGGAAGAACCAGCACATAAGAGGTGCTCTGGTGAAACTGAAGTGCTTTGCTTCCCACATACTCCTGCAGCTGGAGTACACAGCACATCCAGGGCACCCCATTTAGCTCTGTCTCTCCTGCCACTCCCTGGAATTGCTGGCAAACAAGGTATGTAACAGCAACCCTCTTCAGCTTCTTCTACCTGGCTGTCATAGCAAAAAGCAGATCCAATAGCAAGGGTGAAAAATGAAGTCTAAACCACACTGGACAAATGCAAACATCCATGCCCATCGAATTCTAAACTTTTTTTGTCCCCATCTGAAAACTAGGGCCACCAATTCATAACAATACTTTTAAGGGGTTCTGAGATGTGCTCTCAAAACAGTTTTGCATGTACCTTATTTGATTTGCAAAGATCTAGTTTCTTAGTGTAGTTAGCTTCTAAGGATTTTAGGGTGAAGCTTTATTTTCCTTTCTCTAATGCTAAGAAATTTTCCTTTCATTCCTTTAACATTACGTAAGTGCTTTTCATTTCCTGAACAATTTTCAGAGAAAGCCGCTATATTTTTGGAGTAGCTTATTAATTCATAAATTTATATACATGGTTCAATTAAGCATCAGAAAACTTCACCGCTGACTTTTATCTCATAAATCACCTTACACTATCCTGTAAATTGAAAGGTCAGTAGCATGTTTTCTTTCCCTGTGGCTCAAACAAATCTCTGTATCAATTTTTAAGCTAGCAACCACTACTTTCACAGTAAGTTCATTAATCTAAAATATTTCTGTTTCAATTTGCTAGGATTAGAAGTAACATTATGATGTGTTATATATTCCCTTCAGACAGTTTTTTTACTTAATAGCAGTATGATGAGAAAAAAGCAGTGCAGGTAACATGATTCACTACGCACACCACTGTATATTTTGCTAATAGCTTTTTACAAGTTTTCCCAAAATTTATTTAAAATCTCTTCCCTGAAATCTAAAGGCTATACCTTCTCACAAATAAAATAATACAAAGTTTCCTGTACAAAGGGTGTTTCAAAACTGGTACCTCTATTTTCAGACTATTCTAACTGAAGAGGAATGCTTTCCTAAAATACTGGCTCCACATTAAAAGCACACATGGGAAAGACTATTTGATGTAAAGCTCCTCCTTTCAAAATCAATACAACTCAAAGTTTCCCTCTGTGAAGAAAGTCGGTACGTACGTGGTCATTGTAAATGTTAATGAAAATATCAGTTGTAGGACACATGAATGCAAAGAACCCAAATATAGACATATTCTGGTCTGGGCAAGCTGAAATCTAACTGTCCTATCAGGGGTTGGGTGACTGGCTACAAAAACTAAAAATAAAATTGAACCCAAAGCACCCTTCAAAACTGGAAGACACTTGGTTCACTGAGCGATTACCATTGATCCCTGGCACATGTAGCTCTGTCTAACTCTGTTATGATCATGGCCAGCATTTTCATAACTACTTACTATTAAATCAATTCATAGGGGAAAATGCTGAAAAAAAATCTTAAAATTATACAAGTATTAAAATCCCACTTTGAAGACCGAAACATTCTGCCCTCCCAGAAGTAGTTGAAGTACCACCTTGGTAGCAGGAATGGCAGCACAGGTGACATAACATCTCCTTGCCTCTCACCATTCACATCCCAGCAAAAGATGTGAGTGCAACACAAACCACTGACCATCAGTACTGGTCTGGGTAACATGAAACTCTCGGAAGCTCTCTGCCTTGGTGCATGTGCCTGGGAGGCCTTTGGATATTCAATCACTCCTGTGGATTGAACATTTTGGCCTGTAATTCTTTATTGAGCCAACTTTCAAAAGAAATGATCTCTTAGTAAACCAGGTGGAGTTACAGATCACTCAACTGGTTTGAAAACTAAGTGATTCTAATTTGGCTATACAATAAAACATAATCTAGTAGGCAAAACTCTGACCTTAAATGCAGGACATATAAGTCCAGCTTTTGGTTCTGCCACTGGCCCACTGGCAAGATTCCGTGTGAGTCTTTTCACCATACACAAAACAGGAACAACAAGAGAACTGCCTCAAAATCTGAGCAACATTATAAGCAGATCATTAATAGATATATTGGGCTGCAGACTTTTGGCTTTGAAAATCTTGATCCAGTTTCTCATCCTGGAAAGGAAGCTGGGATTATTCAATTTAAGAACTGTCAACTATTTATAGCCTCAGCTATATAAAAAAAAATTCTTTTAAGAAATAGCAAGCCAGAAACCTCTTGCTGCCTCAGCCATCTCCAGTAGAAACAATTCCCAGGGGCATCTACATTCTGTTCCAAGGTTGCTGGAGTGCATATTGTTCCATGTCTTCTTGCCAGTAAATTGCCAAACCGCTGTCAGACACACAATGAAGAGGAAAAAGGAAAAAACAGTTCTGAGGATTTTACTTCAGCAGAGTTTCTATCACTGTTCTGTTATTTTAGGAGGATGATGCTCATGTCCAAGTGACTGAGTAACGTTTCTCTGTTATCAAGGCAATGCAACTGATCTAGTGGAAGGCGTCCTTATCTATGGCAGGGGAGTCGGAACTAGATGATCCTTAAACAATGTTTAATGCTAATGTACTGTTAAGAACATTCCCATTGGCATGGAAGAGGGCTAGAACAGGAACATGGAACTAGGGCATAGTACAGTTTAGCCTAAAGCACATAAACCTGTTGATGATGAACCTGAAAACAGAATCCAGAACTGTAACTACTCTAAAACTGAGGTACCTTAACAAAACCAAAAAAACCCACAGCTCTCTGCTATCTTCTGACAATCAACTTTTTGTCTCCATGTCAGAAGAAATATAGAGCTCTGCACAACACTGTGTTAATTTACTCATTAGTAGAGAATACAGCTCACTATGAAGACTTTTTTTTCTGAAAACTAAGTCCCAAGGGGAGATGAAGACATTTACTCCTATTTTGACTAACCAGTCAAGTGTAAGAATGTAACACATACACTGATAAAGATATCTGTGAGTCTCTAACAAGGAAATCATTAAGAACAATGGTGACACCTTATCTGGATAGACACAAATTAAATGGTTTGGGGATGAAAGATTAACACTGCACTGTCTGAAAACTTTTGTAGTGCAACTGAATAAAAAAATGAGAGTTTTCTTCAAGAATCAGAAAATGACCTGAGGTGTGCTGGTGTGGACAAAGGCGCAGTGTGACAGATCTTTCTCTCACCAAAGGGTAACTAACTAACTGATGGAGGCTTGTGAGCAGGCTTTCTCCAGCAGATGTGACCTGAAAGGTAAACTACATGCAAACAAAAAAACTTTGCCAGAAGAGAATCAAGCCAGCAGGGTAGGGTGAAAGAAAATAGAAGCCAGGTGTAAATAGATTCCGCATTTTTGCCTTATATTTTTTGTCTATATCTTTCGTAAGTGTTTCTAAGCCCATTGCTGATTTTAACTGTTACAAACAAGAGTTCATAGTGCATAGTTCATTTCTGCTTAACCTGTCTTGACTTGTGCATGGTTTAGACTGACTAACCTTTCCTTGGCAAGACACAGATCAGGTCACAAGGGTAAGAAAACAAGCACCCAGTTAACCAGGTAACAGGAACCCAGTTTGGGGCATGCAAGGAGAAATACAGCAAGCCATGAGCTCTGCTACATTCACCAGGTAGAAAGCTGACACTGCAAACATCACGGAAAAAAATAAACAAACACCTTCCAGTAACTCTTGGGAAGCAAGAAAGATGGAATCCAGTAAGATATTGCATCAACTCCAAAGATCCCAAAGAACACACCAAGCCACCCACATCACTTATCCTGCTTCCCCGTTCATGTTTTCTGGCAAAGTAATGTTCATAGAAATGTCAACACATCATGGTGGGATTCTAATAAGATTTGAAAAGCAGTACTGGCTACCTCACAAACCAGAGATCAGAAGGGAAGGGGGGCAGCCCAATACACCCTCTGCCAGTGATGGTGAATCAGAGATCCTATCTATTTTTTTTCAGAAAAAGTTTCAGAAAACATGTTCTATAAAGACTTCATTAGTTTATTATACTGCTTAATTTTAAGGTTTTTAAGGAACATTCAACTTGAAATAATTTTAAGAATAGGGAATAAAGGAGATTTTTTTTTTTTTTGACAGTAGAAAACAGGTTGCAGACATAAATTGGGTATTTGCACTGTGACAGGATATGGATTTACAACTCAAAAAAATAATATAACAGAAAAATATAATAAGATTTGGTGTCATGTTGATTAAAGAAAGTTAAGCCTCAATGGGTTTTAAAACACCTTAGAATTAACTTATTCAGTTGAGTATTGTAAATGCTTACAGTGGTAAATATTTTTGTTCTATAAAATTAAAAATAGTTTACTGTAACTTTGTAACTCTGCCCTCTATCATTCCTTACCCCATCCCGAGTCAAAAAAACCCTCTTGACAAACTGTTAAAGGACACTTCTGAATGGAGCTAACACTAGGTGGAATTCAAACAGCAAACAGCTTCAGAGATGTGAGGAGCCAAACAAGATAGATTTAAAACACTTTGCTAAATCAAAAGTGTTTCTGGACATTCAGTACAGCATGTCTGCCTTAAAAGATGAAGACTTCCCTTGTAAGAGATGCCCCAAATATTCAGATGGATTGATTTAAATAATGAGAAAACTATAGAAAGCATGAACAAAAATTATGAATTATAAAAACTGTAACCTTGATACAGAAAAGAAAAATTAACATCCCTTGAATGGCAAGCTCTTAAATTACTTGAAAAGAAATATGAAGAAGAAGTAGTATTTTCTAATTCCCCATGCACTAATCATAACTCACCAATGGTGGTTTCCCACACAAATCCATTTTCAATGCAGTTGGATTGGGCAATGTTTCAGTGACACCTTCTAGCTATTCTGATGCTCATAAATAATGATTCAACCTTTTAAAGCTATATACTTCCTGTAAGAAGCAACATTAAGTAGACAAGGAAGTAAACAGCTTGATATGAATAACTGTTTTATTTGGACTGCTCTTAAAAAAAGAATACACAAAAAGTACATTGTATATGTTTGAAAACAATTCTACTCAAGTTAAACATTACCATAAAAGTAACTCTCTTACAAGGAAAGTGATTCACAGTGGAAACAATTTGAAACTCAGTTTTACAAAGTTTGCATAAGAACGGCCCACCCAGGTTAAGAAATCCATTCACTCCCACACAATGTGATAAGCATAGAGGACAAAACCAAAGCAGTTACAAAAAATGATTTTTCATTGATCCAGAGAACACCAGGTAATAGGAACATGCAGATATGTAGTAGATATTGTTGAAATAAAAATACAGGATTTTAAGTCTCACATAGAGAAGGAACAGTTTTGTGACAAGTATAAACACATTCTAACAATAAGAAAATAAATAGCAACCGGATAATCTTAGTAACTATAAAGAAAAGAAATACTGCATCTACTTCATATTCTAATTTCAGAGATAAGGATAAAAAATTGCCTTACCTGAAATACAGCTTGAAGAGAGACATTAACAATATGCCTACATCCTTTCTTAGTTCCCTTGATAGCAATCTAAGAAGGAAGACAAAATAGCAAATAACTATCTTTCCTTCAGACAGCATGTGCCCAGGAATAACATGCTTCTCAGTAAAGTGAGCAGAAAAGAAATAAACAATTAAAACTCAAAAAGACAATCCTTTCAAAATAAAAAGACAAGAACTTTATATATTTGAAATTCACAATATGATTTATTGCATTTTAAGGGAGTAGAGACATTCAGGAATTAGATAACAGGCTTAACTGTGATATTACCTCAATTCTCACTAAAATATTAATTCAGTACATCTGTCTACAAAAAGAAGATTGTAAATTCATCCACACCGAACTCAGACACTGGAGACGTAAAAAAGATTCCTATTCCAGTAGTAGGCACACATGGGCTCACACGATACAACCCTATTAACTTGCTTTTTCCTCCCAAACGACACTGCTTATTAAAGCGACACTCAAATGTTAAATGCTTTGGTCAAGAGTTCAGTCACTGACCTGCAATGAAAGCCTTATGTTCAGCTCCAACATTTTCTAACAGCAAACAAGGAAAAAAAAAATGGTTTCACGGAATGAAGTGTTAAAAAAGAAAATCCTCACATAAGCTTTCCCTGAGGGGGAAGAAATATCCACAAGCTTTAAATTGGCCAGGCGGATTTAAGAGGAAGGAAAAAAAAAAAAAAAAAAAAAAGGCAGCTCTTTCTGTTGCGTCAAAGAGCCCACTGTGCAATAGGAACAGTGAACAGAGTTGTTAAACTGGCAAGCTTTTGCTGAAGACAGCTTTTCAATATGCTCTCAGCATCGTCTCCCAGGGCTGGCTGGAGACAGTCCCACTCCTCTTATATGGGCTCTACTCCTTCGAGAGGCAATCGCTCTTAAGGACAGTTTCTGTAAACATACTGTTCTGCTGCCTTGGCTGCACATGATGAGGGCAATTGCACACGTATACATACCTGCATTCAGGGAGCAGACCTGCCTGCACTTGGGGAAAATGCAGGCACACTCAAACTAGCCATCATTACCTTGGCTTAAGAGCAGGATGCTATTGATGACTGACTGCTTGCTAAAACTCCCTTCCCCACTTACACCATTCAGTGCACTGTTGGAAAGCAATCCTGAAAGGCACAGTACTTAGAGAGGAAACCTCTAATGCAATTCCATTGGGATGTTGTGGCCCCAGCAGTGCTCTCTGATTAAAGGAAATCAGTAGTCACATGCTGCACCCTGGCTTTGTGTGTAGTGCAGGGAGCTCAGAGAGCCACCAGAGTCTACAGCTAAGTGGGATGAGTGAACCGTCCCTCCCGGGAATGATGGCTCCATCACTGAGGACATCTTTAGGGGCTGAACCTATGTACATAAGGTGAACAGAGCAAGAACACCCAGCAACCTGGTTAGACATTAGAAAAGCCACACTCATCACCACACACAGGAAACTGCCACACAGAACTCTGCAGGTGAGGACAGCGCCCTGCATTCCTTTTACAAGCCATGGAGACCTGAGCAAAGGCATTCAGAGCACAGTTCAACCTACTCCAACCTGCTTCTGGTCCGCTGAGCTGCCTTCTGGGCTTCACTGCCTACGAAGGGAACCCATGATGGCTTTCCCAAAAAGAGGTTGCAGACAGCAACATTTTTAGAGATGAGTGTCACTCCAAATGACAAGGCGATGAATGCCTGCAACATGTGCGCAGAAAGAACATGCAAGGAAGAATGGCATTGGTAAGGGACGGGAATAGAAAAGGGAGAATACAAACTGTGGAATGCACTTTTCAATGTGACTGCAGAATTAAAAGTGGGGACAAACATATGCAGCTGGTTAATTTAGAATTTCTCTTCTATTTATAAATCTTTCAGAGTTGCCACAGGGACATAATGAGCCTGAATATGTGGGAAGGCAGCAGAAGGAAACAAAGTATATGCAGGAGTTAAATTCTCTCTATTTGTGTTCTTTCTCTACTTAGTGAACTTCTATATGGAAAAATTACTGGTTTAACAGCTTCTCTTGAAATCCTTCCAGGTGAAAATGAATTTCTCTCCTAAAAAGTGTTTCCATAAATGACAGGCTAAGTTTCTACAAAAAGTACCTTCAACTTAGAAGCGAAATACAGCATTTTCTAAGCTTTTAGCCCTGAAAATTTAATGCAAGGTCCTATTTGTGCACCAAGCAGTGTGCTGCTTTATTGTGTTCTCACAAACACCAGACAACTCACTGTGTCCAAAGCCCCAGCTGAAGTGTCACTGCAGACATATGGGCGTAGATTTGGCCACACGAGAGTAGAGTGATTAATAATTCTGTCTGTGCTCTGTGGAAGATAATTACAATTTGGTTCAGTTCCCCAGATCTAAAAGTTAGGCAGGTATTTTAACACATCTCACAATAATAATACCTGCTCATAAGATACCTAAATGTTTTCTCCTACAAATCCAGACTCCACACCACTCATCAATGTCAACCTGCAGGCTGAAGTAAACTGGTAATATTTGCTCTTTTATTGAAATTGATTTTTTGTTTATCTTAGTATAATAAAAGTAGATTAATTTGCATGTTAAGCAGGTGACTGGACCAGATGATGTCCTGATGTCCCTTTCAAACTAAACTACTTTGATTCTGTGAAAATGAGGTCAATTATTAAAAGCTGCCTTAGGCTATCACAGAAATTAGGTGGACTGTGGCCAACTTCAGTGTTTTGAAGCCATAATTTGGATTCAGCTGTCAACTGCAGTTGCAGAGTCAAAGATCTCCATTATGTCACTTTGGGAGAAGCCACTACATCTGCTGAAACATAAACCATAAGCATTTGTAATGATATTGCCATCTATGAGGTCATTAATGGATATCACTTTATGGAGAGAGCTGTATTGGTTCCCACACGTCCCTTGCTGTTCCACTCTTGGGTTCCCAATCTCTCTTTTTTTTTTCCCTTCTTATCTATCACCCAGCCATCCAATCTCAATTTAGTGTCTTTCAGCTGCAAGAGACAAAGAAGACACTGAGAATTCTGAGAGACTGAAAGCCCAGACAACTCATGTCAGCTGTAGAAATTCTTCTGCACAAAGCAAAGGACACAGAACTGACTAAAAAAAATCTACAAAATAACAATACCTTTTGCATGATCTCTAGTTTTTGTGTATACTCCACCACACTGCTAGCTCAGCACAGAGTGTCTTCTCCAAGGCCTCCCTCAGAAGATGTTAAGAAGATGACTCCTTTCAGTTCTTTTCAGTATTATGCAAAGCTTTAGCTTCATTGTTACCCATGCCAGACATCAACCCCTGCTCCCCAGTCCTAAGGAATGGCTATCAATTCAAGTCCTCTCCATTTAGCACAGCAGTTATCCCAAACTTTGCACAGCCACATCATAGACTGCTCTACCCCATACCTAAACCCCAACCTACACACCCTTAGGGCTTGTTGTAAATACTCCAGTCCTGTGTAAGTGACAGCAGCCTATGGCACCAAGCCAGGAAATTCAACACAGAACGAATGCTATCTGCTGGGATTGTACTGATCCAGAAATGAGGAAGGTGGAGAATGACATTCAGAGCCCTTTGCCTCTGCCAAGTGCCAACCTAACACCTTCCAAACACTCTTCTGGCTCATGAAGACTCGCTTTTGTGGTGCAGAAGGAATTTGAAGCGCTACCACCAAGGTCTACAATATGGCCTTTGCACCCATCATGTATCTGTCCCTGTGCTGCATCAGCTACACTGCCTGAATTATCTCTGTTACTCACAGGCCTTCCTCAAGAAATGGGGCAATCTTCCCAGAGAAAAATCATCCTTCACTACTGCCTCGAGGTCAGTGCTGCCTCTTTCCTGCTATAGAAGGTCACAAAGTCTCTTCCTGAAAAACAAGGCTCATGTAGGCATTTCAGCTGAGTCCTGTATTCCTGCAGGAAGGAGGCTGAGTGCACTTCCAGTTGTCTGGCTAAAATGTTGAGATTCAGCATGTCCTGCACTGTGGAAATCCAAACAACACAATCTGGACAAGAACTCAGGAATGCCACTGCAAGTGGAGAGGAAACTTCAGAGCCTGACAGGCGTAGCCCAACCCCACCACCAGCTACATGCTTGGCTCCTGGAATGGGAGATGAGCATGCAGTGCCATTGACACATCAGTAGTCCAAGTTTAGTACAGCTGTGGCTCTAAACTGTTGGCCTGGCTAAAAACCAAGTTTATATTCCAAGTACCTTCAAATACTAGTCCTATGCCACCTGTTGCACAGGTGCCCATATTCTGAAGAACCACAGTGCTCCTCTTCCCCCCATCCACAAATACATCAGTGGTGTTTCCTGCTTGCTCAGTGGTGTTTCCCACTTGCCCCAATCCCTTGCAAGTCTGATCCTGCTGCCTGTCCTGTATCTATGTGAGGATCACAGAGCAAACAGTTTTACCTCCTAAGTCTAGGGGTCGGGCAGCCTTAATATAAGTCCTTTCTTTGGTTTAAACTCTTCCAAGCCCCAACCACCTTTGTCTATGTGCCCTTCAGACTTCTTCTCTTTTGTCAAGTTATGCAGTTTGTACCACACAAAAGTGGACTCTCAACTTCTCCTTGCCTGGAAAGGCTGAGTGGACTGGCAAACATGGAGCATTACGAATGTAGAAGCAAGGATTCAACAAATCTCCACAAGAGACAGCAGTACTTCATTTGAAAAAAAAACCCAGACTATTTACAGTTTTAAAAGAATTTTTTTAAAAATAATTCAGTGTCCAGAGGACACACAGGCATGCACACAAGGGGAAAAAAAAAAAAAAAAGATAAAAGGGTGTTTCTATTTTATTGGAAGTATTCCCCCTTGCCTAGTGGATTAAATACAGAAACATCTTGTTTTCAGGACACCTTGTGAAACTGGTTAAAAAACTGCCATCTCTCTGCCTAGCTGATGTCTTAGGGGTGATTCAGCACCAGCAATTTTTCAGGGCACTCCTCACAGATCAACTAGTTTTCAGAAGTCAGTTTTGGTAACCCCCTGCCCATCCATTTCACTCCTGCAGCATCCTGATTCTGTCCTCACAAGCAGTGTATGGGGAACCCCAACCAGCCCATCAGCTCTTGCTGGGCAGTTTCCAAAGAGACAGAATACACAACTTTATTACCACATTCAGACCCACAATGCAAAGCTATCAAATTATTTATTTTTATTTTTTATTTTTATTTTTATTTTTATTTTCATTTTTATTTTTAAATCAAATTTGGCTGTATGCATCTGCACAGGCACATGGAGAAGAGCTCTGGGTAGACCTACACTCCGGGCAGTGGCTAACATTGCTGCACTTGCAGGGGATTACAGGGTTGTGAAGGCATTTTTAGGCACCTGTGCCATCCTACAGCAGTTTGTGGTTTGATAGCAAGAGCAGGAGAAGAAGAGGAGGCACCTGTTTTCTGAGGGACTGACTTTCTGCTGTGCCTTTGTCACCTCTCTGTGGTGACAAATGGCCACAGTCTCTGTGTGAATGGCCAGTCACCTCAGCGGGAAAGCAAGGACCTTGCCTTTTACCTGTAAGAGAGGTTACAAGTCTGTTAAGTCTGTTTGCTGAAGGGATTATTACACTAATCTTAGACGTGTAGATTTATGGATTTGATCACTGGAAGTCCCCAAGTGCAAAGTCTGTAAGGTCTGTTGCAACATCAGAAAGGAAGAGCCTACTTGAAAGGAGCAAAGAAGAAAGTGACAAGGAAAGAAACAGAGAATTCCTGTGAAGTAACATAAAGGGTTATGCTTGTAATCAAGTGTCCTAACATTAAAATCTAATTATAAGAAGCAAGACTCTGTTCCAAGCTGCTGAAAGGTGGATGCACATCTGCAGTGAAAGGTCCAAAGTTTCCTTCACATTAGCTTGTGGTGACTTTAGTAGTGGACTGTAACAACTTTAAAGAAGCACTAGCCCAGTCAGCAGTGCCTTGGAGTTTCAGAGCGGGCTTGGACCTGCAGCAACACCAGCTTTGGGACCAGCTTTGGGACCAGCTTTGGGACTAGCTTTGGGTCCAGCTTTGGGTCCAGCTTTGGGCCCAGCTGCGGCCCGGCACACGGGCAATCCTGGCCCGCCCCGCCCG
>VZRH01004419.1:32940-66065 GCA_013397555.1 Urocynchramus pylzowi
CCGGCTCGGGGAGCGCCGTGGCGCATGCGCGCCGCCCGGCGGCCGGGGCGGAGCCAGGCCGCGCCGGGTGCAAGATGTCGGCGCAGGGGGACTGTGAGTTCCTGGTGAAGCGGGCCCGGGAGCTGGTGCCGGGGGACCTGTGGGCGGCCAAGGCCTGGCTCATCACGGCGCGGAGCCTCTACCCCGCCGACTTCAACATCCAAGTGAGCGCCGCCGCTGTCGCACACGCTCGGTGCGGGGCCCCGCGCCCCTCCCCCGCGCGGCCTCGCCGCGGCCCTGCCTGATTGACAGGTGCCGCGCTGGGTGCCGCGGTGACTGCGCGGTCACTAAGCTAAAGAAAATGTTGTACTGCTCCTGCTGTTAGCTGAAGTACCTCTCCTCATCGTGAGGGCTTTTGTGGCACCTCGGGGGCTTTGCCTTGCATCTGACTGACTCGGTGCAAAGCCTGGTCAAAGAACTCTCTGAATTCCGGGTTTTCAGTTTGTGTAAACATTAGGCGGGCGTGTTCACAGAGCCGTGGAATGTTGAGGGTCGGTTTAAAGCTCGTCTAGTCCAGCCCCGCTTCCAGGGGCAGGGCCACCTCCCACTAGACTGGGTTGCTCCAAGCTCCATCCAGCCTGGGCTTGAGCACTTGCAGAGATGGGGCTTCTCCGGGCAGCCTGTTCCTGTGTCTCACCATTCTCACACCAGAGAATTTCTTCATGATATATAAAGTGTCCCTCTTTCAGTTTGTACCCATTGCTACTTGTCCTAGCACTTCCTGATGAAGAGTCCTTCTCTGACTTCTCTGTTGGCCTGCTTTTGATACTAGAAGGTTGTTAGTGTTAATAATATTAAGTATATTGTCAAGCAGAATTTTATGCCTAAATTAATGTGTGACTAAATAGTCTAAATGCACCTTCTGATTTCTCCAGGAAATGTTGCAGTCCTTTAATTTTCTGTTATGCAGACTGCTGTGGCAAATCAAGGGCAGTTTTTTAGAGTGGAGGGACTAATGTGATTGATAAATGTACTTGGGAAAGCTGATGTTGTGTTCTTGCATCCTGCAGTATGAGATGTACACTATTGAGAGGAATGCTGAAAGGACGGCGTCTGCAGGCAGGCTGCTCTACGACATGTAAGTAGTCAGAGCTGGAACTCTATCCCAGGTGCTCCATTCATGGAATCAGTTTGGAAAAGACCTCTGAGATTACTGAGTCCAGACTATGACTAAACACCTCCTTGTCAACCAGACCATGGCAGCAGATGCCACATCCAGTCTTTCCTTAAACACTTTGGGGAGGGTGACTCCACCACCTCCCTGGGCAGCCCACTCCAATTCTAATTACCCTTTCTGTGAAGAAATTCCTCCTTATGTCCAACTCTCCTTAAACCTCCTCTGGTGCATCATAAGACTGTGTTCTCTTGTCCTGTCACTGCTTGCCTTGGAGAAGAGACTGACCCCACCTGTCTACACCCTCCTCGCAGGGACTTGTAGAGAGTGATAATGTCACTCTCGAGACTCCTTTTCTCCAGGCTGAACAACCCCAGCTTCCTTAGCTACTCCTCACAGGACTTATGCTCCAGGCCCTTCACCAGCTGCACTGCCCTTCTGTGGACAGACAAATGTCAGGATTTCCAAAAATACAAACTTAGAGCTTTTTGAAAATCCGTGTGGATAAAATTAAGCACAAAAGGTTGAATTAATTAAGAATACACTGCAAAAAGGAAGCTTTTATTTTCTGTTTTGCCCAAACACATACTTTTGTGGGAAGATTGAGACAGATTTTGAGATCACTGTACATTCCTTGCCTTAAACTTTGTTACAGGTTTGTGAATTTTCCAGATCAACCTGCTGTATGGAGGGAAATCAGTGTTATTACATCAGCATTAAGGAATGACTCCCAGGACAAGCAGACACAGTTTTTAAGAGGTAAGGATTCTATCCTGAAGTAATCTAAAGATAAGCCTTGGATTATTTATCTAGTTTAGCAAGTAAATATCAGTTTTTCCAACTTGGCCTGTGGACTGCAGAGTTTGTTTTTTCCCCTCAATTGTTGTACAGACTTCATTTGGTGTGTTAGGCTTAGGAAAATAGAGGGACATGACAAGCTGATTCCCATTGCTTTGTCTCTGATATGGGTAGGCTTACTCTGCCAGAACAAGAAGCACATAGAAGAGCAATTGAATAGGAAATAAGTGGAATGGGACTTGAAAATCATCATCCCACAGATTGCAGAGAACCATGTATGATTGTAAAAATGGGCTGAATTCTTCTTGCTGTAGTGAGGGATATAAAAATAAATGGTGTTCAGAAGAGCTTGGCATTCACTGCTGGCAACCACAGGCAGTTTTGAAAGCAGGATTTACACCTGACAAACTATAATCTGCTATTTGAATACGTGCTTCAGAAGCTCTAAGAATATTCCAGTTAAGAAAACATTTGATTTTTCATGGGGTGTGTTTAGTTTTTAGAGTGAATACAGGGAGAATATGTGAGTTTCTTTTTAATGTCTCACTGGATGTTTAAATTGAAAAAACCCTACATTTTAGTAATGAAAGTATTAATTGTAGAAGTAGAATGTAAGTAAAAAAATAAATGAACAGTTTTGAGAAAGGATCTTGAAATGTCAAATACTGAAGTATTAGGATTTTGAGTATTCCACTAGCAGTCTTATTTGTCAATTCAATTTCCTTGCACCCAAATAAACACAATTACAGATAAATATTTATTTGGTCTTCTCTGAAAGAAACATACTTTTTTTTCAGGTATGTGTATTAAAAACAGAAAAAGCATAAGGAAATCCCTTTTTGTTCAGCATAGCAAGGTGATGTTGATGGTCTTTTATGCTTTGTGAGTCATCTTTACAATTCAGACACAACAAGTTTAATGTTTTCTTTTTTTTTTTAAGGATTATTTGAGACCCTTCCTGGTCGGGTCCAGTGTGAAATGCTCCTGAAGGCGACAGAGCAGTGCTTTAACACATTAGAAAGGGCAGAAATGCTCCTTCTACTTCTGCGGCGTTTCCCAGAGACCGTGGTGCAGCATGGGGTGAGAGAAGAGGAGAGGAGCTCATAGTAATTATTAAGGATATTGGCACTCAGTTTTTTGAGCTTCTGCTGAAATGGGGTTTTTTTGCCTTAATGAGAGGATGGGTCTTTTTATTCATGTTTAATTGTGGCTGATAGTTCAGGCTGCTGAATCTTGAGCTTACCGCAGGAAGGGATTGGGCAGAATACAAATGGAAGCAAATAAAACAATTGTTTGTTTTGTAAATGAAAGAGTATCAGTCATATATCACTTTCACCTGTCTGTGCATGTCTTTACCGAAACAGTTTCATGCACAGTATTTCTCTTGGTCTTGTTTTGCTGTCTTCTGACATTGCTTTTTCACCTGCTATTAAGTGTGGATAGTTTAACTATATATTTGGAGACTTGCAATATGCTGTTGCCATAGAATTGTTACTGAATTACTGTTCAACTCCACTGAATTGCAGTTCAAAAAATTTCTGAAACCACTGGTCCAGTGTTTGATTGTCACCTCTGCTCACACAGGTAGGCCTTGGAGAAACATTATTAGATGCTGAAAGTATTGAAGACCAAGAGTCTCCAGTGAATTGTTTTAGAAAATTATTTGGTAAGGAAATACTAATGTTCTTGTTTTACAATGCATCTTTTTAGTGTGGCAATGTTCTGAGGTCAGTAAACTTCTTTCATGATACTGTGATTAGAAAACTGCTTTAGTCAGAAGAGACTCAGGCCATGTTAATCCAGGCTGGCCATATGGTACAAATGGGTCCTAGAGCCATCCATGTGAGGTTCTTTCTGTTGTATGGTCAGCCAGAGATGAAGGCTCCCATTGCTGAATGTGAAACCTTACCTAGGAGAAATAGAACAAAAAAAAACCACAAATCAAAAGGATTTTTTTGTTTGTTTTCTATTTTAGTTTGTGATGTTCTTCCTCTGATAATTAACAACCCTGATGTACGACTTCCTGCCAGCTTGTTATATAAATATCTGAATAAAGCAGCAGAATTTTATATTAATTATGTAACTAGATCTACACAGACAGAAAGTCAATATCAAGGTAAGAATATTTTTACAAAATCAAGCTTTCCTAGAATGTGTCTTAGTATCACTGATGTCCATAAATAAAAAAATGCATTGTTTTTATGTTAGTGTATCTCACAGACAAGGATTAATAGTAGTATTTAGTGTTTCTTAGTTCTTTGATTCCAAAATACCAAAATGGTGCTTCAACTACTTAATCATGATGCTCATGATGCGTTAGCATATGAGAGGAGGGACAAAATATCCCAGGTATCTTTATCTGGCCTATCAGCTCTCTTGTACAAAGAGGCAGAAATGCCTGCTGCTCCCTGTTAGCCTTCTGTGAAGGCTACCCTGAAAGCTCCAACGTAATTTTTACATGTCTTCTTCTTCAAAATGAATCAGTTTGTTTGATTTCTTTATGAAGAGAAAAATGTGCTGGTTTTCCTAGGTTCACAAGATTCCTCTGATATTATGTCTCCAAGCAAGCGCAGCTCTCAGAAATATGTAATAGATGGTCTGACAGAGAAATCATCCCAGATTACAGATCCTTGGGAGAGGCTGTTTAAAATATTGTCTGTGGTGGGAATGAGGTGTGAGTGGCAAATGGATAAGGGAAGAAGGTAAGAAAGCTCTACTTTCCTGGGTATTTCCCCTCATAGAGAATTTGGCTTTTGGATTCTTAATAAGAGCAATTCTCATTGAAGAGCAATTTTAACACAAGAACATTTTTTGTGAGTTCACAGCAGCTTTTCTTTCAAGACTGTACAATGTAAAGCAAAAACAGGGCTCTAGAGAGCACTTTCAAATTAGTCTCTAAAATGAACTTTTGATGATGAAAGTCATGCGTAAGCACTATAGTGCTGTGGGGTAACCTTCCCTATGTGTCACAGTAAAAGAAACATGGTAAATGTTTTGTGAAGTTTCACTAGCATGTATTCCCAGCCTCCACTGACTTGATGCTGGGGGATATCCTCAGCAGAAACATTGAGCTTTTCATATTCACTATGCATTCTTCAGTTGCAGAGTCTGTAACATCCTGAATTCTTGTTATCTCTCTTCCCCTCAGGAGTTATGGTGACATTCTGCATCGAATGAAAGATCTCTGCAGATACATCAGTAACTTTGACAGCGAAGCCCACATTAAATATAAGAATCAAGTAGTATATTCCACGATGTTGGTCTTCTTTAAAAATGCTTTTCAGTATGTCAGTAACATCCAGCCGTCACTCTTTCAAGGTTAGTTTCTAATGTTTCAACTTCTGTAATGAGCCCTTCATTATTTCATTGCTAATATTATAAAGATACTTTGTCATTAGTCTTTTGAAACTGTCATCTCACAAAGCAACATTTACATGTTGTTATAACTTGTTAAAATTCTCCCAAGCCATTAATCTTACCAACAGTAGTTCACAACACATGTGTAGTGGATCAGACCAAAGTTCAATCTAGCTTAGCATTGTGGTTTCAACCTTGGCCAGCAGCAGCTGATTGTCTAGCAAGGAGAAAAGTAACAGACCAGATGATATGGGAAATATCCTAAGGGTTAATTCCTAGTCTTCCATAAGTGTCATGTTTGTTTCATTTCTCCTCTGATTTTGTTTCTTTGAAGCTGACATATTCCTGCTTTCCTTCAGTGAAAATAAGTGAAGATAGCTTTGCATTGGGAACACACAAATTTGTAATTAAGCAAATAAAAGCTGAATAGGTTCCTGTCATTCACAAGCTTCCGACTTGGCTTTCCTTATATAGCTTAAGCATAATCTTTGAGGTGTGTTTTGCACATTACTCCTAATTTGTAATTAATTTGTGACTTGAATGTTTAACATATGTGTGTTACCTCTGCATTTTCCTACCCATTGACATCTGCATTTCAGACATACTAGATTGCTTGGAGCACCTTCGATTGCTTTTTTTGGGATTAATTGGACTTTTCAGGGGTGGCCCAGAAGCTGAGGAAAAATTTTTTAAGCTCTATTTTGTTTTAGAACTTAGTGAAATAAACAGCATCACAAAGAGGAAATTTCAGCTCTTAATAATGTGCTAGGAAATTCTTTGCAACAATGACAATTGTCACCATAGGTAATTAGTACTTTATTAATACTACACTGATTGATTCATGTTAAAATGACAGTTTTAATTCTGTCTGTTGTGATCATAAGTTTCATCACATTGTATGGGGCAAATGGTCATTTTAGTAAGGAAGTAGTCAATACAAATGATGGGTTTTAAACATATGTACAGTGTGTTGGGTGATCAATTGAACAGTGTCAGTAGATAGCTAAGCTCAGAGGACAAATGACATGCAACATGGTATGCAAAGAACATAGAGTCACTCACTTTAACAAATACAGGAACTAATTAACTAATTAATCAAGTTTTTTGTTCTGTCCAGAGGATAGAAGCGTTATGATGGGCAGGAGGATACTTCAGGTGTGCATGTAGTTTTAGCTGCTTGATTTCAAGTTAAAGAAGAAAGGAAGTAAAGAATTAGTGGAAATGTTCCATTCTAAGTTGCACAATTGAGTATTTCAAAGCTCACGTTTTCTTGACTGAACCACCAGAAAAAGAATGCATACTGAGGTCACAGAGTGCAGTTCCTTTTGTGCAACTTTTCTGGTACCCTCTGTCATTTTCTGATATCAGGAACATACTTCCAAAACAGCCTTTACTCATTTCTGCTTTAGCACTGAAGTTCAGTGGTATTCAGTGCCTTTCATATCTTTTCAATCATTAGAATTTTTCCTCCTTCTCTCTGGAGGGCTTACTGTAGAAATGTAGAATCCTACATGTTTTGGAAGCATGGTTGTAGAGAAAAATGCTATCTTCTCATCTATGAGGACTAGATCTGTGATTCTCTTCTCATGTGCATGGATTTGCAAGAGGCCTCTCGAGGGAAAACTTTTCAAAGCATTTCTCTTAAATAATCTGTATCTGCTTTGCTGGAGACTTGAGAAATGAATGAGGCAATTCACACCGCTCATAACTTTGAGGCTGCCCCCAGGCTTGGCAGGAGTTGCTATTTGGGCTGATGCTTTTGGAGGTTTGTTTATAACACTGTCTGCTAGAAAACAATTAAAAACTCCATAAGCTTTGATTCTAAAGCTCAGACAGAAAAACACAATGCTGCTCTTTGTATGCCTGTGTAACTTTCAGGACTGTAAGAGAAGGTCTGCAGCCCCAGTCAAGTGTGACAGTGGATTTTCTTTTGTTTTAGGACAGGAGGTTTTGAAATAAAGTCTGCAGTGCACTTCTGGTGCTGGGAGGAGAATACTTGTTTGGAAAGCAAAACACTTAGCTAGCAATAATTTAAGTCAGTATGAGTAAAAGAAAAACCCAATATTTTTTTCCTCAGGTGTTAAAACTAGGCAGCTCTTGAGGTTCTAGTGGTGAAACTTCCAGCATCCCAGTTGTGGTACTTTGCATCCATGAGAAACAGATATGAATCTTCTGCGTTATGTCTTGGCTCTATTGTCAGTTTTCACACGTGAGATTCTGACATAATGGAATTCATGATGGTACAGGAGATGTGATTGCAATGTGCTGTAGGTGCAATTTCAATGGTGGTATTTATTGACCTGGTTATTATGGTTGTTTTTATTGACATGTATTTGTTAGGTAGAGTAGATTGGATTTTTCTTCTAACAGGAGCTTCTGTTGTAGTGAATTCCTTACACTTCCCTTCTGAGTAGATGGGAAAAGCTTAATTGAAGTTTTTTTTATGTCAAGAGATAAATCATCTACTAAACTCTCAAATTAGTTCTTTGCAGTTATGAATGAGACCTTAGCCTCATATCTTTCTGCAAATAGAAGAAATGCACAAACTGAAAATACTTGTTTGCACCACTGTCTTACCTGACAGAGATTTCAAAAAGAAAACGGATTAAAGGATTCCTCTTCCCTTTATATTTCTCTTTGACTGAGATTTGCACATCTATAGGCAGCTTGGTTGTGCAGAAGGAGAAAATGGTTTTGGATGGAAAGCTGTCTCACTAGTGATCACATATCAATGTTGTTTGAGTTTAAGAAGTATTGTTCCTATTTTATGTCTAATGAAGCTTAAGCACTGGGTTGAAATAATAGGTACCAGATCCTGCTGGATGTTCTGTGACAACAGTGAAAGTAGAAATTGTTTTCTGTATTTCAAAATGAGGCTTTTCTGTTTTTTGGGAGTGAAGATGAGCTCTGGCAGTCAACTAAAGGTTTAATTCTGTTTACTAAAATCAGTGGGGGCAAAGCTGAAACTGAGTGGTCCTACTGGAGAAATCTTGTCATAAAATACACAAACTTCTTTGTGGGGTTGGTGCCTGTCAGCATATTGCTTTGGTTCCTCATGAGAAATATTTTGAGGATACTGTTGCGCTTTGCCATATTTGTGGCTGTTAAGTTCAGAGCCATTTGTGCTTCAGATTTCATCTCTTGAATAATTGTACTTATTGAAAGCAAATAATGCTTGATCAGAGAACACCTGCTGCCTGAGTATATCTTGTGACTGCTCCAGAAGAAAGGGATTCAGAAATACTCTGAAGCTTTCAGTCAGACTCTGGTGATGTCTGGTAAATGTACTCTGACCTTCGCTGTGTTGAGGAAACCATAGCTTTACCAACATAGTTTAAACAATTTAAGTGACTTAATTTAAGATTGTTTTCTGTAGCACTATAGTCATTACTTGTGAAGGAAAAAAAAAAACCAGCTTGCTATAGGCATAAGACCTTTCAGATGAGTTTAGGGCAATTGTGAATTAATTTATCTTTAAATCCAGGTCCAAATGCTCCAAACCAAACTCCACTGGTTCTGCTCGAGGATGTACCCAACATCTATGGTGATACAGATATTGATCGTAACAAACACATACACAAAAAAAGGAAACTTGCTGAAGGAAGAGAAAAAACAATGGTAATTTTTGCAGACTTTTTAATTCATAACAAGAATGGCATTGCTACTGGAATTTAAACAGCAGTGGTTTTGACATAGATGTAAAAGACATATTTTTAGAGCTACCCGGAATTCACTGTTTATGACCACAATTTTCAAGCATTTTTTTTCTAAAGCCAGCAAGAATGAAACTAATTTTGCAGCAATTGCTGTAGACACACGTACTGCTGTGAGTGCTTTAACTTGAAGGAGTTCAGCAGAGGCACTTAAAAAAGTAGCTATAGCAGTCAGATATTCTGCAAGTAAACTTCCAAAATAATTGACTTTTCATGATTGGAACTGTCAATATATCTATTGCTTTAATGGTAGAAAATCACTATTTTATAGAATTTCTTTGCTATAAAGAGAATACAAGGATTTCCTTTGCATTATGCCACTGTAGGCTTAAATTGAGTAATCAAGTGTGAAGTTTGTATGTACTTCAACAGATAATCTGGCTAAAGCTCAGTGGTGGTACACCATGTTTAACAGAATAAGTTTATTTGGGATACTTCTCATCACACTGTGCCACTGAGTTCATGGTAGCAAACCAGATGGATCTAACCTTAAAACAAGCTAAGGGAAAAATCGGTTCAAGCCACTTAAACTAGGACCATGGCATCTCTATGCATAATTGTTTTATTGTGTTCAGTGGAACTTCTGTGACTTTAGAGTCCTCTGAAGAAAGTATAATTTAAGAAGTTAATCTTTGTGTTTTGTACTGACTTCTAAGCAGAGCTCAGATGATGAGGATCCTTCTGGGAAGGCAAGAAGTCGCCATATTACAGTAAATAAGGCCGATCTTGCAAACTCCATTGAAGTATTAGAGAGTTTCAAACTAGCAAGAGAGAGCTGGGAGCTGCTTTATTCTCTGGAATCACTTGACAAAGGTAAGGTAACTGCATTTAGAATTGCACTTAGACTTCATTGCTCTGCATAGAAATCACTTTTTTTTATTGTTAAAATGGAGATCCTGCCATTATAAATCCTTAAAATTGAAATTGCTTTGCATCCTGAGTACTCCTGATAGAAGTTCCAGTTAGAAGCTTTATCAGTTGTTGCATTTCTGAATATTTTGTTCCTGTATTGCATTTCATTCTTGATGCATCTTTGCTTATTCACCCCTACTTCTCTTGGAGCAGTTGGTCAGTAGTAGGGCTGATAGTGCTCGGTGAGGATGTGCTGCTTTAGTTCATGATTAAGAGCATGTGTTTTTACTGTGTCTCCCTTTCTGATAATAACTGGTGTGATAATCTTGAAAAAAAAATCTCTCCTAAAAAGCAGGCAAACAGTACCACCTAGCTGCTTTTAGGTTTGTTGGACACGGTGAAGAGAAGTGTAATCAAAAAATGAGTGTGTAGCAAGAGAGTATCCTATATGTGAAGGATTTCATCCTCTTACTGTTTTGGTGCCATTTTTTCCATTTTTAAATTCAGCTTTTATATATAAATTATTGGTGTTTAACCCAAAGCTGTGAAATGTTTCATGTTCTCTTTTGCTTTTTCTTCTCTAATCACTTAACACAGAGTTCACCAGAATTTGTTTGTCATGGAAGACAGAAACCTGGCTTTGGTTAAGAATCTTTCTTACAGACATGATCATCTACCAGGTAAAAAAAAATGCTATAAACTAGGAAAAACACCACCATTGTGTTGCTCTTCCTTCTAGTAAATAGCAATTTACTTCTTTCTTGTAAATAGTAATTCTGATTAGCCAGTTTGACTGCTTATAGTGTCTACTGGTTTTATGCCTTAAAGTATGACTCTTCTGGGGATAGAGCTACACTGTTTTGCACCACAAGCTTGGTACCCTGCTTTGGATGTTCCTGTCCCAATAGCTGTTGTTTGAGTCCAGCTAATTTTTTCATGTGGAAAAATATCTATGTTCTTCACAAAAATTAGGCTGACTGTGCTCATTCCAATACCATCTACAGAAGAAAGCTTGTTCTTTATTTTTCCTTTGTGAGTCTTTTATGTTTTGCCTGTACTTGTGCCTGAACAAGAGCTATTTCAAACTTTAATAGTCTAAATAAAGTAATGATTAATTCAAGAATATAATTATTTGATTCAGTTACAAATATGATTTTGTAAACTGGCTTTTTAAAGCAGAATTTTGTTTGTCTTCTCACTGCCTTGTAAATGGTTGACCCACACACAGTCTTGTACACAACTCATCACTGGAGTTTAGATTAGTTAGATTAAAATTTTTAATCTAATTAGTTTAGATTAAAATTTTGAAGGCTTGTTACTTGGACACACTCCATTTTGAAAGCTTCCTGTATGAGAATTTTTTTTCTCTATCTCTCTACCTATTGTATAGAAAAGACCCTAACAGGGTTTTTTTAATATTCTTTCTCAAAGGGGCAGTACAAAAAAGCAATTAGCAGCCTACATCACTTGGCAGCTCTTCAGGGCTCTCATTCTCCCCAGCAAATTACAGGACAAGGATCTTTAGAAAATCAGAGAGCACTGATCCAGTTAGCATCGTGCCACTTTGCCCTTGGAGAATACCGGGTACGTACAGCATTCCACACCCTGGGCCTTCACCAGCTGGCCCTGTGGTTCCATTTCTCTTTTCCCTTAAAATTTCCCTGTGAGCCTGCTTTCAGCAGGATATCAAACATAAGCTACTGTCTACTGAAAAATCCATGCTTTACTGGGAGGATTATACTTTGTGCCACATTAACTGATTGTCCACTAGCAACTCTTTATATATATGTGTATAGTCTTTTGATAGTGAAGATTTGGGGGGTTAGTTATGATTTTTCATGGCTACATGTGTTGAGCTGTCTGTAAATGTAGCCTTAATTTGAATTCCTTAGCTTTACTGAATTAGTTCCTTAAATTGAGGGGAAATTCTTTTATTTACAGACTTCATGTGGCAGGCAAAAGAAAAAGTAAAGGAACTTCTGTGATCATCTTAAAAGAGAGCTAGTTATTAGCTGATGATATAAGAGACAGCAGAACAATATTGTCTGGCCTGACCTTTGAACTTGCTCTACTTTTGCAATAGATATTTTGTGGTTTTAATATTTCAGGAATGCATGGTGGTCTGAGGTCAGTCAGAGTCAGCACTGACAATAAAGGCTCTGTCTGTTAGGATCTGACATCATCCTAGTACTGCTGGACAAGTGCTTTTGTCCCTTCCACTTTAATACTTTTTCACTGGAAATGTGATCATATATTCGCACAGACTCCTTGCCAGGAAATAGCATTAAAAATTCATTTAATTTCCATCATGCTGTCAGATTACCATTTTCCTTTCTATTTTTACCATGAACAAAATAAATTTTACAAAACTATTTTAATAATTCATTTAAAAACTTAATCCTTCAAAGCAAAATAATTTTTGATTGCCGTTATTTTGATCTTACTCTCTTGAAATGAAGAATGCCAATACAATTTCTTTCACAATTAAAATGATGTATGTAGGCTCTCAGAGGTTGTTTAGTGACAGCTAAGTCTTTTTGCTTAGCCAGACTGTACTGTGTATTAAGTCAACTCAAGTTCTAGCAAAGAATTTTGTGATTGTTTTGTCCTTTTGTGGTGTCTGAAATTTTTTATCATTATTAACATATCTGAATATTTAAGAACTTTAATTTAAATTTAACATTATCATGTCCCTTCTTTACAGCAAACGTGTGAAAAAGTGCTTGACCTCATGTGCTGTATTTTACTTCCAATACAAGAAGGAGGTAAAGTACAAGAGGAGCAACCTAAAGTCAAGTCAAAATTCAGGAAAGGTATGGAGTTGCTATTACCCTGAACTCAGTGTCAGCTGAATTTTAGTTCTTGTGTTCTGGTTGAGTATATAATTATTCTCATTTTGTATTATGAAAAGGGAGGAAGTTTTTTATTCCCTCTTGGTTTTGTATTGAGGTTTTCTTGCTTGTACCTTTTAAAGTATATTGGTGGCAAAGTCCTACCACAGGAAAAGAGAAGTGAAGAAGAAAAATTTAAATGTTTCACTTCACATTTTGAATCAGTCATAATTTACATTTGAAACTTTCCTCCCTACCTGAGATGTGGTAATTTTGGATTTGTTTTGCTCCATTTAAATTTCTTTCAACCTACCTCTTGTGAGACCCCTAAAGTACTGTTCTGTTGCAGGGTCTGATTTGAAGCTTTGGCCATGTACCAGTAGAGCTATCATGCCTTACTGCCTTCATCTGTTGCTTGCTTGTTTCAAGGTAAGATAGCTCCAAGGTAATTGGAGCTTTCTTGTCATTAAGGCCTACTTTATGTATCCTGAAACTGCATGGCCGTATCCCAGGGCTGTGCCTCAGTCCTTCTCACCTAAGTGGGTTAGGGGAGGTCTTCTTTTGGAGAGGGGAGTGGAGTTTTGATGGAGGAGGGTTTGTTTTCTCTTTTTTTCTCTATTTGTTTTAGCTTTGAGCAGAGAAGATAGAAAAGATCTCAAAATGTTTGTCTCTGTTCAGACTTCTCTTATAGGTCAGTGGAGAGGATTTGGTATTTTAGCTGGAAATTTCCAACCTACTTTAAAAATGTATTTCATTCTGCCTTAATATATACTTTTAAAGAACTTCTATATTTGCACAGATCTAGGTGAGATAAATCCTATGTTTTTGAAAGCAACATGTGTTTCCTGATTGTCTGAATGTAATTTTTTTCCCTGAAGCTCAGAGCTTTCACAGACAGCAGAGATGATATGGCCCTGGGCCACGTAGTTGTTCTGCTTCAGCATGAGTGGCCGAGGGGTGAGAACTTGTTCCTGAAAGCCATCAACAAAATCTGCCAGCAAGGAAACTTCCAGTATGAGAATTTTTTCAACTATGTCACAAGTATCCTTTCTCTAACCAAAAATGTCTTTCACATCCTGTGCTGTAGTGTTGAAAAAGCTGTTAGTTTCCACAGCAGCTCTTTCTCTGAAACATATTCTGTATTTATTCTCATTCCAAGAAAACCTCTTGTAGTAGGCTAAGTACACAATGGACTGTAAATATGCCTCCTGTGCCCTGGCACTTGAGAGTACCCTTAAATACACTGCCATTGCATTTCCATTCAGGAAAACAGCAGGAGCTCAGGCTGCTCATGCAAGTGACAGCAATCTCTTCATTAAGAAGTACAGGGCATTATGTACAAGGCTGTTAACAAAAAAGACAAAGTGGTACCTGTGCTGCAGAGCTGAATTATTTTGGCTCTTGTTTGTGAAATGCTTTCTGTGGGTACAATGTTTGGGTTGAGTAAGATAATGAGCTATGTCAAAGATCACGCAAAGCATGTCTGATTTATCTATTCAGGTATCTGACATAAGTTTTGATCATCATACACACAAATGGACTGTTTCATGTTTAAACTAAATAGACATCCAGCCGTGGGCCTCAGGAAGCAGGGGGGTCTAACTCCTGTCTGAGACAACTAAATAAGCTGTGGTGTTAAAGGAAAGGGAAAAAAGCCACACAAAACAAGCAGCTAAATAAGATATCAAAACAGAAAACTAAAAAGTGTGATAATGTGCCACCGTGGTGGCACTTACTTCAGATGCAGCCTCAGTTTGCACTGCTTTCATAACCTGGAGTGCAGGAAAAGGAAGTGAAACTCAGGGAATTTTGAGATCAGCCTTCTTTACTTCTGACTACATATGAAAAAACAAAGAAAGAAAAGAAACTAATGGATGTGTTCTTCACTTTGAAAAGCCATTTCTCATCAGTTAGTGGAGGATTAGGAATACATGCTGTGATCTTCTCTATCACTTTTAATAATGAGGTATTTCAATAGCTTTTCAGTTTGACTCTCCTTTCAGCAATGTGGCTTCAGATGTGAGACATAAGAATGTTCTCAATCATCATTATCCTACTCAAATCTTTAACGTTTTCTTCAGATATTGATATGTTGGAAGAATTTGCTTATTTAAGAACACAGGAAGGAGGGAAAATTCATCTGGAACTGCTTCCAAATCAAGCAATGTTGATCAAGTAAGGATAAAAAAGCATTTACTGTTTTCTTTGGCAAAAAAAAAAAGGGAGTATGTTCTGGTTGTCTTTGCTTTCATGTTATCTTCTGGATAGTTTGTCATGTCTTTGAGCTTAAATTTAAGGAGTTCAAACAAGGCCATGAGTTTCTTTTTCTGACTCCTGCTGATCTATGTGTTCTTTTGGGGGGGTTCTTCAGCTTTAATTCCTGCTTTTACAGGACTTTATTTCTGAGTGTGGCATTTGCTTTGGAGTGATTGATATTAAAGTGATTACAGTTGTGCTCTTTCAAGTAGGCACTTGCACTTTGCAGGAATTCTTCAAATAATTAGGCATGAGTGCAAGGTGTTGTTACTAATTTTGCTGAAGAGTAATGCTGAGCAAAAAGCACTATTTTAGTTAGTTTTGTAAACAAAATTTATGAAAGACCACTGAATGATGAAAAACTTTGGTATAAAATATAAATTAAATTACATTCCAGCTACACTCCAATAACCTTTCTGTTGGAATTAGCAGGTCATCTTATTCTGCATAGCTTATTGCAAGATGCTGAAGTAAATTAACAATTTGGGTTAACTTCCTAGGTGTTCTTACATGTTCAGTCTTGACTCAATACTATCTGCTGCAGGGTTTTCGTGGCAGAATGTTTTGGAATATCATGGTTGTTCATGAGAACTTGTAGTATTATGCTTCCTAAAAGGGGGACTGCTTAAAGTTTGTTGAAATTCCACTTAGGATCAGTGTATTCTGGCTATTCACTAACCAGAAATGGGCTGAAGTTTTCAAAATGGGAGCCTAACACAGACAATGGGATCCAAATTTCAACTAGTAAATAGATTTTCCAGAGATCTACGTAACCAACACAAAAATGAGATACTAGTTGTAATTAAAGGAAAAGTAGAAATTCAAATGCTTAATTATGTGGTGGAGAATTTTCTCTTTTAAGCTCTAGATTTTCAAACTCTTACCCTTGCCATATCTCACTGCTTGTAACCAGCTGTATGAAAACAAGCTTCAGGGCATGCTGCACCACATAGGGTGTTAAGTAATAAGCTTTGCCAGCAAGAGGGCTCAGCACTGAAGACTCCATCTGGTAACTTTTACCTGCTGTCTCCATTTCATTGCAGTAGTTCAGGGCTGTTTCTCTTGGCTCCGTTTGGTTGGCGTGGCCATAGTTACTTTCTGTTCTAACCCCCTCAGTCAGGAAGGAGGCAGGGAGAAGTGTTTCTAGCAGGACAGAATCTCTCTTTGACCTCCTTTTGATCAGTGATGTTTCCTCAATGACGAAAAGGCTTCTAGAAGTGAAGTCCATTTCTTTGTGCTCACTGAGCCAAAACAGTCAAATATCCTGTCCAGCTGGAAAAGCTGTGTACAGTGTCTTTCATGTGTAGGGCTGGAAGCACTTCACCAGAGAGCCAATGGAAGGGATAGCTGAGGGCATAAGCCACTGGTTGGAGATGATGTCTACTGTCTACTCCCCTGGTACTGCAGGTATTTTTTTAGCTGGACTGGCTGTGAGGTCCAGGAATGGTGTCACCCAGCAGTGTTGACCTGGTTAGCTCACAGCCTCCCCCAGCTGGGGTTTTGATAGTGTGCCAGTGCAGCCCTGTTTCCTGGGACAATGGTTGGTAGGCTCAGTATCTGCAGGCTGCTTACATCTTTCAAAACCATCACCACTTCTGGTTGGATGAGCTGCTCTACTATCCTCCCATGAATTAGCAGGGACAGCTCAGATGCTGTTCATTCATGCTCACAAAGACTCTGAGTTCGACACAACAGGCCAAAGATAAAGCAGTTCTTCCTTTGTCTGATGTTTTCTCAGCATAAATGTAGTAATCCTGGATCTTAATGGATGGGAAATGTATTGCAGATATTCTTTGTCTTTTATAAGGACTGCTTTTTGTTTGATGATTTACAGGGCATTTTCTCCCCAGGTGAATTCCTCATTCTTCTTCCAGTACTTTTTTCTAAGTACTTTATACTTCATAGGAAATTATATTAATTTTTCTGAACTCAGTAAAACAAACTGCTGCAGTGTGCTTTTACAAAAGATGAAGTAAGATCTTGGTAGTCTGCAGACTTATAATTAGGTTCTGCAAAATATTTCCCTTTGCTTGCATCCACTGTGGGAATGAGAAGGTCCGTGGTTTTGGTTTTAACTGGTGATACAGCCAGCTCATTCTGTTTGTGGTGTTAACAAGATTTGTTTTATGAGCTTTGAATCCAGCACCATTAGTGCTTTTAAACTCCCTTCTAGAAAAGTTTCACAGTTTATCTGATATTCATGTCAGTAGGGGCAGTGTTAGTTGGTGAGGCTAAAGAGGAAAAGAGCAATATGCAGGAAATTGCTGCTTAGTATCTTGCTCCTCTTTTTGATAAATCTTACTCTGATTAATCTCATTGTAGCCTCCCTTATGGCATAAACTTGATCTGAAAGCTGTGTCCTTCCTTTTACTCATATTCCCATCACATCTCTCCTTGGGGACAGAGAAGGTTGCTTTGAAATGAAACAAAGTATCTTGAAAGTGTAATTTTTACTCTGTGCACATGGGTATGCTTAGTTCTGACTGCAGATCTTGCAAACAGTAGTGAAGACACAATTGCACAGAATTGCAGACATCTGCCACTCTGGGACCAATAACACCTTGCTGGTCCTTTATATTTTGTGTTTCCCATGTCCATTTTTGCAAGTACTGGACTTACTCATGCCAAGAACTCTTGAAAAATTATCTCATTTGATGGAATAATTTTTGTGGCTATTTTATTTCAGGTTATTGTAGTTGTATTAGAGTGTTAAATGTCCCATCTTTATTTGACTTTTATAAGCTCTATATTTATCAATAAACCGTAAATCTGAAGGTAGGCACCTAACTCAGAATTACAGGAATCTAAGTGTGAGTTTTGCTTCTCTGCCCCCTTCATGGCATCTCTGGGGCTGAATGGTGCACTCACTGCTCAGGTGCCTTTTTAAGATTTAGTTGACATTATAGGAAACTTAGATTTAGAAGCTAAACTTCTCTCCTGTGTACCAAATTTCTCCTTTCTCTTCTCCTTAAGTGGGGTATTGCTCTAGACTGAGCCTACTTCGGTTGTTATCTTGTTCTAGATAGCACACAGAGATAAAAATTTAATTTCCTGGAGAAGACAAACTGCCTTTCAGCTGAGAAAGCTTTTGGTGGTTAGTTCTTGTGGCACCGGTCATAAATAGGAGGTTGCTCTGAGCGGACATTTGTGCTCTGGCATTGTACCGTGCTCTAAGAGTTGTTTTTATATGCAGTTAGAATTTGTAAAGGTGGAAAAGTCCATCTGTGGTCTAATGAAAAGATACTTGGGCAACCTTTAACAAATACCACCATGTTCTCAACCTGGCTGATACCCGCTGTGCATGCACTCAGCTTGGGCTCAGCAGCCAATCCCTTAGCTCCAAGCTGTGGGCTCTCCCAGTTTGCTGACATGCTCTTGCCAGTACTGGAGGGAGGCTGTGGTATCTGCAGTGCTCCTCTGATTAAATCTTTTCTGACTGACATGCTTCTTTGGAAGAGCTGTGACAGTTCATCGTGATACAACTGTGTATTGGTTTTGCACCTGCTGCTGTCCTTTCTCCTGGTGTAACTGTCCAAAAAAATGTGTATATATTTAGACCACAAGTGTAGAACAGCCTTGCAATGAAATCCGGGGATATTTGCATGTTTGATGCTGTTAAGAGTCCTGCACCCCTTTGGCTGCTCAGTGGTCATACTGCTGTGTGAGCTCACCCTAGTTTTCTGTTACTCCTTTTTTGGAGAGTTGTTTTGCACCAGAGGGGGAGTTGGTGTGTGGGTGTTTGAATGCTGCTATTTGCTGTTTTTTAAAGGACCTCTAGCCCTCCCATGGGGTTACTGCAGCAGGAATTCATACCTGTGCTACAGCCCAGCATACAGACTGCTGACAGGTACCAAGTGGAAAAACCCTGCTCATAGTGTGCTGTGTTTTGTCAACATGTTTTACTGCCCATGGTTTTCAGAAATTTGTTACTCAATATTTATCTTTTTTTTTTTTTTTAATTTCTTCATTTGTGCCTACATCGCCTGGCAAACCATGTTGTTCTATAATAACATTTATTTTTCTTTTTCCCATAAGTTGCCAGTATCCGTGTCCTTTCAATTTAGTAATCGCTACTGAATTTAAACAATAATGTAGAAATCCTCAAAAGTTTTACTGATGTTCCATCATATAATAGCAAGAGCATAACCCTTTATTTTCAAGATACTGGTTCCTGGATCCATTTGTAGCAACTTTTCTTCATTTAGGTTGTTCTGAATTCTGTTTTGTGTTTTCCAGCTGTAATATAACTCTCATCTTCCAAAGTGCTGCTGGCTCGCTCAGTAGCTGTAGGTTGCATATTCTCCTTTAGGCTGTAACTGACCATAGCACTCAGCTGCCAGCAATGTTTAAGACAGTAAAGACTGAAAACAGGACTTATCCCATAGCCTCTGAATATACTGGAGTATTTTCAGTGCAGGATTGCTTCACTTAGCATAGCTCACCAAGGAATTGCCCAGTAGGCTTTGCCTTTTCCATGTGTTGCAAAGGTCTCTACTGTTTTTGCAGAGAAGTCTCTTCTCAAATGCCAGACTTCTTTATTTACGTGAAAGTTGTGTGGTTTTGTTGGTGAAGGTAATTCTGAGATGTTTCCCTTCCTTGTTCCCAGCATCTCTGGATGGGCACAGATGCCCTCACCCTTTATTTTTTATTTTCTTTCTGTCTTTCAGTGGGCTTGCTGGGTTCGGACCAGCTCTTCCCTTCTTACCCATGACTCAGGACTCATCTCAGCTTAGCATTATGCTTTTCTCTCTAAATTAATTTATGCTGGCTCCTTCAGGCATGTTAAGGTTCTCATTTCAGGGCATGTCTTTTTCTCCCCTTCCCAAGTAGGGCTTGCAGGTAGCTGTTACAAAGTCTTGATCTTACCCAATTCTGGACCAGTGCAAGTGAAGTGCTTTGGTGCTGCAGAACATTGTTTTAAGGACAAGATTTAGATGTTGAGGCCAGTGTGAGGACAAAGAACTGTTCATAAAAATGGGCTTTAACAGGGCAATATCCCATAAATTTCCCCAGCCAGCACTGCTTTAGCTTGCTCAGTAGCTGGACCTTTGTTCTGTTTGAAAATAAGTCCTGAAGTTGTGCTCAGAATAAATGTAACCCCTTGCCTGGTGTCTAGTATCTTCATAAGAGCTGGCTTCTACTGATGCAGCCTGGCTTGATTTGGGTTTTGTGAAGTGCTCACTGTGCCCTTCACTAGTCACAGCATTATCAGTGCCCACAGGATTATAAAGCTCCTTCCTGCACTTTGATATTGATAGAAGATGCCCTCTGCTCTTTATGGTGGCACCTGTGCTCCAGAGAAAGCAAGTTCATCTTTTCACTCTTCTTTCAACCCCAGCCATTTATAGAGGTGATTACAGGGAAGAAGTGGCCTGGGCAGCAAAGGTAAAGAGGAAAAA
Source organism: Urocynchramus pylzowi (assembly GCA_013397555.1). Lineage (NCBI taxonomy): Eukaryota > Metazoa > Chordata > Aves > Passeriformes > Fringillidae > Urocynchramus > Urocynchramus pylzowi. The sequence continues at coordinate 53,300 of VZRH01004419.1, forward strand.
AAAAATTCCTTTCTCCAAGCAAGAACTCTCTACTTACTGGGTTAAGAGAATAGATTTTCCTGTTATCCAGAAGATTGATATGATTTCCCCCTTCAGCAGTCATAGTCAGCAGTGAGAACATAGATTTTTTTTTTGCAGCTTTTAACTGTTGAAAGACTTGTAACCTATTAAACATGATTTTTAAAAAATAGCATAGCACAGGCTCTTTGACTCTCATTAAATAAGCTCAGATGTGGACTGTAAATATATAGTGACATGCTCTTTTAAAAGACTGTAGTTCAGTGGATAACCATGGTTTGATTTTGTCTGTCTCTCTTTCCTTCATGGCTTAAGGCACCACACAGTTACCCGGGGTATAACTAAAGGAGTGAAGGAAGACTTCCGCCTGGCCATGGAGCGCCAGGTCTCGCGCTGTGGGGAAAACCTCATGGTGGTCTTGCATAGGTTCTGCATTAATGAGAAAATACTGCTGCTGCAGACTCTTGCTTGAATGGACTGGATCCTGATGCAGTGTCTCTTATGGAGAGAGGGGAAGGCTCTTTGTATGAACAAGCAGCAGAGCAGTGGAAAATCTCTTGTTCAGAGGGTCAAGAAGTTCCCTGTAAGTTACAGGTTCTGCACTGCTTGATTTCTTATGTGAGTAGATCAAACTTTATAAATAAAACATTGTTTAAGAAGTCTTTGTAATATCCTATTTGTTTTGGGTTTTTTTCCCCATAGCTTTATACCAAGGTGTGTGTCATAGTTTTTTCCATCTTTAACACATACACAGAGAACATAGCAAGGTATTTCAGGTTTTTTATTAGCACTTTGGAAATCACAGCATGAGTGAATTTCCAAAAACTGTTATCTTACATTGAATTGGTCTGTTAGATCTTCCTTGTCAGCAGAATTCTACCTATATTGCTGGTTTGCAGATTCAGGGTCCTTAAGTAAATTCATGTAGAAAGAGGATTGTTTTGATTGAAATTGGTAATGTCCAAGTGATTATGCAAAGTCAGGAGGAAATGGCCTTTCTGCACTCCTAGAGTGTAGCACATGAAACTCAGACCTCATCCATGCAAGAGGAGTGTTACACAGAGGTCCAGAACATGCACAGATGGGCTGCTAAACCTCTAGGAGCAGCCTGCTGATTAATAAGCCAATAGAAGAGATTTTAGGCTTCAGCAGGATCCTAAACCTAAGGGTTTGATCGAAGAAATGGCAAAAATACAATGAAGCATGATCAGCAGAGATGAATGCATATAAATGCAAAATACAATGAAACACGATCAGAGAGCACCACCAGGCTGTGACACAGAGGTGCCCCCAGGCTTTCCCAGATAAGTCACTGGCCAAGTTAAATGTGTGCCAGTAGCCAGAGGGGACAGGCATGCAAGAGGTGCCAAGGATATATACAAACCCAGACCACTGAGTTAGGGGGTTCTGTGTCACATGCAGGGACTGTTACCACAGGCCCTTTCTGATAAGCCCTTGCAGTCACCATCCCCCCCATCCCTTGCAGTTCCTTTCATGAACACCATCAGGGTGTCTTAGGCTGCCCAGCTGTTAGGGTATGTTCTGCTTCTCTATATGAAGGAGAAAAATCAGTAAAATATTTACAAAAGATGGAAAACAGAGAGCAACTGTAATAGACTAGTAAGTTTTTGTTAAATAGGAAAATACTGTCCCTTAAGTCACGTAAAAGTCGATGATGACTTCCATGGCACTGTAAACTTGAACTAGTATCCCTTTTTAGTAATATAGCCTGAGTGGCAATATTTCAGGCTAATCCACCATATTTCAGGCTAATCCACTTGTCTCTTTAGAATCTAGACCTGCTAGACCTTGACCACCTCTATCAGATTTTCCAGAATATCCTTTTCCTGTAAAGTATATATGATATTATGACCCAAAGAGTTGTTGCAGTGAGGTTTTGAGTCAGATGCTCTGCGTGGGATTGACTGTCTTGCATCTTCCACTTAAAAGGGAAGTAGTTTGCAAACACTTGGTGTCCAATGTATACCAGGATTGAGTTCATTCCTGAAAGAAATCACAGGTTATACCATCTGAAAGAGCAGGTATGGGCTTGCTTCAGAGCAAGCAGGCAGAGGTGTGCCAGGCTTATAAAAGAGAGTGGCACCAAGACAACAACAGCTAATGTCATTTGCCCCAAAGATGCTATACACTGTTTTCAAATACAGTCTGAGGGGTTCTCCCCCTCAAAACATTTATTAAAAGAAATACAAATAACCTCTGTGCTAAATTGAAAATACAACCAAATCAGTATGCTGCAATTATATTAATAAGGAGAATAATAACAGTTACTGTTTTCAGGGTGGACGAGTGCCAACCAATCTGGTCAGATCTGCTGCCTTTGCAAACAAATGCTGACTGCCCTTCAAAGCTCTGGGGTTTCTGGTGGGAGGTATGATACCCTGCTGTCACCCTGCCTATTTTCCTACCCAGACAACAGGGACCAAAGCTGCTGAAAGGTCCCCTCTGCTGTGGCTTTGCATTCTCTACTCATGTTTGTTGTGTGCCCAGTGTGGTTAAAACCACAGTGGGATACTGTGGGAAACACGCTTATCTAAAATCACAGAGACACAACCTACACAGCTGCCCAGGGGATTTAGCCTTCCACAGCTTCAGAAGTGGTACTACTCTGTTGACAGGCCTTTGAGTTTCCCACTAGGTTACACAAGTCTCAGCAGTCCCTTCCAAAACCAACTTTGAACAGCTGTGGTATTTTGCTTGGTACTAGGCAGCTGTTCACTGCGACCTTGACTTGATACCAAACTCAGAACAGTCATTAGGCAATAGCAGCTTTTAGCCCTCATTTGAAGAATTGATTGTCCCTCTCTCCTAAATATCTAGTCAAGTATCCCAGTTCTATGCAAAGGTTCTGGTCAACTTAATCATTCTGGAATCCTTCAGGTTACCTCAGTCTAAATCCCTACTTTCTTACAGACAATGGAAGTGCAGAAAACAAAAGGATAGTATCAGTGCAGAAAGAATCATAAGGAATATGTCTCCTGATGTGTTTTACTGACCTGGGTATAAAAATGGAGCACCTGACCACCATTTCTTGACATCCACGAGGTAATATATCAGCAATAAGAGGATGAAGGCAAAGCAGCTCATGGTTGTCACATATGATATTGACCTACAAACATTTTCAGTAGAAAGAGTAATATTTAGAGAACTATGTGATACAGATCTCAATGTACAAAAGGTAAAACATTCTCTGAGCTAAAACAGTGCTTTAACAAAATCATGTAAAATTTTCCATCTCTTTGCTTACCATAAGTTCTTGTTTATGGGAATAAACCCTTCTTCTTTAGAACATTTTGTCAAGATTGCAGAAATAACTCCCTGAAATAGAAAGTCAGTAAAGTTTCTATAACCACTGCAACATGTTTCAGAAACATTTGCATTGCATTAAAATACATGTCTTTTAAAAAGAGCTACATAACTATCAGACTTACCATTACTATGCCCCATATCATGAACCGACTCATAATTTGTTTGGGCTGGTCTTTGTAGAACAAAGTAATTTTTCCTGCCTTATAAAAAAAATACACAAAAAATATTAATGCCCATTAAGATAACTACATTTCAAGAGCCAGATATATTTTCCACCAGCTACCTGTGCTAAGACAGAGACTACGAATGGGATTTCTATCAGCCAAGTGGCTGAAAGGCTCAAAATGAGGACTGTTTGTAAAGAATGGACACACAAGGGGAAAATATGTAAATGCAACCCAATCAGCAGTAGAGGTACCCCTTTCCCTTTCTTTCTATGTTAACTGAGGAAGGGGACAAGCATCTTTATAAGGTCAATACAAGATAAGCTGAGCTCCCTCTCTCTCAGTAAGGACTGCATGAAAGAGCAACACCAGAGCTAGCCCCAAGAGCTTCTCCACATCATCCTGACCTGCCCAGAGCACATGCTTCTTGTCATACACCACTGAGCAATGTGTCCTGATAATTCACTCCTCAGTGTCACTTCTGTTCCAAGCTCTGCCTCACAAATATTCCCAATCAATTTTTACCCAGTGCTACATGTGGTAACATTTCCTTTTCCCGCAAGAGTTCTAGTTTGGTTCACAGCTGCTGCACCATCAGAAAAGCCAGCAGTGCATCAAAACTGCATCAAAAAGCACAGTACTTTAAACAGTTGTGAGCTTTTGGTGTTGGTAACACCAGTGTGAAGCCCTGCATCTCTCTTGTCGGGGAAGGTGAGCACAAGTACCTGTGCAAGATGGCTATCACTGCATGACAAGCAGAAAATCAGCAAGGGGGAGCAAGTACACCTGCAACTTTGGAAACCCCTACAATGAAGCTGTGAAGTTTGTGTGTCTCAGCCTTATTTTCCAACATACAGAGCCAGCCTACTCCCAGCATAAACCCAACCTTGAAACACCAGGTGGCTATTTTGCAAGCTTTTTGTGTCCATCCGTTACAAAATCTGAGAAGTCTCAGTGTGTCTAATGCAAGCTACTGCCATGTTAGCTTCCACTTCTCTGGCACTCACCTCAGGCTAAGTCATTGTGAAAGCATTGCTATGAAAAAGGTTTTGTTAGAACCAGTCTCAGCCTTAAGTAAAGAAGCCCAGTTGCCTCCCCACTTCCAAATTTCCTTCAAATCTTCCCATTATAGCATGCAGCCAGAAAGAAAAAGAGGTACCTGCAGTCCCAAAAATGCCATAACAATGCTATTTATGGTCCCCAGGATCCCTTCAGGATCGTATGGCATTGTTGATTGGTAAGTCACCTTAGAGAGAAAACAGCTGTTACAGAGCACCTAAACAACCAAACTCCTTTCTTTTAAATCCCCCTGCACGTATCATTCCCAAGCCACTCCTGACATGCTGCAACCCAAAAACTACTTACACCTGAAGAGGGATGCTGATACATATGCTTTTCTCCAAGAAGCAAACGGTCAATGTAACCAGCTGCTCCTCCAGTGCAGTTGGGATACTTTCCAAAGTCCCCAATGCCCCCAGGACCAAGATAGCCCCTAGGAGAGAGGCAGAGAGGTTGTAGCACAAAATATTACAGTTCAGCTGGACAGCAGCTGGCCCACTGACCCAGCACACTAAATGCTTGATGTTTTCCCAGGCTAGAGGCACACACTGATGGCATTGCAGTGATCATATATTGCTGCACACCGACCTCAGGGAGATTTTAATCCTCTTCTTTAAATAGAAAGGAAGAATGACATCACCTGTATAACACCTGGTACTTTAGTGCCAAAGGAAAGAAAGTTTTTTTTACATGATGGATGCTTCTTTTAACCCTGCTGGCCTGAAAGCTATTCCCTTCATTCTTTCCCTATGGCTAATAAAATGTACCTTCTACTCAGTAGAAAAGAACCAACCTGATACCCCACATTAAGTTGTCTGAGTGCACAGTCTTACCTGGGACAATCTGGCACTGGTAACAAGAAGGTCAGGCAGAGCCAAATTGTTTCTAACACCAGAATAAAAATCCACTGTGGCCAGTAGGGGAGAATATCCTGCAGAGCAGGGAATCGTCCTTCCTGCATGAGATGGAGGGAGGGGGTGTTAGCTGGCAAGTAAAAACCATGCCCTTGGGGACAACCTGTACTTCCTGGCAGGCAGCCTTGTACCCCAGATACAAGAGGGAGATGTCATTACAACACTGGGTTCTACCAACAGACCTTTCATTTTCACAAGCAATTTCCAGACACTTAGTTACTTGGGACAGGCAGGAGAAACAAACCAAAACAAAAGCCCTTAATGTTTTTTAACTTGGAAAATGTCAAAAGGAATTTTGATTCATGCATAGAACAAAAGCCTTTTGGGAAAACAGACTCTAGAAAGGCCAAAACCCAGTATTACTTTCTCCTGCTATGAAAAAACCTTGCCAAAATTAACTGGACAAAATGCAGACTACAGGATTCAGCGTAGAGATGCCTGTCCCTGGGCTTCTTTGGCATGGAAAAGTCATCAAAAGTGTCTTTGAATGCCTGTTTTTAAGCACTTTCTGAATGGATTGTTGAAATCCTCAAATATAATAAAGCTAGAAGTGACAAAATGCAGTCTGCAACACTGAAGGGTGCACGTACCCAGCACTGACCCCTGCCAGGTCACACTGCACTACACATCAAGTAAGATGTTACATGTTCTCTTGTTGTTTCTCATGTGCTCTCTTTGCCCAAACAAGAGCATAGGCTCCCAAACCCTGCTCCAGTATCAGTTCAGTTGTCATCTCCCCACATAACTCACCCAGGTCCCACTATCAGCTCTTGTAAACAGGAGTTCAAGAGCAGCAACCACCAGGTACGTGAATCCCAGCCTCTGGAGCACCCCTGGAATACGCAGATTATCCCAGGACACTGGAAGACATGCAAGCAATGTGGAAGAGAAGCAGACACAGGCTCTGTTGTAAATACAAAAGTGATCCTTCTTCAGGGAGAGCTGAGATCCACTGCACCTGTGGGTACAAGGGACACCTCCACTCTGCCATCCCAATTTTCTGTACATCAAAATCCTGGGAAAGTCACTAAGACAATCAACAGTGGTTAGCACAAGAATCTAACAGAGAGAGTTGCATCAGTGCAGAACTGAACAGCACTCCACAAGATACCATCCAACTGTTGACACAGTTTTTGCAACAGCCCAGCCAAGGAGGCAGGAACAAGTTACAGAAATGCAAGGAAGAGAGCAAGTTCCACTCACAAGGTCCAAGGCAGTAATTGGGATTCACAACTATGATTCCCAGCAGGATTAGCACAAAACTCCTCCAGATGATTTTTCTAAGCACCTTCCACTTGGAACTTCCCCACCTCAGCATGGAGCCCAGTGCCAATGCTATTGATGTCCCCATGATGAACACAAACCTGGAGAACAGAGCAGATGGGAAATGGAGCTGACAGATGTCTCACAACACATATGAGTTAAGAGCAAACACTAAAGCTGGCAGAGTGGCCTGCATTGGCCCAACAGAGATGCATGCACTGAGTGGAGCTGGGTGATTTTATTTCCTCTGATTGCTAGGAATTCCCAGGCTACTGAGCTTGCACTATGGGACACTTCTACCTTTTTCAGTGGTCAGTTGAGGTAGGGTTGTAATTGCAGTCTACACTTTTTCCAGTAATTCATATGCTACCAAAAAATTCCATTACCCAAAATTAAATTAGCATCTTCAGAACAGTCAAGCACCAGCTTCAAATCTATGATTCAAATGCAGAACTGACCCACTCCTCTCCTCTAGACTAGGTTCACAGTCCAAGTCCAGCTCCCTATTCCAACAGAAACCACAGCTGGTGCAGAGAAGCATGTTAGGGGCAGATGGGATAATTGCTTCCCCATAAGACCATTCTTTGGTTATAGAAATATTAGCTTAATCCAAAATTTATTTGGCTCCTTTATCCATGGATACACACCAATCCAGCTTCAAATCTTGTCAAACTGGCTTTTAACACAGTGGCATGGCATTGAGCTTCTCAGGGATACTGTACTTCCACTGGCAGTGTAGCCCTGGGCCTTGTGTGTGGGAAGAAGGAGGATGTGGGGCACCAAAACCACTTAGCTCTTCTACTGTTTCATAAAGGTTGTGTTGTTATTTGTAGGGGCAGACTCCTATTAACTGTTCAACACAAATTCATCCTTCCAATTGCATTTCCACATGGAGGCAAGGTGCACACCAAGTTCCACTTGCAATGCTTCATAAAGAATCACTTGATACAAAAACTATTCTTCAGGAAAACTTACCATGGAAACACCAGATCTGCCACTGTTAATCCTACAGAGAGATACAAAGGAGCATGTTATTTATCTTGAACCCTCCTCAAATTTAACAATATTACTGCTGATTTTCTAGAGGAGTTGCAGGCTGCTAGCAATTATTCATGTCTCAAAAATCTAAAACATGTTATAAACAAAACCTACAAAGAGCTAATCATCTTGCTTCACTGCATTTGCCACTCTTTAAGAATACAGTCAGTACGGTCAGAACTGATTGCTGTGCCTTGGGAAAGATATCCCATATAGGGATGGGATCCTTGCTATTCTCCACAAGGGCATTACATGCTTGACTTCATACCTATCAGCTTACCAATCAAGGCATTATGTTTTTACAGTACTGAGCAACACCAGCTTGACTGTAGTCATTAAGCAATACAGGAAAGTTAAAGATACGACCCTGCATCACAAATGAAAAAGGCTACACACAGACTGTGATGTGAAACCAACCTGTCACTGCATGATGAGGAAGACCATACTCTGCTTTGCCCATTTAACCAACAGGCAGATTCCCTGCTGAGGCAAACCAGCACAGCCTCCCAGCCTTTGGCTGAGCAACAGCTCGCTGCAGCAGCTGCAACACCAACCATTTTGAGACACTGCTGCAGTTAAAACCCAGAGCAACTGTCTCAATTGTACTTTACCATTCCAGCTCTCGTGTTTGAAGAACCAGTATTTTCCTCCTCCATAGTTAACAAACACCATAATTACAAGAGAAAGCCTAAAAAGACAACAAAACCACAAAGTATCACATGTCAATGAAATGCATATTTATCAACACAAAGTTAATGATTACTACTCCCACTAATGCATTTCTAACTCTGAGATTTGATTTATTTTATTTTTAAAAGCAAGATTTCCAAGGTTTCCAGCTTTACCAACCAGTAAGCCACGTTTCAAAAATCATGGGTGGTGGTGAACCAAAGCAAGCTCCTTTGCATAGCATTTTCACACTGAACACGTTGTTCTTTTGCACCCTCTGCCACAACTTTGACGCTTCCTCAAATTAGATCAATTACAAAGTATTTTGGAAAATCTGAGAATTAAAGTCTTGATTAACTTCCAAGTAAAACAGACCACCTTGAACTGTCCATCTGCTATATACTGCCATGCACTGTCAAACCACTGGAGAAGTCTCATTTCCCTTGAGCAAGCTCTTGAGCAAGCTCTTGAGCAAGCTCTTTTGAGCAAGCTCTTATGCTCACCCTCGGAAGGTGTCAAGGGAACGCAGGCGCTGCCGAGAGCCCGTGCTCCATGACTGCGGGGTGGGATCACAGTTAATGGAGTCTGCTGTGTTTGGGGATCCAAGCTCCTTTGGGAACAAACCAGACACATGAAGAGCAAGTCAGCAGCTGTACCAGCTGACTAGGGAACAAAGGATAGTAAACTGCAAACTTTCACACACACTCTGTCTTTATTCTCCCTGTCTTCCTTTTGTCTACTTCTAACCTCTTCCTGGCTACACCACGTTGCAATAATGCTTGCAGATGCTCCACACTCTACCTTTGACCAGGTAGAAACAAGAATGCAGGGAAATGAGCCTGTGCTTGAGACTCATCAGAGTTGGGTCTCCTCCAAATCAGCCAGAGACTTGCCAACACTATGAGTACTGCTTTACAACAGAGCAGAGCAGATCCAGTTGTTAACTCTCAAACAGGACCCCCCTCCAACCCATCAGCACTTGTCTGACACCACAGAGAGACTGTTTCAAGATTGCTGTAGAGCTCTGCTTCCAAGTCTTTTGATTCTAGACAGGTTTGGACCTCTTAGATATGAAGCCCAGACTGTGATGAACTATCTACATTCTAGTACAAAATGAGGATCCCACAGAAATGCTGGTTCTAGGGGTGCCAGAGAAATTCTTCATTTTTTTGCTAAATTCCTGCTGTGCTGGAAGCAGCAATGAAGGCTGTGATTTCCTTTACATTGACTATGTTAGAAGGGGACAGTATTTTCACCAACACATTTGTTTCAAGGGAACTAAAGGGGACACAAAGCTGTATGTTCAAAATTTGCAAGAGCTTTACAGGGAATCCACTACACTTGCATGGAAACCCAGTCTAGCACTTTCCATTGACATAAAATTGCCTATCTGACATCAATACAAGATTTGCTAAGGGGAACACACATAAGGGGAAGATGATTAGTAATGAACAAGTCCCCAGATGTCCAGATAGCGTGTGTTTCTCAGAGATGCAAACACTACAGAATGCACACTAAAGATACTGTGGTCACTCACGGAGTTAATCATACGATCAGTTGCTCTGGGATTCAGTTTCTTGTAAACCCAGTTTCTGACTGGATCAATTCTGAAAATGAGTAACAGTTTAAAACACAAAACAAAGCCAAAAGCACTTTAGAGTTAATTTCACCTTAATAGAAGCTATTTAGCAGAATAAAACAAAAGTTTTGACAGCTCCTATTTCTTTTTACAGCTCACATAGGTAATACTGAGATTTAGCCAGCACCTAGGATCTCAGTTAAGTCCAGCTGTGGAAATACACTGACACAAGCTCATGTTTGGGGGTTTTATTCTCAGGTTGCTTACAGGCAAGGATGACTGACACCATTCAGTAAAGGGTAGAAGGTTGCATTTGTTACATGCACTTTGGTCCCACTGCCTTGGATTACTGATCCAGAGCTAGACAAGGAACAAGGGATATCAGGGTGCAGCAGGGCATTTGTGAGCTTACAGTGAACATCAGCTGCTCTGCACACAAACTACCAAGGCTGCAAGATATCCCTCGAGTGAAATTGCATTACTCTGCATTTCTTGCCACATGTGCCACAACGTGCACATGGCACCTGATAACAGGATCTGATCTGCAAGCAGGGCTACAAGTGGGACTCCAAAGTATTACCACACCGAGATGTGTGGTCTTAAACTGGCACGTGCAAGGAGGAAGTTCACTTACTTCATTAGAAGGCGCCCAGCAATCAGGATAGCAAGGATGCCCATGTAAACCAGGAAAGCAAAGAGAATAGCTACATGGAAAGAGAAGAACACAACTCTGTAAATGATCTAACAAAACCATTCAGCACCCCGGGCTTGGCCAGGTGACACAAACACGACACAAAGCCCAGCTCACCAATCATCATCCCACCTTCTCCATGCAATATACATCCCAGAGGAAAATAAAATCCCACAGCAAAACCCCCAAACTACCCAACACAAAAGCAGATTAGTTTCAAAGTGCAGCTCAGTGACTCCACATCTCGGCATAAAAAGAGCAAAATAAAATCACATTGCATCACAAGACACTAGTGAGAGAAGAGCTGATGTGCTGTGATATGTTCTGAAGAAGGAAGTAGAGATTTAGAAACAGCCTCAATGTGAAGAAGATAGGGGAAAAGGGCAATACACCTAGTTAGCAAGCATGGAGAATTTTTCTTTGCAGTTAGGAAACTGGAAGAACTGAAGAATAATGTAATGGTAAAGAACAGACATAGACAAGAGTTTGAAACAGTCCTGGATAAGAGATGAACAAAAAAGAAGAAGGTCAGGTTCTAAGTCAAAAGTGCAACAACAAACAAAAATCCAAAGAAACACTGTGTGAATTGTTTCCCATTTTGTGAGAGAAGATGGAGGGAAGAAGAGGGAGGATTCTGCGTGTATACAAAAACATGCAGGAAAACAGGAAGTAATATCTCCCTCCAGACACACAGCCACTGATTTTTCTGTACTAATGCCTGCTGCAAAAATGTGGGCAGACAGGATATCATGTGAAGAGGCCTGATCCTGGTCAGGGCCTCAAGATGGATGTATAAAATATAAGGAGGCAAGGATGTCGAGAAAGAAGAGGAGCAAGCCCATGACAACTCTCCAGCACAGCATGAGTGGCTGCACAGGCTTCTTAGGAAGCTGGTTCTGCTGGGAGACATGTGGGTTGTAGAATGAAAGGGAAAAAGAGAGCTCTACATACGGAGGTAGCTGTTGATAGGGCCTTCATTGATGATTATGTCACAAGAAACAGTTTGGGTGCTTGTACTTAGGGTCTTTACCACAAGGGAATAATTGCCAAACTCTCCAAAATGATATTGAATCCTGCAAATGATAAAGGAAACAAAACTTGCTGAGCCACCCCCAGTACTTGCAGGTACCACTGCAGCACTTAGGGGGGCTGTCAGCCTGAATGCTTTAGGAAAGGCAAGCCAAAAACTTGCACCAACACTGTGATCTAACACAGAACTTGCCTCTTCCAAACATTTCCCTCCCCTAGCCCAGCACCAATTCTTTACCACACATGCACTGCCATCATTTGTCTTGAACTAGAGACTCCCTGCAAGAGAAACCAGGTAGGTGCTTGCACATGCTGCCTCAGTGAACACTGATTTGGCTCCTGCTTGCTCCTAGATCCTTTCAGCACAATTCCAAAGTACACCACTGTTACAGCAGTGGGGTGAAGACTGAGCTCTAGGTCTAAACAGTTGGGAAAAAGGAGGCGATGAGCAGGCAATGAAGAGGCACATAGCTCCAAGGGGAAAAAAAACCAAAAACCAATAACAAACCAAACCAACACAAATAGAGGATAGAGCTATCCATGTACTCCCTGGGTCTGGGCCACCTACTTGCAGAGATCTCTGTCACCCACAGAGCTGTTGAGCAGCAGGGTGAGTGGATGCTGCGTATCAACCATTACCGACGCCGTGCCTGGTTTTCTCAGGCTCTCGTCGCTTGGTGGGACAAACGCCAGGAACTGATACAAGCACTGTGGAAGAAGAGGGTGAAGGGAGCTCATTAGTGCCAAAGAGGAGTGAAAGGGGGTTCTGCCTTGCATGGTGGCAAAGACAAGGAAAAATGCCACGGGGCTGGAGCATCTCCTGCTGCGGGAATTCTCTGCGTGCTGCTCGAAGGTAAAACCGAAGCGAAGCGACCTGACGAAGCCACGGGGAGACNAGAAGCGGAGGCCGGGGGGTGACCCCCGCCCGGCACAGCCCCTCACCTGGTGGCAGGAGCCGGAGCGGGCGGCGAGGTTCAGGCCCGGGGCGGGCAGCTCGTTGCGGACGAGCAGCAGC
>VZRH01004419.1:66123-79678 GCA_013397555.1 Urocynchramus pylzowi
CCGCCGCCGCCGCCCCGCGCGGCCGCGCTTCCCGGTGTTTTCCGGGGTCAGGCGTCCCTGCCCGCGCCGCCCGCAGCGCGGGCCCGCCTGCGCGGAAACGCGGGAGGATGCGCAGCGCGGCGAGCGTCGAGCTCGCAGCCGCCTTTAACACGTCCCGCTGCCACGCGTGGCCTCTCGTCCTAGGCTGCAGGCTCCGGACCGCCGTGCCTGCCGGACGGCTTGGCAGCCGGCACTGAAAAAGCCGTACAGGCGTTCGTCCCCGGGCTGGGAAGAGGGTCCTGCTTAGCCTCCGTCTTTCACGGAGGATGCGGAAGGCACGGCCATGGAAAAGAAACCGCATTTCGTTAGGAGGGAGTTTCTTCCCAGAGAGGTGCCATCCATCTCGCTGGCGTTACTGCTTGCGGCCGTCCTGCTCCTTAATGCCTTTCTCTACCTGTACCTCAACAAGTTTTCCACCTCTCTGGGACGTGTCGAAACGGACTCTGGCCTCTGCCCTTTTGGGCATTTCAAATTCGGAGCGGTGAAGAATTGTTCCCCGTGGCTTTCCTGCGAGGCAATAAATAGGGAAGTCAGGAAACTCAAGTGTGTTGGTGAAGGTGCTGTGAAAAAGGTGAGTTTTGGATTTCCTTTCTTCTCTCCTCTGGATAAAGAGCCTTCACAGTTTGCTGGCTAATTAATGCCAGCACTGCTGTTATGATTATCCTCTCGGCAGCTAATTACTGTAGGCATCCAGGACCATATGGCTACTGATAAGGTGAACACAACAGGTATGAGAGCATAAACTGGGCCACCTCTCTGACACCAAACGACATCCAGCTACACAAGCAAAATCACAGATTGGCGCAATCATAGGAAAGTGAGACGGGCGATTTGGGTGATAAAAAATAACTTAATTCGTATGCTTTGTCCATTCCAAAGAAAACTTAGGAAATTGTGATATAACTATGGTGTCAGAAAGGACTTGCTGTGACAGGTACACGGCTCTACCTTAAGCCAACTGTGCCTGGTGACTGTAATTTGCAGTTGTGACTAACCAGTCACAGGAAGAGGTCAGCAGCAGCTGGTAGCAGTTCATAGAAGAAGGCTCTCCATGTGTCTTATGTGTTTCTTGTGTGTTCTCAGGTCTTCCTTTCTGAGTGGAAGGAAAAGAAAGTGGTCCTTTCACAGCTCACCAACTCAGAGCTGAAGGAGGACTTTCTCCATGGACTGAAGATGCTGAAAGCCCTTCAGAGCAAGCATGTTGTCCGGCTGCTTGGCTACTGTGAGCAGCAGTTCACAATCCTCACCGAGTACCATCCTCTTGGTTCACTGAGAGGCCTGAATGAAACTCTCCACATTCCCAAATACAAGGCCATGAACACCTGGCATCGCAGGCTGATGCTTGCTATAGACTACGTGAGCGTCATTCGGTACCTGCACAGCAGCCCCCTGGGCACCTTAGTGATGTGTGACTCGAATGACCTGGACAAGGTTCTCTCCCAGTATCTCCTGACCAGTGACTTCCACGTTCTGGTGAATGATTTGGACGCTTTGCCTGTTGTGAACAGGAGTGCTGGCAGGCTGGTGAAGTGTGGTCACAGGGAGCTCCGGGGTGAGTTTGTAGCTCCTGAGCAGCGTTGGCCCTATGGAGAAGATGTGCCATTCGAAGATGACCTCATGCCTCCCTATGATGAGAAAACAGACATCTGGAAAATCCCAGATGTCTCCAATTTTTTCTTGGGCCACGTTGAAGGAAGTGACATTGTACGACTGCATCTGTTTGACATCCACGCAGCGTGTAAGAAGAAGGACCCGGCAGAACGGCCCTCTGCCCAAGAGGTCCTAGACACCTACAGGAAAGTTTTAACTCTGCTTATTCGGGAGGCAGCCATGCCTGGTACTAGAGAAATGTTATAGTGAATCACGAGGCAAACAACATACTGATGTTTTAAGTTGATGTCTTTCCTAGTTACGTAGCTTGCCTGATGGGCAAAATCTCTGTCCCCAAAACTGAGAAGAAAAGAACTGCTGAACTTGTACCTCTTGATTAAAAGAAAAAAAATCCCCCCAATCCAAGAGCTGTGCAAGCTTTCCATTGGCATGTTTAATCTGCTACTGGAAAAGGAGGAGGGAGAGAAAGGAAGTTGTGTGGGTGCAGGGGAAATTTGTTCCTTAAGAAATGATAAATTTTCTTTTGCAACATTTACACAAAAAATACTTTTAAAATTACAGAAAAACAGCTAAAAAATATTGGTCTACCTTAAGAGCCAACAAGGCTCTACCTTGTTGGTAGAGACTGGAGAGCAGAGACCATGGCACGCCCCCCACAATCTTTTTGCTGATTGTTGTGGCTTTGGCCTATGATGTATCCGCAAAGCCCTCATCTACTTTCCCATGTAGTAAAAGCAGCAGTCACTCAGAAAGTAGTACCCCATTTCACTTCAGATTTTGGTAAGCCCCAGTGCCAGAGCTGCAGTGGCAGTCTGTCCCTGCTGGCTGGGGCATAGGTTGTTTTTAGAGCCATATGGCCATTGCTCTGTGGGCCCTGTATCCCACACCAGCAAGTGTGTGGCCACTTTTGGAAGCAAGAAGATGATGCAGATTCTGAAGAGTCTGCTTACAGACACAGGTTCTTGGTTTTCAAGTCTTTGTCCTGTGGTATTCTCAGATGGGGTCTTTAGAGATGGAGCTGTCAAATGCAAGTCTCTTGCTCCTCTGTAATCCACAGAAATGCTGAACACTTTGGAAGAGAGCTGAGGTGTGTCTCTTTTTTTCATTCACTTATGCTGGCTTAGGGTCTTCATGATTTGATGGAAAGGAGGATAACAAGGAACTGAAAGAGAACATGACTTCTACAGCAGTGAGCATTAAACACAAGCTTTGGAAAAGAAAATTCCTGCATTCAGAGCATACAACTCTATTGGGTCTGAATTCAAAGTCCACTAAGCATAGAGGAAGGCTGCTAAAAAGTAGCCTTGTTTGGTGTGTTAGGAAAAAGCTTGAGGTAACCTACATGGATGTAACAACCTGGTACTAACAGCTGGAGAGGAAGAACAATGAAGCCTTAATCCAGCAACAGGCTGTGTTTGGTGGGACTGGGATGTGGGATGTAGTTCTCTTGGTGAAAAAACAGGAATAATATGAGTGAGAAACATGGACTGCACCATTGTCCACCTGAGGACTTTCTGTGCGGTGGACTAAATCTTTGAAAAGCTGAAGAGACAACTTCCATGTTGTGATCTGTGAGGTGATTTGTAAGCAGAGAAATATGCTGTCCTTTTTGCTCCTTTTTGAAGAGTTTGATTCTGTTTTTTCTGTGCTGCTATTCCTCTTCACATAAACCAGCCATGTTCTGGCTGCATTGAGATCATGCAGTCATTTCATATGTATAATGTTCAAATCCTGGTATCAGAACTTTATTATAAATGGGAAAAATCTCCTGCAAATTAGCATATTTAATTCCTGATCTCACACAATGCCACCAAAGGAGCCCTTTAAAAGCTGCTGCTGATGCCTTTCCTTTCCCCCTGAACAGTCTGTTTTCTTAAATTAGACTTTTTCCATTTTTCATTTATCCATTCCTTCCTTGCAACTTTCCTACTCAGGCTGTCAGGAGACAAAGCTCAGAAATCAAGTTCTCCAAAAGAGAGCAGTGATTGTGGATGCTTCGGGTTTGTTTTGGACTTTGACTCAAAACACCTAAAAGAAGCATGGGGAAAAGCAATGCTCTGTTGTAAATGCATCATCCATCCATCCATCCCATGAACCCTTGACTTGTTATTATTAGGGTGAGAGTTCTACAGTTCCAGTATGCATACAGGATGTGCAGCAGTTGGAAAAGTCTGTTGTTACAGCTCCTCGAAGCCAGGGATAAGGCTTTAAAGGGCCAAGAGTCAAATCTTCTGCATGTTTTCCCCACAATAACTTTTACCTTTTGTTACCTTTTGTTAGCCATCCTGTACACTTGAAAGGGAAATCATCATCTGATGGCTGTAAATAACCTTTCCATGAAGGGTTTTTGAGAGTGCAGAAAGGACAGACAAGAACCTGACAAACATCTTGTGCTGCTCTCTCTTGTTTAAGACAAGCTTCTGCTGGGATTCTTGCCCTGTTGTGTACTGTTGCACCTTGCAAACAGCCATATTAATTTCACAGAGTGAAAAAAAATGTGGAAATATTCTGGTTCAGAATAATTATCTTGCCATAGAGATGATTCCCTGTCCCTGGATGAAATGGTTACAATTTTTTCTTAAGAAAAGATGTCTCCCTGAACATTCACCTTGAGCAGTGGCTTCTCCATGTCTCTTTCCCATTCCCTCTCCTTCAGCTTGTGTGTTGTCCATCATTGTATTTCAGCAGGAATAAATCAGATTTGTTCTGAACACAACATTATGGAGCTGCAGTTTCTTTTTTGGGATGTTGTTAATGTCTGTGGGGAAACACTAGATGGCAGCATGAAGGTCAGTTTAGAGTTAGTTATTAGCAGCTGCCTCTGAAGCACAGATATAGGCAGAAACTGGCCTTGCAGCCAGTATTTTCCTAGCAAACTTCCATAAACCCCTTAAAGAACTCATTGTGTTTGATTTAGTGAGTCTGAAGGAACAAGACAGATGGCTAGAGGGGCTGACCTATTAACCAAACATGCCACTTCCCCTTTAACTTGCTCGTGGTCTTTGTGTACTTTACTGTCCGTTTCTGTCTCAGCCTGGTGAGACCAAAACTAAGTTTGCATGTCACCTCCTTCCAGTCTTTCTGGACTGGAAAAAATGTAAAATCAGACGTTTGTACCCTATGCATCTTTCTATTCTTCTCTGCTAGCTCCTTCTGCAATATCAAGATTGCATTAATCCAGTCCTTCCCACATTTCCAGCTTCTTTTCCCTTAAAGGGAAAAGGCAAGGCATCACATAGAGGGGAAAAGAGGACAGCCCTACATGCAGTAGTCTCCACTCTTTCCAACTCTCTTTTCTGGGCATTTCAGTCTTTACCTCCAGTCACAGCCTTTGATAAACATTCAGGGACTTTGCTGCCTCAGTACAAGCAGCTCTTGTCTGCCTAGTGGAAAACATCAAAAGATGAAGGGCAGGAAGAGGCCTGTTCACAGCTGGGAGCCTGCAAGTCCCCAGCCAGCTCTAGACTAGTGGCCATGACCTCCCCTGCTAAGACCACTGCCACAGTTCTGCCTAACCTCAACAACAGCTGCTGGTTCTTATCTCAAGCTCAGATCAAGTGTCCCATAGACCCTGTCTTTTCCCACAAAAGATGCTTCTCTGGGGATGGTCATTGCCATGTTTCTTATTGTATTGTTCTTCCATCCCAAAAAGCCAGTCAAAGAAGCTGCACAAAGATGCAGGTCACACAAGGAGAAGGACAGCTACTGATGCTTATCTCCTTCAGAAAACTTCAGAGGAGGTTCCCCAAACCACCCTAGGCAGTCAGTGCTGAGGCAGATATGATCCCAGTCATTCCAGGGCTTTTGTTTGCTGTCATTATCAAGACGAAGGCCCTGGGTCTGGCCCTTTTCCAAGGGTCAGGACAACCCTTTTGCTGAAGTTAGTGAAACCACCTTACCCTTCTCTTTGGGTACTGCCTCCTCTGCCATCCCTGCAGCAGTCCCACAGCATATTTCACCCACCCCAACCCACCCAGCTGCTGGACAAAGAATCAGAGCAGAAGCTGTCTCCCAGACTCAGGAAATAGCACCTGGTTCCCAGACTGAGCTCTGCCGGGACACTGCTGTGCTAGCAGTGGAGGAGACCAGGACACTTAGGGCATGCCAGCTGAGCCTGCTGACAGTCTGGCTGCAGGTGTCAGCTGTGTCAGGGCCCACTACTGGTATGGTGCACTCTATCTTTGGCCCAATGCTGTTGCCAAAACAAATTCCCAGTGGATTTCCCACTAAAGTTTAGCTTTTACCAGGCAGGTTTGTACCACAGGTTATAGAATGGAAACCACCTCAGAGGTGTCTGTCTCAGAGCAGAGTCCCAGATTCAGTTCAAATCCACTGCTCCTTTCATTTTCCCCTCATAGCCATCCAGAGAATAGCACTGTCAAGGTTATGTTGTTTTCCTTTCCAAACTGCCTGCTGGCTGCATGCTTCTGGGGGGTCAAGTCTGGCGGAGCATTTCCCATTTTGCGCTATGGATTTCAGAATACATCCTGAAAGCTCTCCTACAACACTAAATCCTCTAGGGGTGGGCAGCCTATATGGCAACTCGTTTGTATGTTTGACACTATCAGATGTAAAAAGTAGTGCATGAATATCTGCACCAGCTGTTGGGTAGGTCTGGGTAAATACAGAGGAAATAAAATGGACACAAGGTATTTAATTGAACATTTGTTTGCGTTGTTTTTTTTTTTTTCTTCTTTTTGAAGTATCCTTTGAAAATCTGTGTTACTCTGTATTTAATAGAGTGGTAACTTTTAAATGTATCAGATGTTGAGAATACCGCACAAAGTTTTTGAAATTCTGTCACAAGCTCTAAAATAATATTTTCCTTTCCACATAAACAAAACATCAGATCATTATCTTTGTGAAACAGAGGCAGTGTTGTTTGCCAAATATAATTTGTGAGCTATTTGGCAGAATATGCAACTGTAAACCGATTCTATCATTATGACTGTAACGTCTTACCAACAGTCAAGAGACCCTGGGAACAAGAAAAAAGTGGTTCTCAAGTTCTTCTAGCGTGATATAATGTGTATATTTGTAGAGTCCAACCAAATAAATTATATGCTACATGGTACTTTTAAAAAAGGAAAAGGATCTTGTGGTTTTATTTTAATTGAGGCACTGTATACTTGAGTTGACCACGTGATTTCCAATAATTGTCAGTCTCTGTTCAGAAGTCTATAATCCAGTATTTATCAGGATTAAGTGGTGAATATAATTTACATTACAGTGATATTTATGTATCAGCATTTTTTGATTCTGTTTAGCTCTGGGTAACTCAAAATGAATTAAAAAATATGTATTTATATATAGACACACACACATATATTCTTTGGCCATAATTTTTGAAAGACCAAGCTTACTGTTGCAGCAGTCACACTTTGGATATGCAGTAACCGGATTTTCAAAACTGATAACATTCAGTAGCTCTCAGTCAAATTTCTAGTAGTTGCTGGATGCTAATGACTTTTGGAAAGTGAATTCTTTCCGGAGAGCTGGAAGACCCTTTTCAGCAATTCTCTTGATAAATCTATGAGACTTATCAAGTACACTCTGGATTTCTTTGTAGAATGAACAAAGTCTCCATAAAAATTGTGATTTTTAAGTGTTTTTCTCCCTAACAGCTGGAGGGAGAGTGGGGTGTTGTGTTTAACTCAAACTGAAATCCCCCAGGCTTATTTGCCTGTAATGTTGAAAATCTAGCCACTAAGCTTGGGTCTCCATTAACTATGTTTAGCTTATGCCAGTGCCATCCATATATTATTATTACATATTATTAGTTTGGTGCCTACAGGCTTTGGTCATGGACTAGGATCCTGCAGGTCAGATGCTATAAAGGCACAGCACAAAACGACAGTCCTTTCCCTACATGCAGCTTTTGTACAAGAAAACATAAAACAACTTCTGTCCTCATGCATCAACAGCATGCACAAGTATTGGTCATCCCATCCTGCTTCATCCAAGCCACAAACAAATATGCTACCTAACCTACATGGACAGGTAACACAATTTCTCACACAAAATTGCAACTGCAAGGACTGACTATGCTCTGACCGAATCCAAGAGCAGCTTGCATTCCCACTTCTGAACGTGCTTTAAGAGCCCAAGACTGAAACAAAAGCCCAAGCTCTAAAAGGAAATAACAGTTTACCAGACAAGCTAACCTATAGGCCTAAGAGTCAGCCAACATTGCTGTTTGGGCCAGATTCTTCAAGGAAGTCATGCAGAAGGCCTGCACCCCCAGAACTCCTATTTCTACAGTCAAACAGGGGGAAGATCACCCCTATTCCTCAGGTTTGCAAGGCTGTCACACTCAGGGCAGCACCATCTGTTGTGCTCCTCAGTCTAACCCTGTCCTATCCACTGATTCACATTTGCTAAATTCAGAGGGGTATATGGAAGCAGAAAATCTGTCTCTGCCTGTCTTGTAGGTTGGAGGCAGGTGGATAATCAAAAGCTGAAATCAAGCATTTCCTTAAATCAAATGAAGTGGGCAATGCTGAGTGAGGCAGTCTGTTTCTGTGTGCTGGAGGCTGACCTGAGGTCATGCTTTGTGGATGCAGCCCTTGGTTTCCTCTGCATGGGAGGCTGCGTGCAGAGTCCTGGGGAGAACCAGTTCCTTCCTGGCTTGTCCAGAGCAAGCTGTGGGGTTAATACAGAAAGTGCCTTTAGTTACAGCTTAAATACAGCTTCTCTCCTCCCCATCCAAGGGAGCCTGATCTCAGATGAGGTCTAGAGACAGTAATGCACTATAAAGGGCACTTACATTTGTTCTTTCCACTTTTCTTCAAAGATGTGTGATGCTTTCTTGTCAGGCTTGTTAGCAGAGAAGTTCAACATACTAAAAAAGCAAACAAAAAGCCTCAACTTCACAAGAAACTGCTTAAAATCCCCCTGAAACCATGCTTAATTAAATGTCTTTTGTCATGTTGCATAAGTGACTTTTTTTTAAATTTCTCTTAGTGGTTTCCACAGTTCTGGGCATGGGTGCCATCCCAATTTAATGACCTAGAATTATGTCTAATTGCTGTTCTATCCTCCTTTCCCACACCATGTGGGGCAAGGAACTTTTCTCATGACACCAGTGCCTTAGGTTTTTTTTTTTTTTTTTTTTAATATTGTCATTTTCACTCATATTCTTTTATGTCCTGATCTAAGGCCTCTTAAAGTGAATCTGTTCCATACCATGGAAAGAGAAAGACTTGGAGCATCTTGCAGTGGGAACACAAAGGATATCTTTGGGATATCAAAGGATATCCCAAAGGACAGAGTTTCCTCAGGCTGATTAGACATCTGCAAAGCAAGTGCTATCCAAATGAGGTGTCTAGACTCCTTGCACTCAGTAAGAGATCAGACCATTTCCAGGGCACAGGAGGTGTGATTCTGAATTTGACATAGGTGAGATAAATCACACCCTAAAAATAACTGGGGTTTCCTCCTTTATTGTCTTATAAAGGGTGAAGATGGATAACCCTAACACAAGCACATACCCCAAATACATGCTGAGCAGAGGGACACAGATCATATCACTGATGTCCAAATTGTAACAGTTCTAGTATCTGAAGGAAGCTATGGCAAAAGGAAGTATCAGTGGCAGAGGTGGATAGAAAGAAGCAGAAGGGCCTAGCGAAAAGCACACCTAACCTCTCATGTAGCTCAAACATTCCACATCAGGCATTAGGGAAAAAGTTTGTGTGTGTGTGAGTGTTAGAGCAGCCTAGTTTACCTGCATCTCAGTAAGAAGTTCAGAAAACTTTTCAAGGTTCTGAGCTGAAACACTTGCTCTGCCAAAACATAATCCTAGAACTGTGCTTTTTGGCATCAGGAGCATATGGACCATCAATTAAGCTATGTTATTCCATCACCTGAATATCCAGCAACTCCCATTTTGGTACAAAAAGAAAAGAAAAAAAAAAGTGCAAAGTCTTTCAGAAAGCGCTCTTTCTATTTTGACAAATTTAAACTGTCACATTTCGTTCCTATGTGAAAAGCAGGAGCTCAGGACAATCTGAACCTCCTTTTTTTTTTTTTTTTTTTACCCCACACACTACAAAACTGCATTCCACATGATTCCACTGCCGCTGCATGAGCACCAGCCCAGCCAGATGACTCCTGGCCTGCCAGGCTCCTAGAGCTGCTGAATTCACACTTCTCCTGGCCCCACACCCATCTGTGCCTTTCCCTTGGACGCTGGCACTGCAAAACCAAAGGACTTGTATCTCCAGTGCCCCTGGGAGAGAAGGTCCCCTCTGCATGTCCTCTCCCTGAGGGTCTGGTAGCTGGAGATATGGGGCGGAAGAAAAGAAAGTGTGGAAAGGCACCCAGGGCCTCACGGACAGTCCAGAAAAATTGGATTTGTAACCCAGTGTGCAACAAGCCAGTAATTACACACCTGAAAGAGACATTGCTTATTCTCTCTACAGCTCCCTGAAAGGAGCTTGTAGCCAGGTGAGGGTCGGCCTCTTCTCCATGGTGACAAGTGACAGGACAAGAGGACGTGGTCTTAAGTTGTGCCAGCATAGGTTTAGGTTGGACACTGGGAGGAATTCCTTCACAGAAAGGATGATTTGACACTGGAACGGGCTGCCCAGGGAGGTGGTGGAGTCACCGTCCCCGAGGCGTTTAAGGAAAGGCCGGATGTGGCACTCGGTGCCATGGTCTGGTTGACAAGGTGGTGTTCGGTCACAGGTTGGACTCGCTGGTCTCAGAGCTCTTTTCCAACCTCACTGATTCCGTGATTCTATGATTTATTTCAGAGTGCGCAATCNGCTGGGTGGTGTCCCCCAAACGCAGCGGGCCGACTATCAAAATTTTTTTTACTGCGTATACATTTTGGCAAACAGCGGCATTAATGTTCCCCGGCACAGTTGACTGCCAGCGCTCATTACCATTCTCAGGGGCGCCCCTCAGAGCCCCCCCGNGGGCGACAGCCCTCACCGCCGTGCCCCCTCACCGCCGTGCCCCCTCCTGCTCGCAGGAACAAGAGGAGGATCATGCGCATCTTCACCCTGCCCCCGGCCGCCGAGACGCCGCCCGAGCCCAACTTCTACGACAGCATGAAGAAGATCCGCCTGCGGCAGCAGCTGGAGATGTACTCCATCGGTAAGTCGGAGGGAAAGCGGGGATCCGCCGGGCCTGCGGGCTGCTGGGGGCCGCTCCTGAAGGGGTGGCCTGGAGCCTTGTGCAGCGGGAACGCCCCCGGTGCTGTGGCACCATGCGAGGAGCGGGGGCTCTGCAGCAGCCCGGGCCGCAGGGCTGTTGCGTGAGGAAGGACTGCAGTGAGGGAGCGGCTGTGCAATTACCCTAAAGCAAATGTCAAAATGCATCCCATGTTACACTTTGAAAGAGCTAGCAAGGTCTGGATGTTGTGAAAACGTGGACGGATTTGTAAAAGTTGAGAGGACTCTGGAATCATGAGTCAGACGACCACATAAATTGAAAATAAACTAGATAAACTAGAATTTTACCGTACCAACAAGTGTTGCTGCTCCGATCTCAGTGCTGAGGGTCAGGATGGAGGCAGGAAAGGGCCCCATGCCCGTGATATTCCAGTGGTCCAATTCAGAGAAACACAGCCTTGCTTCACATCTGCCCTACATACATGCCTAGAGGAAATACGGCAAAAAAAAAAAAAAACGCCTTAGTGATCTGAAACCACCTTTTAAATGCAAAGGCTTGATGTAAAGATTCTTACACAAGGCCACTGCATTCTGTAGGAACAAAATTGGATGTTCTTCCTACAGTGGAATGCCTGCTGGCATTTGCTGATGGCGTTTGTACCACTGCACACAACTCTTTGATCTCCCTTTGCCTTGCTAACCAGATTAATTTTCAAGTCAATGTAATTGTTAGCTTGTGGCTTGTATATTGTGGAGGAGATGAGAAATGTGGACATCAGCCTTGTGACTATTGAGCTGTTCAGGTCATTGGTAGTAAAACTTCTGAAGCCATAGCCTTTAATTTTATTTATTTTTATTTTAATAAAAGGACCTGAATGGAATCATAGTTCTCTGCTATTGATTCACTGACATTTTGCTATGACTCTACTCTTCAGCATTTATAAGGCCATATGCTAAAGGTGAAGTTCCACATGGTGACTGAAGTTAGGTTCTTTGATACTACATCTGTTTCTTGATTGTTGTCATAGTTACATTAATATATATAAACATATATGTGTACCTATATATACATGTATGTAATAAATAATATGATAGTAATAATAGTATAAAATAAATTGTACAGTCGGTGCTGATTGGTGTTTCTTTTTTTCAGCAAGGAAGTATGAACAGCAGCAGCAGCAGCAGCCACCAAAACAGACTGAAAGCGTACAGCTCTCAGTGGAATGAAGCCCACAGTTCTGTAGGAACTCAGGACATATATATCCAGTGCTGATTTTAAGAGTCAATGTGGAGCTATTTTCAATGCTTTTTAATTGACACATAGCCAAAGGCAAGGGGGAAAGGGAGGGGACTGTCCCTAAAAGTTTATTCTTAGTAGCTTTTCTCTGAGCCCTCGTGAGGTAAAGCGAGTGCCCACTGGAACATTCAGCATGAAAGTACCCAGCACAGGGCAGACCTGCTCAGAGGAACCTGAGGGTAGGGGAGTGCAGTCTTGTCAATGTCTGAGAAACTATTTCTCTCTGCTAGCACCGTGGAAATCAGCTCCTACCTTCTCTGGCAACAGCACCCTGGAGAAAGCAAGGCAGTACCTATCTGCCTGGAAAGCCTTGTTGTTCCTTCATCATGAGTTGTTGAATTTGCTGAATACATTCAGTAAGTGTGAATGAAGGCACTGTGGCCATACTGCCTGGTGAAGGTGAAGCTTTGAGAGCCCAGTGTCACGGGTGGTAGTGCAGAAAAGTTCTGCTCTGTTTATCTGGGAGTTGTGTATGCAATACTGTGAACCTTTCCTGGAGAAACTTTGAGAAGTACACAGTGAACTGCACGTCTAGAAGACACTCACTCTAATGTTAATAGCAAAGGTGATTAGCTTAATTTAGTCAAATTGCTGTGAAGAATGGATCTGTCTGTAAAAATTGGTATAAGCAGGTCATAGCTTGTCCAGAAGAGACTTCACACTGCAGTTACTTTTTCTTTCTAGGTAAATCTCAAAATCAGTTAATTGAAAGGATTCTGCAGAAATTACTTTTTAATAAAAAGCATCTAATCATGAAAACTATTTGAAGATGTATCATGCTGTAATTCCTAAGGTTACACAACTTGAGTTGGCCAAGTGATGAACAACCAGCACAGTGCTGGGAGTTTATGTCCAGAGGTTTTCACTTGTTCTGCACTGAAATCTATTAAGTCTGGGATCAGTGGTGAGCACCACTGCGGTTACATTTGGGTATTAAGAAGCTTGGCTTGGAGCTCCAAATTTTACTATATTGAAATGATCTGTACTTCAGCGTCTGTAGGGACTGTAAAACGTGACCTGGGCCGAACTGACAGTGGCAGAAAGCTCCGTGGGTTTGCCCCATGGAAAGGCTCCTTTGGTTGAAGGGTGGCCCCCTGTGACAGCTTCCTCGCTGTAAGGAACCGCGTAAAACAGCGGGGTCACTCCGCGGGGCCGAGGGCTGGCGGCCCCGGGGAGCGGGGAGGGCGCCGAGCCCCGGGGCCGCCGGTGCCGTGTCCTTCCCACGTTACTCTTCCCGCGTGATGACCCCGCTCCGCAGTGCGTCCCCGTCACTCGGCGGGGTTTAGGAGGCACAGGGATCCACGCCCGGCGGGGTTTAGGAGGCACAGGGAAACCCCCGGACCGCATCCCCCTCCGCCGCCCGGAAACGGCGCCGTTTCCCCTTCGCCCGACCTCACTTCCTCCCGCGCTTCCGTCTCCGGGACGCGCCGGCTCCGCTGCTGCTGCTGCCGCTGCCGCCGCCGCCGCCGCTGCTGCTCGGAGGCCGGAG
>VZRH01004419.1:79833-152257 GCA_013397555.1 Urocynchramus pylzowi
GGGCTCGTGGCTGTCCGGACAGCCGAGCCCTCCCTCCTTCCCGCCGGCCCTGCCCACCCCGGCGGGCGGGCAGGGAACAGAGCCTTTCCAATGGCGCATCTCCGCCGGCGCCGCTGCCCGCCGCAGCCGCCCGGTGCGGCTCGGCTCGCTTCAATGGAGCAGCGTGGCAGAGAATGAGCCCGCGCCTTGCCGCTTAACCAGCACAGCCGTCTTTCGGGCTCCGGATAATCATTTCACGGTTTGCCTCTCAGCTCAGCTGAAAGCTCCGTGATGGACGTAGAAATCTGGAGCAGCGTGCGGCTTCGTTTGTATTCATGGACCTGGGGCGGTGGCAGGAGCATCTCAAACTTACTTGTCCAAAACAAAAAGCTTGTGAGGAGAAGTACGAAAAGCAAAAAGTTTCCTAGGGCCCGTGCCTTTTGCATGTGCTAGGTTGTTCGAAGTACGCTGCTTGAGCCATGAGCGAAGGGCAGGTCGTGGTTTGTTTTCCTGGCAAGTGCAGCCACGGCAGTTCTGTCCCAGTGAAACTATACCCTGCTCTGCAGGGGGGTTATGTTTTCAGCTGTACAGTACGAGTATGTGTTGGGACAGAAGGTGTGATCAGCTTTTGAAATTTTACCTCAAACATCTGCACTATTTTTTACCTGTTAATTCATGATTCTAAAAGCAAAGGCAGATAGGGTAGAGAGACAATAGATTTTTTTTTTTTTGCATCCATTTTTAGTAGTCAGGCTTATAGGCATGCACGGGAGCATGCACGAGATTCTCAAACTCTCATGGAACTTAGTTAATGCAGAACTTTGGATGTGTCGGATGGGGAAAGTTTATGACCTAACAAAAATTGGGCCAAAGTTATCTTCAGTTACATTTATTTTTGAGAATGCTGTACAGAGGGAACTGTTTCTAGCTTACCCAATACTGTTTAAAAAGCTATTATGATGTGTAGATTTAGTGGTGTCTGATCACATGTGAGGGAAGGCTTTCTGAGCAGTTAAAACTTTACATCTGTAAGATACTGCAGAAAGTCATTAACAAGTTGCTCTCAATTATAACTCTAAAGTTTTTGAGAATCTGACCACTTTCTTGTCTCCATGTGAGCTGCAGAATGTCAGATCTTTGTAAATGCAGTCTTCAGATGGCATAACAACCATGCATCTATAATCTTATGTGAAAACTATAATCTTCTGTTAAGTGGCGGAAAAGTCATCTCTCTCCTCGTAACCCAAAATGTGGTTGGCTAGGTTTTTTACTCAGCACTGTGCAGAAGATCAAAGGTTTTTTGATAGAGCTGTGACAAGGCTCAAGAGGGTCTTAAATATTTAAGCTATGAGTATGTCTGTGTTTAAAGACGTTGTTCTAAACTCTGAGGGCCTTGTAGTGAAAATATCCTCCCCTGTGCCATGAGCATTTTGAGTTTCAGTCCAGTGTTATATGCCCGGATAGTATGAACTGGTATGTGCAAGCTGAGCCCAGATGACAACGAATCCTGCAGCAGCTGCCATGATGCCTTATAGCCAGCCAAAGGATTTAGGAATTTCAGCAAAGTGATGCTCTAGTGGTCCTAAACTTGCTCTCAAACTTCCAAAACTGCCTGACCCATTGAGAAGACCCACAGAGGAAGCCTTTGCTGTACCACTAGTACTGATGATACTGGTAGAAGCTCTGAGAATGGGGAGAAGATCCCGGTGCTTTTGTCTGAGGACGGTTTGCAGGGAAGCTTCTTCAGTGTAATGCAAAATTATTAATTGAGAATATTCTAACCAATGATGAATCGTTCTGTAATTTATGTTTTGCATATATGATTAAGCAGCATTGGCCAAAAGCCTGGTGACAGCACAGGGCTCTGGAATGTTTCCCTGTTGCCTGGGCAGTTTATTCATGTTCGCTTACTTCCGTGAGCTTTAATCGCTCCTTTTAAAGTCCTCCTGAACTCAGGAGTGCCGATGCTATTGAGCAAGCTGAAATTATACACGCTGCAGGGAGAAAGGTGGGGATGTTGCAACTTAACATCTCTTGTGGAGGAATTGAAAAGATTTTGCCCCAGCCCTAATTTCTGCATTAAAGAAATTGAAAATTGTCATTGCGTGCCTTCTTCAACAGGGAAGCAGCACGTTGTTAGAAAACGTGCTATTAAATCCGTGATGTCTTTGGCCTGTTATGCCTAAAGAGCAACAGCAATTGGAGGAGGCTTGCTGACAAAGTGGAGTCTTCAGTCATGGTTGCTTATGCTCCAGATCAGAAGTAGTGATCAAAGGGCGCTCCCTTTCCCCTCCAAACACTTAAACTGTGTTTTAGTCATGGTAAGGAACCTGGGTGTTGTTTACTAACGTAGTCACTCAAAACAAAAGGCAGCACTCGGTCTTGTCCTTGAGACAGAGGTGCTGCTGAAGAGCAGAAGGTTTCAGTGCCTCAGGCCCTCGAGAATGGAGGTAAGATCCTTCACTTTGCAGCCCCGCATCTGTTGTGGCATAAGAGTTAAGGGCTATGATCCAGTTTTTTGTAGTCTAACAAGCTCCACCAGAAGTTGGCATTGCCTGGGTTGAGGGGCCTCCCTGCTGGCTGAGGGAGAGATATAGAGGATGACCAGAGGTGCTGACTGCTGGCAGAACAGCCCAGAGCCAGCACAAATGTCTCATGAAAAATCTGACATCAGGGAGTGGAAATCGGTGCTACTTCTTCTGTAACAGAAGGCAAGAAGAGAGGAAAAAAAAAAGACACATGTACTGTTAGGAGAAAAAGGCTCATGATTTTTTTAGGCAGAAAAATCCTGCCTTAATTACTTTTTTTCCTCAAGTCTCTGATAAAAAATGGCTGATAAAACTTCACAGTGCTCAGCTGTCTTTGTGAAATCTGTGTTTGCATTGAAAAGACTAAGAACCTTTTTAAGAATGAAGGTGCTTTGCCTTATTTTTGAAAGGAATGTCTAAGCTTTGGGTGTTACTTTAATAAAAATAATTCCTGATCTTTTTATGGAATATCTAAACTCTGGGCGTTACTTTAATAAAAATAACTTCAAACTCCAAGATTAACAGAATTGCTAAAAGGAATTAGTTCTCAATATGAAAAACAATAAACTAACTTTGGAATTTCTGAACCAAGCCCTCAAAGGCAATTTGTGGCAAAACTCCAGGAAAAAAAATCTCATTTTTATAAAATAGCTGTATATCTTCTTTCTCAATTATATCTAGGCACTGCTTCGAAAAGTGATTCTCTCCTTGCAGATGCCTAGGAATGAGGTGTTTTAAAAGAATTGGGTTTTATTTTAATCTAGAGTAAAATGAATTAATCTTGAAAAGGGGCTGTTCAAATTTGGGGTTTACTGAAACTGTAGTCCGAGAAAATACTTTACATTTGCATATCTGAAGAAGAACTTAGATCCTGAGTCTGTGAAGGAGTAGTCCCCTTCTGTTTCTGCCAGGTTGTCAGACTTGCTGGAACTGGTTTTGGACATCCATGATGTATAAAATGCACATGTGGATCTACAGCTTGCTTCCTGAGAAAGACCATGGTTTTGATAAGATAACAGCAACATTTGTCAATTTCGTTAGGGAGTAGGACAGGTATTTTGAAAAGACTCAGCCAACAGGAGAGCTGTATTACTTTCCAAAATATCCTCTGGATCATCTTGGAAACATGGTTTGTAATATGCTCTTGACTGACAGCGAAGGGTGCGAGGCGTGAATTCCTGAGCAGGGAAGATGTATGTGGGTTGTGCAATGGGAGACTCCATGTGATGTCGTTATTTATGGCACTTCTCTCAGATGTCTTTCTGGGACTCAAACAGCTGCTGTGAACTTTACCCAGCACTGAGCACTAGGTATGTTTGAGTGACTATTTTGCTGTTGCTTGGATCATGGTGATAAGCAGTACAGAGCCAGGTTGTGACACTGCTTGAAAGAACAGAGCAGAACTTGTACTGGTTGATGAAAACCTTGCAGAGGGGAAAAAAATAAGATTATCATCTTCCATAGCTTTGGTTGGTGGACATCAGGGAGTGGTAGTTGAAGGCAGCACATTTCTTTCTGCTATAATATGGAAGGAAGGGTGGACTGACAGAAGAGGAAGAGTTGCTTTTTCTTTTCAGGGAAAGGTCGGAAGGACAGAAGCAGAGGTGCAGGTTTTTCACTCATACCTCTTTTCTTCATGACTGTGTTGTTAAATGGCAGCAACCATTGTTTGCAGGAACTTTTCCTTGCTTTAGTAAAGAGCAGTGGGTTGTCATGGGTTTTGATATGTGGCGGTGCTGTTGTTAAACAGATCCAAATCTACAGTCAGATAAGGCTCGGAATAATTGGTGTTTTTAGCTCAGCTAAATAACTGAGTTCACATGATCTGTAAGTGGCCAGCAGGTTTTTTTCTTAGGCAAAGTATGTACTGCTTGTATTGTACATTTATTTAAAGCTAATTTCATCACAACAGATTGAGAATTCTAGCAACCAAAAATACCTGAGTTGAGTCCGTTAAAAAAAGTCTCCTTACCCAAAGTCTGCTTCTGTGTGTGACAAACAGAAAATATCACTTCCTTTTGACTTCATAGTCAGTAATGACCCCGAAGTGGTGAAAGCATTGCACTCTGTGCCTCTGAGATTACTTTTGCCACTGCTGATGGGAGAATTGTTCTGTATCATTATTGTCTTCCCTTTCAACCTCAGCACATTCTGGAATGCCAATGGCAAACCACTTGCTGGCTGATCAGAGGTCCTGGCGGTGCTGGTATGGCAGTGCTCTGAACCTTGTGGCTTGGACCACTCTTTCAGCATTGCCCAAGAGCATTGTACAAGTACCCAGCTCAGTATATTGTCTTTGCACATGTGAGACAGAAGAACAGGAAAGCGTTTATGGCCTCTTGGAAAGAAAGCCTCAAGATCCTGCTCTGAAACAGAGTTTCTAAGACCTCTGTAACTATTAAACAGCACGGAGAGGATAGTGAGAAATATGCGAAAGGACAATTTTACTGCTGTTGTGAGACCTGTCACTTTATTGACTAATCAGTCTCTGATACTCCAATAGAGAAGAAAGTTGCATGTGTTTGGATCATTTAATGAGGTAACTGTTGACAAAGTGGGGCCTTTTACGAGTTCTGTTAGTGCTGTTTTGATCATTAAAGAACTTCATTTGTTTCTGAACCATAAGCTGGAACGGGCTTCTTCTCTCACCCTCTTGCTTGCCTGAAGGTTGTTCCAAAGAGAGATGAAATGGTGTAATTTTCATTTTGGTTGAGGCAAAGAAGTATTCTCTTACCATAACTCACCAGTTCCAAGCCCATAATCACAACATTTGTGGTAAAACAGAGATGACTGTGTGGTATTTCTCACAGATGCTGTAAAAACTCTGTCATCTCCTTGGGAGGCCATCTTCCCATGAGATACAAGCCTTTCTCTCTTTCTTTCCTGAAGACTTCCAGACTGAAAACCTGTGGCCTGGAGTCCAAAGTTGTAGGTTCAGAGGCTTGGAGAAGAAAATGCAGCCCAAGTAATGACTGAAAGCAGGTCTGTGTTTTGGGGAGACAAGAGGATCCAGAAAGTCAAGTGTGCTTTAAGAGTATCCCTTTCTTGTCTGCTGCTTGCGTATATTTTTTTTTCCCCACCAAGATTTTGTTGAATGAAGGTGTGGCTTTATACCTTGATGCATACATTGTATGAGCAGAAACAGCAGAGAGCACTGGAGCTTTAATAAGTACTTGGCACAATAATCATGATGAATGTGCCATGAGCTCATCCATAAGGAACAAAAGTAGCAACATGGGCTAAAGTTATTGCACAGGGAAACCTGCAGCCCACAAGTACATCAGCCAAGAGCAAAATGGGATTGGTGTTGCATGGTTGGGCCCTGTTGTTCTTTATTCAGGTATGGAGATGAGAGGGCAGTTCTTTGTTCAGAGAGGTTCCTGTACAGCCCTCTGTTCTAAGTAAATTTATTAGAATCTTGAGGAGGGGGGGGGTTCAAAGTGCAGAATATAGAGCAAAACATCTTGCTTATAAGGGTGGCATCCCTGGAGTGGAAAACATCATGAAGGTGAGCTTGCAAGATCTAGAAGAGGGTAGGGCCTGCTGAAATCTTTGTGCAACTGCCAACTTTCCTGCAGATCCCAGAAGTGTAGCTTAAATGTTGCTAGATATCTGATAGAAGTTGCTCAGTAGTTTCCTTAAAGATCTTCAGATTGTGTCCTGTCACAGGGCACAGTGTGGCATGGAAATTTATGGTGCAAGGCAGGTTGGAGCTCTTGGAAGGGGAACAGAGGTGGTTAATGGTTATGCTAGTTCCCATAGTGCAAGAACAAAGGGATATTTAAATGACATTAGGCATAAATACACCACACAATATTACCGAGAGCAAAAGTTTAGTCGGATTCCAAGCAGACTTGAGCATTTATTTATATAATGACATTGTCCAGAGTTGCTGTAAATAGGATTAAAAATAAATTAAGCACATAAACCTTCATGCTTATTAATGAGGTCAGGAAGGAGTTTCCCTTTTGGGGGAATTACATCATTGTTCACTACCTGAGCTGTTCTACCTTCTGAAGCATCTGGTCCTGATCACAGGAGGCAGGATTCTCAAACAAATGGACCAGCAGTCTAACCTGTCGTGCCAGTGCTCAGCTTACCCTGCCTGCCTGGGTAGGATCTTGTTGAAAGGGTTTGAAAAGCATACATTTTTTTTTAGGGTTTTCTGAGGCCACCTGTGCTGCAGTGTATGTCTGCTTTTCCAGATTCCCATTGGTGAAACAGGACAGCTGTTGTCCAAGTGCCTTTAATGAATCCTGAGAATTGCCTGTTGACATGTCCGCAGCAGCCCACATAGAGATGGAAGATGTGATGGGCTCATAAGGCATTGCTGTATTGCTCCCTCCATAGATTCAAAGGTAGCTCTGTGAGCAGCTGAACTAGTGAAGATAAGACTTTCCTGCAGCTTTATTGGTTTTGGTGGCACTGCAGTACGTTACACATTTTTCCTTTTTTCTCTCTTTCCATTACACAGCAGTGCTGTTGGCATCCCTGATTTTCCCAACAGCCCACTGCCTGAGCAGCTTCTCCCTGCCTTGTAGTTAGTTCTTGGGTGTATTTAATCAAAACATGCTGTCTCCCTGATGTTTGAGAACCAGACCTGTTGCTCAGGGGGCTGCCTTGGTTGCTTACTTTTGCAAGTCTGCTGTAGCACCTCTGAAATCTCCTAGCTTTTGCATGAGATTAGGTTGAAATTGGCCTTATAGTTTACATTTCTTTGCATGGAACAATTGGTGTGGTTGTGTAACTATTGTTTCTTTGGAAAATAAGGAACACTTTCAGTCTTTCAAGCAAGTTACTGAAGAATAGTTTTTCTCTCAAAGCAATTAGGTGCATGAAGAGTTACACCAAGTAATTGAGGCGTGTGTACTTTTAAAACACGCACTGTTTAATCTTTTAAGATTTTCCCCAAGGTACAAGGGGAAGGCTTCCTTGCCAAAATACTGTAATTGAGTTAACATTCTGGGAGGTTTCTGTGTTTTGTTACTGAGCTACAAAACTTCAGAACTTCTGTTACTGCGCTTCTGCTGGTGTTGGAAGGAAGGAAGATCAAAGTTAGAAGTACCAGCCTGCCAGTAAATTGTCTCTTCAAAAGAAAACTGAAAATTCCTCGGTTGTTTCAGGTGGCAGCCAGCATCAGATGTGTTTGGCAACTATTAATCTTTTCCTGTAGTTCTCTTTCTGCCTGCAACAGTGAGCAGCCTGGATGTCTTGTAGTCTGTGTGGTGTGTGAGCTGACTGTAGACATCTGATTAACAAGTGAAGATGTCAATAATAGGTTGAATTACTTGTTCTCACTTAATATCTGCAGCTCAGAGAAAATATGGATGACTATATTATGATGACTATGGTACGGAAAAATTATGGCTTCTGTTTCTTGTATACAGTGATCATCATGATAAAAAATTAAGAATCACTGTGGTATAAAATGATTGGATGGTGTATATATTATAAAATAATTCTGGATGTCCTGACAGCTGGACATTTGTGGCTG
Source organism: Urocynchramus pylzowi (assembly GCA_013397555.1). NCBI lineage: Eukaryota > Metazoa > Chordata > Aves > Passeriformes > Fringillidae > Urocynchramus > Urocynchramus pylzowi. The sequence goes on from VZRH01004419.1 coordinate 87,835, forward strand.
CCTCAGCTTTAGTGCTTCTAAAAGCTTTTAAGCTCTTGAAATCTGTGATATTACCTTTCCTGAGTAGGCAGTAGCATGTCTCAGTAGCAGGCATGATCACTGAGGCACGAGCTTTCAGGACTGTTTGCCTTCTAAGCACTTTTGAGGGTAAGGACTTAATCAAGAGCTCAGAATTAGAGTAATATGTATTTTTCTTTGACATGTAATCCCAGCACAGCAAATCCATTTCTGTCCAGTTACTTAACAGCTGCTTTTTTCTGCAGTACCCAGAGTGTTCTCAGAGGGCTTCTTGCTTTGACTAAGGCTCAGTTGTCTTCTCAACTGAGATGTGCAAGAAGCAAAACCAAAACTTTGTGCTCTGGTGGGACTCTGTCTCTACAGCTGTCCCTCATTTCTGCTGTAAGAAAGCCAAAATGAGCTGTTTCACAGGGAGGAGTTGGGGAAGGACTACGCTGTCTTTCTAGTTCATGCATATGGAGCATGCTGCTGTCAAGTGCTTTTGCAGAATAAAGAAGGATTTTAGATGGGATGTGGAATTCTGAGAAGTTTAGGTGGTAGCTGATAAGATGCAGGGTCTGCTCTGCTTCTGGTACAAAGAGATTTTGATGCTAATGTTTATTTAAAGGTGGCCTGAACCCTAAAGGGGAGAGATAAAATTGCTTTCATGCTTCTGTTTCACTGAGAGCTGGCTGGCAGAATGGTTTTGGTGCCTGCTTATCTGCTCTGAAGGCTTCATGGCTGGGGAGGCTGCAGAAATAATTCTTCTGTACCCCCTCATTCAGCATTCAGGCAAAACTGTAAGGCAGGCAGATGGTTTAAGCTGCATCTTTGGACACAAGACAGTTGTGTCTCCATTTTGCAGATGAGTCATCCCTTTGCTGTTTTGTTGTTAGACTCTAAACAGTGCTGCTCTTGGCTTTGGGCCTGCTTGACCCCAAGTTTTGGAAGGCAGAAACAGATAGGCAAGTGCCCTCCACCCCAATGCCAAATTTTATGACAGGTTGAAAATACCTTCGGCCTTTGTTACCTTGTAGATAAGCTGCTGTAATGCAGAGAAAGCTTTGTCTTCTCTTGTACCAATAAGTGTATAAAAACACAAACTGTGTGCTGTGGAAGTTGTGTAAATCAGGGAGCAATGGGAAAAGTAGAGAAGAGGCTTACTCACGTTGTTTTTCACGAACTTGTGGGCTAGAGCTCTACTTGGACAAGTGAGTCCTGGGTGAAGATGGCTGGCATTGTTTTCAGTAGCGGGTAAGTCAGCAGATGGGTCAGCAGTTTCTTTTAGTTGAGCTGGCTGCCGCAGACTAGTTCTGCAAGCTTGGCACCCGATCATATTTTCCACAGTATGTAAGGCTGGCTGGTACAGGATTTCTCCTGCTCATCGTGTCAGGATCAGAGGTGCAGACTGGGAGATTGTATTGGTTACCCTGTTTTTGGCACGCGATGTTTTGCCAAACTAGGTTTGTAAGCTTTGCACTTGTGAAAGGAACTCTGATTTCCTAAAAGGAACTTGAATGAAAGTTGGGATTTTATTAAAGACACAGAGGCATATTATTATTCATCTTTCATTGCTTCATCCCTGTGATGTTTCCTGTTTTGCTTCTTGAGATACAGGTGTCATGATGAGGAGCTTCTCAGAAACAGAAGTGGATGATGAGTGGAGATGAAGAAATCATACATTTAAGAAGTTGGCTCAAGTTTCCGTTACAGGCATGGAAAGTTTCTGAGACCAAGCCATGCGAGAAGAACATGAGTAAAGAAGAGGGAGATGTAGACCCAGACTTTCTAGAAGGGATTGCAGGATTTGAGAGGACGCTGCACAAACGTCACGTAGTTTTCTTGCTTATTAATTTACCTGCACCCCTGAACTGTAATACTTTGTTTGCATGTCTGTTTGGAAGTTGAAAAATCCCCTCACATCTGTGTCTTTAATATAATCGTGGCTTCAAGCTTGTTTTAGGAAGAGCAGAACATCGCTGTAGTTTTTATTTGTGGGTGAGATAGCTGCTGCTTTGTACTTGAAATCAATTTGGGGTTTTTCTTGTTGAAACATACATTGAATATGGAAAAGCACAGGCCATTACAAAATAGGAAGTTAGGGGTTTTGCTTGAGTTTAATAAACAGCCTTTGCATAGAAAGTATGACGACAGGTGCATAGGTAAAAGAAAAAAAAAAAGTGCTAGCCCTCTAATTGGAGTAACCTTATAATGTATTGTTTTTATGGTGTCCTTAGACAGATGCCAAAATCAAATATCAATCAATTTTATCTTTTATATCTGACTGTTGGTCAGAATAATGTTCTAGGTAAGATTTCTTGCCAGGGTTGTGGGGTTATAAGTGCAGATTACTTAGTATTGAGTTAGGAGAGAGCTTTTTGGAGAGATAGTTTTTTGAACATCTTGGCTGTGCCGTGAAGTATCTCGAAGGAAATACTGGCCATGAAGTCCAACAATTTAATGATGCTGTGAACAGGTTTGATTGTAGTAAGTCTCTGATACAAAGTTATTAAGACTTTGATGTATATGTATTTAAAATTTTAAAAGTAAATGTGTTTTCCTGTATTGAAAAGTATTGCTGGTAGTGGCAGGCAAAGAACATCTCTATTTTTCTTATGAACTCCTATCTGGTGTCTTATCCTTAATAAAAGGCTATGGTTATTTTTGTATACTGACTGAATATTTGGCCTTTAAGAGTATATAATTAGATAGAAGAGTAAAAGCAGTTGCTAAAGGACTATTTATTTTAATGAAAATAGTTTGAAATCATATAATTTTAGTTTCTTCCGAATAGATGTGATTAGTGTGTTGGAAATAGTTTTACAGTGGATATAAAGGGAACAGTTGAGAGACAGTGGCTGAGAATGTGTCCAGCTATTTTTGTAGTTATATTTTTCCAGTTATATTTTTTCAGTCTCTTTACTTAGATATTTCCATATAATCGAGCTGCTACATCACAATGGGATGCAAAAACTATTTGCACTTTATAATATTTACATTTTAAAATAGGTTTTATTGTACTAAATGACAAGTAAATTGCAATGACTGTGAGAAAATCCTAGCCTATTTTATTACTTTGATAGAAATTTGAATATGGGATAGTATTGTCTGTATCATATAAGAATGTTTTCATGGATTTTTAGCTGCTGAAACTGAAATCAATAAACTTTAGCTACTGTTGTTGACTGGAACAAGTAAATCTGCACATTTGTTTTCTTCGTGTTACCTGTACCTCTGTGTTCACCTAGTGTTTCTGCCAGCATTACTCCTTTCATGGTGTTTGCCCATGAGGCACACTTGATGTGGGTTCCTGCATGTTCTTGTGGAAGACTTTATTGATGGAGAACTGTGCATTCGAGTTTGTGCAATTAATCTGTTTTCTGAAGAGACCTTAGAGAATCTCAGTCAAAACAGTATCCCAGGATTAGAGTAGCCAGCGGATGAGTTTGTAATTTTTTTCCGATTTTAAATAGATTTTCCAGTAATTGATGATAGTGTTTGCAAGTAGAGAATGGTCTTCTGCACCCCTGAATTTCACATATGATTAGTGCACCAGCATATCCCAGATGGAAAGTACATTAGTGAACAATACAGTCCAGGTTCTGGATTACTTTAGAGTATGGAAAATACTTTTTGCTTAACTAAGAAATTTTTAAAACTGAAAAGGATTATTTTTCTTGTAAAACCATAGCACTTTGGATTTGAAAGAAACAAACTTGTAATATAGCCCAAATTTATTGTAATCTATTTAGCTATTAGTATTAAATTAAGTGATTAAGATATCTTCATGTCTGCTGAAGTTTTAAAGAAAAAATCAAATTGTGAAAGATATCTGATTAAAGGCTTGGAGACAATGTTGATTGAAATATTAAGCCCATTTTGGGAGCAATGTATTCCACTGTTTTAGAGCAACTCTTTCCTCACATAATTTTATTAATTTGATTTCATTAAATATCTGCTTAATTCAAAGGGGAGAAACTGATTGATAGTTGAAGAAATGGCATAATTAATTTTCCCCTTTTTAATTTATGTGTAGAAGAGATAGAGGAGGAAATTATTTATGTGACTTCTGAAGGTCTTGGTGACAAGAAACCATTTTTTAAATTAATTATAGATTCCTTGATTACTTCCTTAAAGGAAAAAATACTTTATATTCTTTTTGCCTGTGTATTCAGTGTTCTTTGTTTATATGATTATCTACTTGCTCGTTTGATTTAAGGATAACAGTGGGAAAGTTTTCCTTATCAGTATGGCAGAGATAGACCTTGATCCCTTTCAGGTCTTGCAAGAAATGTGCTCTGCATGTTCTTCCATATTTCAGAGGACTCTTGACACGGTGTGATTGTCATGCGTGGCTGCCACAGACTTAATTTTATTTATTTTTGGGAGTTATTTTCTCCTTTTCTGCTTGATTTTTTCAGCTAATTCTGGAATTTGCACCCTTCCTTGGAGTGGTGTGACTCTTCTCACAGTGCTTGTGTGGAGCAGAGAGGTCTGTGTCAGTGCTGGGCCACTCCCATTGTTGGGTTGGTCATTTTCTGCGAGGGAGATGCATAGAGAAGTCCCAGCTTGAGCCATGGTGGCCATAGCAGGATCCTGGCATGACTACCTCTGGTTCTCACACCAGAAGGCAGGGAAGAGGGGGGGCTTCCTCGTGGAATCCCCTTTGCTATTCCTGACCTCTCAGCAGCATCCATTCTATCTCTTCTCCTCTGGGCAGTCATGGGGCTTCTGAAATGCATCACTGTCATCATCGTGGCTTAGCTAGGAATGCCTTATCCCGAGGATGAGGCGCAGTAGCCACCGGCCCTGTTTGCTGTGCCAAGTACTCAAATACATTCTGCTGCCTAATAACTTCCTCTTCCCTACAGCCTGTGTGTCAAGCAGAGAAATTTTAGTTGTTCAAGCTCTTTTGGAAGATGACTACGCTCATCAGTCCGTGTGTCCTGTTATCTTGCCCAAACCTTTAGGGAGACTCTTTGTGCTCCATGTGGACATTGGCACTGGACCACCGGGTTTGCTCCCCAGCCTTCCATGAGAGATAAAGCCTAACTTTTCTCAACCTGCTTCATATGACCACACACCCTTAGTAAGTCCTCTTGGAGGTGTTTGCTGAGCCAAGAATCCAGCTGTGGGACACTCTTTGGCACGTTACATTGACAGTGATTTAATCTGCAGCCCATGTGACAAGTTTATTGGCCACTTCTTTGCTTCAGTAATATTGTCAATCTATGGTGAAGATACCAGGAGGTTAATGCTGCCTGATAGGTAGAACTCAAGGTATTTGCTTCCCCACCACAGTCCTCATGCCTCTAGCAGCAAAGGCTGCAGGAGACAGATGTGGATATTACATGGACTCAGGAACAGAGATCAGCAGCTAATGGGCTTTGAGGTGGCAACAGGCCTATTAATTGGCAGATGCCATGCTTTGCATGGTCGCCAGGCAGCATAATCAAGATCACCAGCCTCCTGGTGTAATGTTTGGCTCCTATTCCTGTGAAATGAAGCCAAGGTCACAGCTTTCATTCCTGTTTCCCCCTTTGCGACAGAGGCACCCCTTTATATCTCTATTACTGCAATGCTCATAGGGGGGGAAAAAAAACCAGCAAAATTTCCATTGCCAGAGTGTACTGGCCTCATCTACTTCCATTTACTTCCATGACCCTGGTTGGCACCTCTGTGAGTGTTGTTATCCCTCCTCTGTTTGGTTATACCCCTGGTCCTTTCCTCCTTTTGCCATTCAGGAGTGCTTGGTCTTCTGTCCTGTGGGCCACACCGGTTTTGGAGGTTGGCAGTGAGAGCCAGCTGGTGTGGTTTGGCACGTTGATAGCTACTCACTCACTCCAGCTCTGTTTGAAGAGAGGGGGTTGCTGGACTCAAGGGAGCTCCAGCCATCTCTTCTGGCTCAAACAAGGCTCCACAGTGGTTGTTCTCTGAAACCCAAACTGAAATGGAAATGGCAGGCAATCTGGGGCTGGACGTGTCAGGTTTCCTTTATCTGAAAAATTTGCATTGTTGACTTTTGGCAACCACACTCTGGCTTTTCACCAAGGGCATCTTTGCATAAGCCTCTGAATTTGCAAAATGCATATTTTTGGATTGCCACAGGAGTGTTTCGTGGGCAGTTTTTATGTTCTGTGTAAAGTCGGCACAGGTCCGATAGTATTTCAGGATAATGCTCCTTGAGTTTGCAGCAGTACCCAGGGCTTTTATAGTACTGTGCCCATGCTGATTGGTTCTTTTGGATATGGGTCTGGGGAGGGGAAGATTAAGCTCAGGGTGGCTCTGAACAGCACCTCACCCTTTTCCTTGGTCTTAGTATGGACATGGGTGTGCCCTAGTCTCTGGTCAGTCGGCTGGAATCACAGGTGATCCAAGTCCAGCTCCCAGCATTAACTGGGGCAGTGCTTGCATCAGCACTGGCCAAAGCCTTGCTCCTTCAGAATTGCTTTGCTGCCTTTGAACTCCTCCTGGCTTGACACGGGCTTGTGCTGTGGTAGGGGATGGAGTCAGCATGGCTCTCCCAGGCCACACAGCACCCGGAGCCTGTGTCATCCTCTGCGCCAGCCTTGGCCTCCAGCAATTCCACTTGTGGGTTCCTCCCTTTCATTTCCCTGGGCTGGCTCACTCAGTAGACAAGTGTGATCTCAAGCAGAGTCACATGCTGTAACATGGCAGCTCTCCATACATGCCTGTGCAAGCACAGCTAATTCACCTCGACCACTGGGAGTAGAAGTCCCCTGACTGGGGTGGGATGTCCTCTTTGAGAGCCCACAAGCTTGCTGGGGAAAAAACAATGTTTGGATGGCAGGGTGACAGAGTTCAGAGCCATCAAGAAAGCCCATCCAAGGGGTTTGATTCCTTAGAGGAGAGGAGTTGCTCCATCTCTGAATGCTAAATGACTTCTTAATCTTTATGTCTATTGCCTTAAACTTTTCAGAGATGGTTTTCTTGCAGTGAAACATGGATGCATCTCTTTTGGAGATTATCCTGATAGATAACAGAATGTTTCGGAACTTGCTATCCACTATGCAAAAGCAGATGTGCTTTCATTGGCTCTTTTTAACTTACACTGTGTTTGCAGCTCTCTGCAGAGTAGATGCTCAGAGTTTTGTTGGTATTCATTGAGCATTATAGAACTACCAGAGCACCAAGAAGAGGTGTTGTGTTTGGTAGAGCAGGTTTGGTTAAATCTCTGTTAGTCTCAAGGACCTCAGGGCTGATTTCCAGGTAATGATTGGCATGTGTCCTTCAAGGTGTCCTTCAAGGCTCCCATGGGGGAGATGGTCATGGGGGCCTTCAACACCAGAAAGAAGAGGGCATTATAAGAGCTGGATTTCTTCAAGATACAATGGGCTGCCATCTGCCACCCATTTTCATTCCTCCTCATTAATTTTATTTTCTTTGTTTATAGATTGAGGGTGAATAAGGGTTCCCAGGCAGGGTCCCCAGTTCCAGGTGGTTATGGCTCCCAGTTTTACAGTACCAGCAGGTATGTGAGAGCCCAGAAGCTCCTGTAGCTGGTCACTAACCTTGCAGCTTTTGGATTTTTTTGTTGTATTTCTGTTCCTGAGTAAATGCATTTTACAGGCATTCAGGTTCCTATTCTTATGGTTTTTATGTTAGAAAATTATACTCATCCCCCATTTTCTACTCAAAATGTATGTTTTAAAATATGAATAATCATTTACATATGTAGCCTTCCAACCTGAATGGCAAAAAAGATCAGTTACATTTGATATAATAGTTACCCTTAGTTGCAAAATTAACTTCATTTTAGTGGTCACTGGGAAATGAGAACCTGGGCGTCTTTCAGAAAATAGCTAATGCAGAAATGCACAACAAAGGGGGTTTAAAAATAAATATTTAAATTGGCTTGTCCTATTATATTACTTAAACCTGAATATGAATCTGCCTAGCATGAGTTTGTTGAATCAAACAAGGATCTCTCAATTGTGGATTTACCAAAATAAATTACAATTAAAACCAAATTATGATATCTGATTGAGATTGTAATTTATCATTTCTACAAATATTTGATTTGATGGGAACCAAACTGGTCCTGCCATTTCCAAAAACCAATCCTCGTAATTTATTCTGTGGTCTTATAAATTTTCCTTTGCTTGCTTCTTTAGTGGTGTCCCAAATTATAACTCTTTCTGATGGTCAACCTATCTTGGCTTGAATTTTCCCATGCCTGAAGTCCACAATGCTGATGTAGCAGAACAAAAACTTTGAAGATATTTCCTTTTCTCTGTGCTGTTTATTATATCCTTTGCTTTGCGTGTAGACCGAGCTCTGAAGCTTAGGTCAACAAGAAGCCACCGTTGTGGCCAGGCTGGCTCGTGGGAAGCAGCACTCAAATGGTTCCAGTTTGCAGCTCTCCTGGGTCTGAGATGCTTCCCACAGGTCAGGCTGGCAGCTTCTGGGGTTTGGAATTGAAATAGATACCTCTCAAATGACATGTGCCCTCGGCAGTGCTTTTACCTGCACGCTGGTGGTGGCTGCTCTTGGCTGGGGGAATGGGCCTTAGCTTCTCTAAAGGAGAATTAGGATGGATTTAATGCCTGCTGGGAGCATTCGGGTTGGAGGCAGACATCAGCTAGAAAGAGAACATGGAATAATATTTTGCAAATTTTTTTTTAACTTTATAAAGTTAAACAAGTGCTACAAGAAGTTTCTGCACTTATTTATTCACTTTCTTAAAGCTTTGGAATCCAGATCTATAAATATAAGCTGACTTAATGTTTACGATTATGGTCACTCTCACTTGACTTGATTGATGCTACTTGTTAGCAAAAAAAAAGTAAAAAAAAGGTATTAAGATATATAATCTGCAGGAAAAGATTATCATGCTTGTTGTTAAAATATGTTGCTTTTGTCCATAAGGGAAAACCACTGTGAAAGTCTTAGCCTCTCAGTTTTCTAAAAACTGGAAGCCTGTTTGCCAGCTATTACAGAAGCAAAAGGAAAGATATCACAACCAGACTTCAGAGATGTAGCTTTTCATAAAGGTAGCAGCTGTATAGCAGACTTAATTGTAGTTGGGTATCAACCTTCAATAAAGAGTCACCATTATCCTAAAAATAATCATGGCCCAATAGGTATAATAATTTTTTTTTTTTCGGTGGGGGGATTTTAATGTCATTTCTTCATTCCAGATTTCTAGTTGGAGTTTTGCCCTAATTCTTTTTAGAAGGTGATGTAGGCTTGCTAATCCATGTGAGTTTTCTTAAGAAATGTAAAACACTTTCCAGTTTTACCAAATAACCCATGCAGATGTGCAGCTGAATTTAACCAATTCTGAAAACTTTTGACTTCTTGTTAGGAAATATCCTTTATTCAAACTTAAAAAAATAGATCAGGAAAGGATTATGTTTCCAAGTCTGTGTTTACAAATCTGAATTGATTTGGTTTTTCTCAAATGTTCAGGATGTGGAAAATTTACAGATTTAATTATATTAAGTTGTAATATCATTACACACGTTTTAGTGACTCCAAATAGAGTAAAACCTAGCAGATAAATTTATAAACCATAAATGTGTCCAAATAAATTTTTGTCAGTCAGATTTTTAACTGTGACAATGCAGTTTTGATTTTAATTCCTTTTTGCTGAATATGATAGCTTAACTGCATTATATAGTCTTAAAGCAATTATTTTCTATTAAGTTAAGCTGGGTACTTTTAGTCAAACATTAGTTTTTCCTTGACTTACGTGCAAAACTGTTTCCCACTTAAAGGAAAGCGGTTGAAGGAATCTGGATTGGGTAATTTAGGCTGAACTGTTGAAAGTGAAGTTGTTTGCTTAGGCATGGATCCAGTCAAAACTTGTGCACATCTTTAACTTTCTGCAGTCTGTGTAGCCTGTGGGACCTCTACTGACATGGATAAAGTAGCAAGCGTGCAACATCGTTCCCGAATTGGGTGTACATACCCTACTGTCACATGCACTTGAATTAAAAGTGCATTTAAGTGTGCTTGCAAATAGAAGATCTGGGACTCCTCAGAGATTACCTGATCTCACCAAAACGCCCAACTGACAGTCAAAAATGAGATTTCCTTTCTTGTCTGTGCCTATGCCTGGGGGTGGGGAGGGGGGAAGGGAACGTTTTGTTGCTTTTAATACGAGCTTCATTGGATTGGTTTGTCTCTCTGGTGCAGTCGTGACGCAGTGTTGTGTTTTATCAGTGCCCACCCCCAGCAGAATTCTTTGCTTAAGAGGAGGCAGATTTTCACCTACTGAATAAGAATCTGGACTCGCATTGATGCTTCTCAGTGTTGTCTTGTGTGCTCTCCTGTGCCGGAGTGAATTTTATCCCCGGACTGCCTGGTGTAAGTTACAGCCCTCTTTCTACCCTCTGAAAGTTTGCATGTTCAGATGTGACTGTGCTGAATGATAGGATGTCTATTTTAGACTTCAACCTGTATTTCTGATCAGGAGGGAAGGTTGCTAGAAGAACTTAGCTCATTTTTCTCTTGAAAAAACTTTTAAATACTGGGTGAGTTTTAAAGACTTCTCTGCATGGTTTTCTTTTATAAAACATGTTTTCTGTAACCATGAACACTTGTTTTCTCTGAATGGATCTTAAAAATATCTACTATTGAGTCATAAAAACTACTTGCCTGTTAGAAAGACTTTGTTCAGTCACTGAAGGATCAAATTGCCCTTTAGTTAGAGAAAAATATATTTATCAGCAAATGCATGAGAATTTGTTGATACTTACCTTTCTTAGTGGTTTGTAGAATTGCTTAAAGTGACTGCTCTCTGTGTCTTTAGTGAATGTTTTCAGCAACAAAATCTCGTGCTAGATATTTTATATCCATTTTTGACCTTTCATTGGTGGGAACAGAAGGTTGATAGGGACTAGGAAAAGGAAGCATCCTCTGGAAGTTTTGGGAGCTGACAATGACAGTCCCTCTCTGCAATGTTAAACTGGACAGGAATCCTTGGAAAGCTATCAACTTCAGTCTTGTTTCCATATCAAGTAGTAGCATGAAGTATGCTTAAACACATTGTGAATGTGTTAAAATAGGAACTGATTGATACAAAACCTGCTTCTGCTGATGTGGTAATTGATTTTTTTTTTTATAGTAAGTTTGGAGTGCTTTTTGTGTACTGGAGCATTAAACTTGCATAATGTTTGGCCTTGTGACAAGTCCTGTGCATGTAATTTAGAGCCATATAGGGATGTTCTCAGTCTTGAACCACTTGATTCAATACCACCTTTCATATCATGAATGTAGCATTAGTAATTTAAAGTAAATAATTTGTGAGCCTTGTGGCCTGAGCATGAACTGGAAATGATAAGGACTATTGATAAGAATGATGTTAGTAGCTCTGGTTATAAACCAGGCTTGGTTTCTATGCAGTGCTGCGTTCAGTAGCCGGAGACTGGAATGCCAGATCTGGCCTGAGTTTATACACATAGGTGGGAACCTGACAGATCATTTTTATGTAAAAAGTAACAGACAGAAGTAGAGAGGATATGGACTAACCTCCCAGGAGCTGCTGTCTGGTAAGCATTTTAGACAGACTTTTCCACCACGGGTAACTAGAAGTGAACCTGCCTGTCAGTACAAATCCAGTGCCGCTGTCAATCATTAAACATCTACTGCTTTCAACACGGCAGAGGAAAAGAAATCGTCCTCCCTTGTCTGCCTTGCCATAATGCAAAGTGGAGTAGTCATAAAAATTATTTTGGGGAATGCTACACTAGCTGCTGTCCTTTGATTTTTGTTCATACTTGGGCAACAACAAATCAGTTAAAACTGGGATGTCACAGAATCTCTGTCCCATCCAGAGCAGAAGAAAATTTTCAGCTGCAGAAGAAAATTTTCAGCTGCAACATGGGGCAACTTCTGAGAGTCGGAGAGCTGCATGCATCATGATTTATCTATGGTATGAGCTGCATACCTTTCAGTGTTTCACAAGTGCTGTAGGTTCTTCCCTAATTTTCGGTGAAGAGAAGATTAAAGGACATTTATGGGATCTCTGTTTGTTCCTTTATGTCACACAGTTGGATTGCTGGAGGGTAATGCACTCTGATTACTTCCTTAGAATTTGAACTTAGTCCTGAGCTTTTATTTATCCATTCATTCCTTTTGTTAGATACTTCTCTGTTCTCTTTAGCAGCAATTTGTTTAGCAAAAACAAAAATCCCCAAACCCTGACATCTCTGATTTTCAAATTTAATATTATTTTTTTCACTAAAACTTGTCTAGGCTTAGTAGTGTACTGTGAATAGCTTCCAGGAGACCTGTCTTAGTAAACGTCCATCTATAAACATGTCCTAAAATGATCTCATGCTTACCATGAGATCCTAACTTTTTCCTGAGGATTCACTTGTCATTGTGCATGAATCGAGGTGCTTTTTTACCTAGGTTTTGTTCTCATCTCTCCCTTAGGGAAGAAGTGGCACTCTGTCTTGACAGAGTTATAACAAGCTGTTTAGTGAACAACAAAATACAGTCCGAGGGGGGTGTCTGGATCATCTGCCAGTGAGGCAGAGGGATGTGCTTAGCATTTCCAGAAATCGAATTTTTCTCACTGAGGTGCAAGTTTTTAAGACCATTTAAAAGGCTTCAACTCGAACCTTGTAAGTGTGGTACACTGACTATGGACCATAAGAAAACTCTGTTAGCTAAAAGACTTGCCTTAATGCAGAATTGGCTTCTTCCAGCTTGAAATGCCATCTCTATGCATTTCTCTCCACTCTAACAGCTATCGGAGATGCACGCTCCAGCTTCAGGTCCTGCAGCTCCTGGTCCTAACACAATTCCTCTGCCCTGCTAATGCCCAGGTGTGAGTTTGCAGCATGGCAGAACAGATTGGGCTGGTTCAGGAAGAGTTATCCATAGCCTAAATAGGAAAATGTACTTTTCCATCCAGAGTCTGCTGTGGGAGCACAGCACACCTGACTGCAGAGGAGGTGTCAGTCCCAGAGGTAACTGGGAGGATCTCCCAGCACCCAGCAGGTCAGGTTGAATTGCATTTGGGTTGCATCGAGGCACGTTGATGAAATGTAAGTGAGAACAGGAGAGACCCAGGCTGGTGACTTCCAGGTGTCACACATGGAACAGATCACCTGTCATTCCCTCCTGCTTGGTGTTTTTTTCCAGTTTCTTTTTCATCCCAGTAACAACATGAAACACCACAGGCTCTTGGGTTACATTAGGTGATGAGGGGCATAGTTCAGCCTGTCTGAGCATGCCAAGTGTATTTTGGGCTCTAGAAAGAAGCATGCTACAAGATTTAGTCTGTATTTAGTCACTGGCCTGCTTTGCAGGATATTTTGCATTTCTGAAAACTTTCTCAGCAGAGATGTGCCTTTTTTCTCTATTTTTTAAATAAGCATTTAAAATCCCTTAACGTTTTTTAAGGTTGAAAGTAGTAACATCTAGCCATTCAAAGGCAGCCTACATGTTAATTTTTAAACATGTATTTATTCCCTTTTTCCTTTTGATTTCCATCTTGTTAAAGACACAGCTTGGCTGCTGCTGTGCTGTTGCTTGTGCTAACACAGTGGACATCAAGTTGAGCCTCTCAAGTTTTGGAGGAAACTCTATTTTGAACCATCACCTTGCATAAAATGACAGGAGGGGTGACTTCTTACTGAAGACATCCTTTTCTCCTGAGGCCATATATCCTATTTCTCAGGGAGGGAGCTTATGTAGCTGCCTCTCTGAGCCCTTTGCCAAAAGCCCTGCTGACAGTCTCCTGGAGACTCTTTGGCCTTCATGAGGCGATTTAGGAGCACACATACACACACTTGAAGTCTTAATTTCTTTGGGACCATCTGGAGGAGTTCACCCCACCCTCTCCCAGGGAAGCTAATAAAGGCAACCTTGTGACTTAGTGGTTTATTTTGGAAACTGCAAGAACTCGCCGTGGCTGGAGGAGCCAGATTTGTCCCATGGACATTGTCCCATGAATTCTCTTGTGGTGGGGGAATGTCACAATCGCCCTGCTCTTTCTCTCAGTCCCAGGAATTGGGTCACCACAATAAATTGGTAGGTTGGTTGATAAGTGGAGAAAAGACTGATCTCTATTGGGAATAAGGGTGTGCTTTTATCTAGCTGGTCCAAAGAAATGGGTCTTGTATAATCACAGTCTGTGGATGCATGCATGGACCTCAGTCAGCTTTGCCCATTTTCAGGAGCAGAAACTGGGGCACTGAGGATAACTTGGCAAAGGTACTGTGGAAATGCATGCAGGAGAAAGAATTTAATCATTAATCTCCAGGATCAAGGAAGGACCCTAGTCCACTACTTCATCTCCTAGCAGAAATCTGACATGCATAATAGAAATTTTTTAACAAATGCTTTTTTAGTGGCGTTTTGTCTTCATTCACAGGCAAACAAGTGCTAACTGTAATTGTTTCTTCCAAATATCTTAAGCCTTTTTTGTTTCTGTCAAGTCCTTTTCCACTCAATGGGCTGAGTGCTCATGAATTATAAAAAAGCAACAAGTCTTCAAACAGAAAACATGCTTTGGTGCTTCGTTTTCTCATGTTATCTCATAGTATAAAAATCCTTATACAAATGTTTTTAGCCATTAAGACCTTCAGAAATGTTATTTTGGAGTGTAAGGCATTCAAGGATTGATGTCTGCTCCCTGTCTGGAAAAGGCTGCAGCAACAGTTGTTCAGCCAGTTTGGAGCCTGCAGAAAAAAAGAGGGACATCTTTTTTTGCTGAATATGATGTCTGTATAGAAAGCATCAATCCTTGACATCAATTTTAGAGTTTTCTAGGAAACACTCATGAATAGATGTTTTATTTTCCTCTTGGTTGTTCTCAAGGATCCAGCACCTCAGGAGTATGCAAAATCTCTTTTAATTTTTAAATTCTGCTATTATTTCAAGGGTTTCAGAGACCCTTCCTCCCTGCTACCACAAGAACCAAATTGCATTTGGGTCATTGGAAGAAATTAAGCATGATCTTGAAACGATGCATGTGGGAATATTGTATGAAATTGAAGTGACTGTGGGGAAATAGAGAGTGAGCAGGAGGTAGGCTCAGGGCTTTAATCTGACATCCCCTGCTCTCTAGAAGTGCTTCTTCAAAGAGGTGGAGTTGACTGATGCATATTTGCTGCTAAATGTTCCTTTAACCCCTTGCCACAGGACCACAGGATGTCTTTGTGGTGGCCAGTAACAGAAGAGAATTGGCCCTTGGAGGAGGCAGGTGGTTTGGGAAAATGTACTTCTAGCTTTTGGCCATCTTCATGTCACTGTGGCCCTTATCACACTATTCAACAGTCCTTTGGATGATGAAGGTTTTATTTCTTAAACTCCCATTTTCTGTGCCCATTTTTTGCTTTGAAAGAGCTTACTCTTTCATTGGACTAAGAAAGATGTAATTCAAAAGGCAGTCATAAAACTGAAACTGTCAAAATAAATACTCAAAGATATCTGTGACAATAGTTTGAATATAATAACTGTTAGTAATTGATAACTATCTGTAGGAAAAAAAAGAGAGTTCTATGTTTTCGTTTCATAGACTTCTCTAAACCAGGGAGACGTGGAAGTATTGAAATTATTGTGCTGTTTCAGTGACTGAAAAGCTGTAAGGAAATTGTATTCTTACTGCATGAGATGTGATAACAACAGATGAATATTAATGTTCTTCAGAGTATTTTCAGTGGTATTTCCTAGACAGACATACATATAAAATAATTTTTTCAAAGGAGCATATCCATGGCTGCAGCTGATAAAATCTTGAGAGCTCTGCTGAGGTCAATTGAACTAGGTGTTCTGTGTCAGCTGGAAGTCAGGCTGTGAGGTATGGTCTGTGTACCCTATATGTCTTATATTCACTAGGTGCCAAAAGCCAAGAGGGATCCTCCTGCTAGAAAGGGGACTTATTGCTCTGCTTGGTAAATTCAACACAAGCAAAATTCTCAAACTTTCTAAATCCTTTTAAATTGCTCGAAAGATTTTCTTGGTCAGTGATATTGCAAGAAACATATTGCTTTGGAGGTGACCTAATTTGAATCTTTTCTGAATTGCTTTATGATTAGAGCAGTCACATGCTGAGGTAGGATCCCATTAGTGGGTTTAAATCATCTGTTTACTTCTGAAATCATGCATTGTTGTGAGCTCTGCTGAGTATTCCCCTTTTGTTTTTTAAATTTTCTTTTCTTTTTTCTTTCTTTTTTTTTTTTTTTTTCCTCTGTTGCAGGACAGAACATCGCAGTCCTACCGGTTTGGAAGCAAAATATGGAATGTGTTTCACTGCTGACCGAAGGCAGCCAAATGAACAGTATTTATAGTAGTTCGAAAATCAGCAGTTAGCAGTTTCTTCACATTCTAACACTACCCAGCACTTTCCAGAGAGAACTCATTGTTTACAAGAAATCTGCTTTCCAAATCCGTTGCGGTGCCCTCCAGCCTTGACTATTAACTATTTGCAAAGGGGAAGCTAATCTACAGTTTGGGGAAAGATGGCAATGGATGAGTACCTGTGGATGGTCATTGTGGGTTTTATCATTGCTTTTATTTTAGCTTTTTCGGTCGGTGCGAATGATGTTGCAAATTCTTTCGGAACGGCTGTGGGCTCTGGTGTTGTTACTTTACGCCAGGCTTGCATTTTGGCTTCGGTTTTTGAAACCACTGGCTCAGTGTTACTGGGAGCAAAAGTAGGAGAAACAATTCGGAAAGGTATCATTGACGTTAACCTGTACAACAACACTGTCCCGCTGCTGATGGCAGGAGAAGTGAGTGCAATGGTTGGTAAGTAACACTTTCCTTTTCCGAGTAATGTTTGTTCTGTATTTGTCACCCTGTTAATTGTGAGCATTGTTAATTAAGTCTTCCTATCTTCCTGCACCTGCACATCTGTTTTTGTGTGAATGCAGGGGCCTGTATTCCTTTTTAATTCTCCTATGTTTTTTTTAAATGTTTCTAATAATTTATATTGTTCAACGGTTCAGCCACTTAACTAAAAGATGAAAAGAAATATTTAACACAATGGATCCTATATATGTGTAAGACACTGAAAAAAATTATTTTGGGGATTTTTGTGATGTTAAATGGAAAATATAAAAATCTAGCGTTTGTGTCTGTACAGAAGATTGTACATAATCAGTAGTTTGCAATGAGTGTGTATGAGAAGGAATCCTTTTTAAAAAAGTTACAGAAAATCCAAACACTTATGTAAACTGATTGCCTGGCTGAGTGATTGCAATTAGTCCTGCACTTCACCCTTGCCCACGGCAAAACTAAAGAAGCAGTAAAGAGAATCACACATTTAAGGTCTTTTTAGTTTTTCTGACCCAAAGGACAGCAGGTCAACCCTTAGAGTCCGCCCCCTTGCTTGTGTTTGCAGTTAACTAAATCTCTGTTCAGAACAAACAGCATATTCTGAGGTAAGTAACATTAAGCCAGGGTATTTACTCTTTGTTTATGTGCAAGAGGCTTTGTGAGCTTTTAGAGAGCTCCCTCCAGGAGCAAACCTGCTTTTAGAGGGCGGGAGGCAGCAGGGAGGAAACCCTTTATCAGAGGGAGAGGCAGCCCCGGCAAGGGGCCAGCCCTCCCACCTCAGCCTGGCAGCTGGGTGATTTACACAGGCATCGCAGCATCCTCTGCTTGACAGGGATGTTCCACTTAAAGATTTTCTTCCTTAAACCTACTTAAACCTGACCTAAATATTATTTCCACCTATCCCTTCTTACCTCCTCACACTTTTTACGCAAGACCTGCACAGGAGTTAGGTGAGTCTGTGCAGAGATTTACTACATGTGGTTATTTTCCTGTTTCCTTTGAGAAAAGGGAAAATGGAGTGCCTTTAAAAAAAATTATTTTTATGGCTCGAAATGGACACTGAGTGTCAGTTTCTGGAGTTGTCAGAGGTGGCTTTGTGTGCCTGAGAGTGTGAAGGTAGTTCCCTTGGTTCTTTGGCTGCTCCTGAGCCTCCTGAAGATTGGCCAGCTTTCCTTGCCCAGGGGGAGAGGGGTTGGTTACCAAGAAATCACTGGGACAGCAGCCACTTCCACAGATGGTCCCCCTTTAACCCACCTCAAGTGCTCTTGCCCCCACCCCCAAGCCATCAGTTCCTCTTTCCTGATGCCTTGCAGGGTCAGCTGTAGGTGTTTGCTCTTTCCCTCAAGGTGTAGGGTGGCTTTTTAGCACCATCCCATTTGCATCAGCTATCCTTTGTGCTTGCTGAGATGGCTCTGTCTCTTCCCATGGGTGAGCCGGGAGCACTGCTCACCGTCTGAAGTGACCTGCGTCTTCTTGAGTCCCTTTGAAGGAAGGGTCCGTTTTCTTTTCTGGATCTATTTCTGGTATCCTGATCCTGGCAGGGCAAAGTTTTAAGTCTCAGATACCCCCTGCAGAGGCAACTGGCCAGAAGCTCAAAGAAAACAACTTATTTGCATGCCTATTTACATAAGCCTGTGTGAACTTCATGACCAGTTGCATTCCCTTCCTCCAGTAGGGGCATTAGGAAGAAATTCCACATTATAAGTCTCAGCATTAATCACAAGTTACAAAATGCAGATTTCAATTTTTTTTTTTTCCTCAAATCCATCTCCAGCATTTCTCTGGTTGTATGATATTTTTTCTGTGTTTTCTCTGAGCCTTCTTGGGTGTTTTCTTTTCCTCTTTCTGTTTTTGCTCAGCATTTTCCCCCACCCTGTTCTCTCATGCCTCATGATCATGTTTTTGCAAATGGATTTAGCTTCTGAATTTCAATGAGGCTTAAATGATTCAACAGTCTGGGAGAGACCAAAAGTCACTGTATCCTCTTTCCAGATGTTGGTGGAAGATCCTTTGATGCTTGCAGCAAACAGCAGATGTAATTTTCAGGTCAACCTTTTCTCCTAAGAGAAAAGGAAGCGGGAAGTAATGGGATTTAAATGTTAATACGTAGCATTTTGTAGTAATTTGGAGCACGTTAAAATGTTGTTTATTAGGCAGATGAGAAGTTAAGGACTGTTGCTCTTGGGGGTAAATTGTAGTGCTTGCCCAGCATCAGCTAATTGTCAGGTTATTGTCAGGACTTGCCCCTGTGTTGTTCTAGAGGTTCTGGTGTGAGCTGAAGTCAGCAGCCGATGTTACTGAGGAGATGCCACCAACAGAGAGGACATCCCAGCCAGGATTAGCAGAGCCAAGAACTAATCTAGTCCTGCAGGTGACGTGGTATTTGGTGCAGGCTCATGGCTGGCACGGAGCACAGAGCCTCAGGAGAATGGATGAGGTGCCCTCAGCAGCAGGGGAGCGTGGAACGCACCCATGCCAAACGCTGGTGCAGGCAGCTCCTGGTCAGGGCAGTCTGCAGCCAGCCCTCTGTCTTTAGGGGATGTTAACCCAGAGGAAAGGGGGTGGGCCACAGTGTCTGCAGGCATGAAGGGTCTGAATTTGGGACTCTGTGACCCGGCCTAGCTCCTGCTTCATAAGTTAGTTTTGCAAAGGTAAAAGTTGAGAACATATATTTTATGTTAAAGAGGATTTAAAGCTTTGATGCAGGTAGTTAAAACACTGCAAATCCCAGAGTAAAGTCCTGCTCTGGCTTCCTTTGTATTTTCTTCTGTTCCTTAACATGCTTCTTTAAACTTCTTTAGATTATGCATTGTCCTTCTCAGACCGTCCATGGATCTTTCACCACCTGTTTCTTTCTCTACTGTTTGCTTTCAGTTGAGCAATCTGGTCTAGTGGAAGGTGTCCCTGCCCATGGCACGGGGTTTGGAATGAGATTATTTTTAAGGTCCCTTCCAACACAAACCATTCTGTGATTCTATGAAGTTAAATAAACAAGAAATAGTTCCATACTCCCTCTATTTCCCCTGACAATAAACCCCCAGTCCTCACTAGACATTTGCAGTGCAGCTGTGGCTTGGTTGCATTTCCCCTGTTTTTTATACTGAGTATTTTGTAATTACATATCTATGGATAGCTTATCTTTTTATTTGGCTTCTTTCAGATGTAACCATCTGATTTCTCCTTCTCCTCACTTCCATTTGCTGGTCTCTAAGTTCATGTCAAAGGTTTCAAAGTGGTTTTATTTTTATTTTTATTTTAGTCCAGGGGAAAAGAAGAAGGAAAATTAAAAGAATTTAATTTTTTAATTTAAAAAATTAAAGAGCAGGTGTTCCTTGATTGATCTAGAATTTCCACTAGCAAGAGAAGTAACAGTTGTTTTGGGATAGTAAGCCAGGAGAGATCAGTTTTACAAACTGGTTGACTTCCAAATGCAGCCACATATGATACTGGCAAATCACCGTTTGCAGATGGCTCTGTTTCAAGACCTTCAAACCATCTTCTTATGCTGGAATTGAGGATGGAGGTTGAAACTTTGAGTAGTCTGCCAGCATATGTTCAGTGATCTTGCTTTATCACCTGTATCTGCTGTCGATCTGTTAAGAGAGGTGGCATGAGCCAGAAAATTCAGGATCTCTTATGGCAGTCTGATTGCTGCCACTGGTGACACAATACATGAAGATTTAGTCTTAAGGCCATGAAGTATTACAATGAAGAAGAGATCTTTGTAAGAATTCTCTAATATTAGCGGAGGTCCACAGGAAGCTTTTGTCACTCTCAAAAGTATTTTGATGTCCTGAGGTTAGTGCCACTGCAAGAGGAGCAGGGACCTTGTGTCTTTGCAAAGACATATGGAGCTGCATGCTCAAGAGCTTGGTGGCCAACTGTGTCTGATCTAACTCCTGAAAGAGGTGCTTGG
Source organism: Urocynchramus pylzowi (assembly GCA_013397555.1). Classification (NCBI taxonomy): domain Eukaryota; kingdom Metazoa; phylum Chordata; class Aves; order Passeriformes; family Fringillidae; genus Urocynchramus; species Urocynchramus pylzowi. The sequence goes on from VZRH01004419.1 coordinate 108,509, forward strand.
GGTACTGTTTTTCCCCCTGCACTCTTGGCCAGCATCCTTCCTGGATGTCTTGCTGGAATGCCAGATGTTGCATTTACTTTATAGACCATTACCCACTGTCCCTTAGTTACTTAGGGGAACTTATTTCCTTATGCCAGGGTATCTTTGGCTTCTCCATGACTAACATAAGCCTTTTCAGCAGTCTTGAATTTTTCCTTGGATCCTTCTTGAATTTCTCTGCCACAATGAACTGCAGATGAAGGCAGTGAGAGAGTCTGCATTCTTTCCTCATTCCATTTTTCCTATAGAGGACTGGATGGCTGTGTATCACTGAGATGAAGCATAAAATCTCTCTGTCCCACAATTTGAACCTTTCTCTGGTAGTATCCAAGTTTAGGAGCATGGGTAGTTCACTAGTGAAACAGTGAATGCCTCCTCACACTGGAGGCTTCTGGGGTCAGCTCTCAGGAGTGAGGTTTTCTAAGCCTGATGTTCACTAGGAGCAGTCTGTGTACTTAATCAGACAGGCTGTAAATACTGAAAGCAGAACTGTCGTGGATTGTAGCGAGCTGTTAGCTGTCATAAACAGTCATAAGTAAGATGTAGCATTCAAAGCTGCTATTAAACTGTCTTAGCATCTGCTTTTAGAGACAGAACAGGAACAAAACCCTCTTTAGAAGATCTCTCTTATGCATGAGGGGTGTAGGCAGCACTTGTAAAAGAATGTGGGCACATGGCAAAGAATTTTCTGAGTTACATTATTGTTGTTGTTGTTGTTTATACCATATGGTTCATTTGTTTCTAGGTTCTGCTGTTTGGCAGCTAATTGCATCGTTCTTGAAACTCCCAATATCAGGGACCCACTGCATTGTAGGTGCTACGATTGGATTTTCTCTGGTGGCAATTGGCACACAGGGTGTCCAGTGGATGCAGCTTGTCAAGATTGGTAAGTGCTGTCTCCTTTTATGTGTGAGGGTATGTGAAATAGTGTGTGCTGCCTGCAAAAAACATTCCCAGAAATCTGCTTTGTGCTGACAGCACTCCCTCGTTAATTTATTTTCCACCCCAGTCGTGTCATTCAGAAAATGCACTGGTGCCATGTTCATTGAGGGCTGCAGTGTGTCTCCAGTGGAGAAAGGGGTAAGACAGAAGTTGTACTTCCCCAGTGGTAAGCTGGGGACACATTGTCCCTCAAGAAACATGCTTCAAGGTGACATTCCTCCTCTTCTAATTCTCTTTGTGGCAGCTCATACTGCCCTGTTCTTGCTCTCAACAATATGAATGCTCTCATGTGAATGCCCACAGTCATGTTTCTCCACCCACCACCTTGAGGGCATACAGCACGTTTAACTCACAGCCTCCCATTGCCAAGAACAGTGGCACATCCAAGCAGGGATGGGATGGAATGTTTTCTTATTCTTTTGGAAGCCTTTGGAACTCGAGGTGCAGCCTAAAGTCTCTATTAAAAGGATTTTATGCTGAAGGCAGGGTAATATATTAGAACTTTAGCAATACATGCATTTTTAAAAAATTCTGTCAATAATAAAAGAGTTGTCAGTGACAGCAGAATCAATCTGTTAACCATGCTGCAAACAACAAATCACTGTGGATGAGATTTCCAGAGTGCTGCCCTAATCCGGTTTTATTGAAATCAGTGGGAGCTTTGCCACCTACTTCAGTTAAATCAGTCCTGGACACTTGCAGTGCTGGCCTGCAAAAAATGTACACACATCATACATTACAGTTGATGCTTCTGTGGCATTTTGGAACTTGAGACTGTTACCCTGGGAGCAGCATGTCGTCCTGCTAGATGCAGTTGCTTTCCACTTGCTTGCAACATTTGTGGTCATGGGGATTAGGAAATTACAGCACTTTCTTGGACTACTCTGATTCAAACTACAAGAAACTTTCCTGATGAGTTTGATTGACAAACTTGCAAAATTAGCAGGAAATGCTTTGGCTGTTGTTTCTAAAGGTGCTTAGCATTACTTTGACTTTCATGAGTGTCAGTGGACATCGAGTTGCACCAGTTGTAAGTAAACATACAGAACATTCATTCCAGTTGTACAAGAACTGTTTTAAATTTATTGCTCATTAACAATGTACTTAACTATTATGCAAGAATACTGTTTATTTCAAGTTTTGTTCTTTCTTCAACACAGTTGCCTCTTGGTTTATTTCCCCACTCTTATCTGGCTTGATGTCTGGAATCCTATTTGTGTTGATCAGATTCTTCATTTTAAACAAGGTAAAGAAATCTCACTATTATAATTAGTGCTTAGTATGAAGGTTGTGTTTTAGCCTCCCATTTGAGTGCTGGCATTTCCATAGTTAAAAGTTTATTACTTCATTTTGGACAGGAGACCAGTCATTTTTTAATAGCCATTTGAGTTATACTTGCTCTTAGCAGTTCTGAAAGCTCACAGTAAGTAATTTGACAAGTATTTGAGGCTTAGAAGGTGCTACGTGATAATTAATATTGTATATTCTGTTTGGTCAGAGGATGGTACATTGAGGCTGGTTCTATATTAGCACAAGCTTGCTGGCATTGACTTAGCCTCAAAATTGCTGTTCTGACTGTAATTTAAACAGAACAGTCCTCCCTTGGAGATACTCTGATTGGTATTTTAAAGTCATGAAATTTTAAGCTTTGATTTTCCAGCACATCAGACATTAGAAATGGGCATCTGCCTATTTTGTAGATTCTCAAGAAACCTGAATCAATGGGTTTTAGTGACCTGAAGTAACATTGGTCCATGTATCTCCAGTGCAAAAGATGACTTGCCTGCCACCCAGCATGGTCTGGAAACCTGAACTGCCTTTTCCATTTCTCTCACACCATTCAACTTGCTAAAATGGGGAAGTGAAGTGCATGACAGTGACCTAAAATAAGGGACACTATATTAGCAGTTATACAGGGAACTTAAATAGATGAGGGATTAATTCTTTTGCTATAAATAACACCACCTGTAACCTCAGCTTCATCGTTCTTTATTTCTGCTCTAAATAAATGTCAGTGATAAAAACAGATGATAGATTTGATCAGATTCAGCTATGAATAAAAAATAACTCAAGTTGCATGAAAGATAAGGAAAGGTTCCACTGTTGTATTTAAAGCCTAGCAACTTAAGAAATTATCCATCAAAATCATGTGAACTCTGGTATTAAAGCCATGTTTTTAAGCATTCAAGAGGCAGAAAAATTCAAGTTAAGGAAATTGCCTCCCAGCTGCCGTTTGTGCCATTCACAAAGCATTAAGATCTGTAGAGTTTCTGACATAAGCAGGTAGTGACTTGTGTGCATGCATAAAAAAAGAGCAGCTTTCTAGCTTGTGAGTCTGTGGCCTGTTATGGGGCTCCATGCCCTTGTTGGGGATGTCAGTGAATAGCAGCTGGCCCTGCAAATACAGCCCATCTGCATCCTGCTTGGAGACCGGGGCATAGCACAGGGTGACCACAGCCTTTTCTCAGCTCCCTTTTATAGCTCATGGCAGCAAGAAATGAAACCACATTAGCCAGCCCTCAGCTTTGCCATGCTCTTTGCAGCCACGTGGAGCCCCTCGAAAGGCCGGAGCAGTCCCTCACAGAGGCTTTGTCCGCGGCTCACACGCTGCGTTTCCGCCGCGCCGTCAGCCCAGCCTTTCCTTGTGAGTGCCGAGAGCACGAGAGCGCAGTGGGCAGCAGACACAGTGCTGTGCTAAACATTGCCTGCTCAATTTGTGTGTGTCATCTGCTTAATGCAGCCAGACACTTGGGATTTCAGAGATTTCTGTTAGCTGGTAGGAAGTGCCAGGCTGTCTTGGTCGAAGGAGAGAGCTTAGGAGTATGGTTTTGAGATAGATGCCTTGCACTGCTGCTTGTAGCACTGGTCCAAAACATCAAAACCCTCTCCTGCTTGGCACCCTTCAGTCGTACTAAGTGAAAGGGACTCCCCATCTTGGACACAAAATAAATAAGAACACACCTGCAGAAAGAAAGTTGCCCCCAGGTCACTCAGCAGCCAAGTGGAAATTATAACATAAGTCCCTGGTTCCCATTGACAGTGTCAAGCTCCCCCAGAGTGCTGGTACTTGCCAGGACCAGCATTGTGGACTTGGGTGTAACCAAGCAGGCCATCCTTTCCTCGACATCCAAAAGCTCCATCTACCTGGCACTGACTTGAAAGCACGTGTTTTCCTCATGGAAGTTCATGCTGACATGAATAATCTGGTGTGAAATCCAGCTAACGTCTCCTTTTTCCGTGGTTTCTCTGCAGGAAGACCCTGTGCCCAATGGTCTCCGCGCGCTCCCGGTGTTTTATGCTGCTACCATAGCTATTAATGTGTTTTCCATCATGTACACTGGGGCACCAGGTGAGTGAGCTGGGGAGGCACGGGAGGGAGACTTCCCTCAGTGTGTAAGGATGCTCTGCCAGTGTCACCCAGCCACCACAGGGTTATCTCCTGCGCTAGCAGTTAACGAGGGCAAGAGTAAATCATTCACCTCCCCACGTGCTTCTGTTTGTGCGTGTGTTTTTGTGACACCCTCCTGATCTCTCTGGTTAGTGGGGAAGAGCACAGCTAGAAAAAGAATCCCTCTTTAGAGGAAGGGAAGTTACTGAGATGCAGCTTTGGCTTTGTAAATCTGAGCACGTGTTGAGCTCTCAAAGGTGCTCTAGGTTTGTGCGTCAAGGAGTGAATGTTCAGAGCAGGGTGGGAGAGCAGGTGCTGTTTGCTCTCACTGTAATACCTTCACTCCACTGCTCCACTGACATCAGCAGAGTCGCTGTTCCGGCACATCTGGCTCCAAGACTGTTATTTAAATTTACTTTGTTATTTCCCTTTAATGATAAGAATCCCCAAACCTGTTTCTTCATTGAATGCATCTTTGTTCTTTGGTGTTGTGTTTTGATTGCAACTCGGTAGAAGGAAATGAAGGACTTCATTTATATTTTTCTATACTTGTATATTTTATGTGCACTTACATGTTTGTGTTCATTCATATGTATATTTATATCTGAATTTTTATTTTTATATTAGTTGAATTTTTATATTGTTGTGTTTAGATTTGTATATTTATATTCTCACATTTTATGTTTATGTATTTGCATATATATTTTTATAGTTTACTGAAGTGGTGTATATTTAAACACACACTTCTAGCAAAAGGGTTCAGAACAAAGATGTTCAGTGATCTCAACTACTTTGTTGAAGACTCTGGTCATTAAATGTTATCTGTAGGTTAGATTATTACCCAAGACATATGAATGAAGAGGCAATTGAAGATAGACTCCTGCTTTCTTAATTCAGGGCCATGTTCAGGCTTAGAAAGTGACCTTTTTTAAATGGAAATATTTCTCTTAAGTCCAACACACTAGATGTACTAGATAAATGCAGTTGGTAGACCCTACTTCATAGCATAACATTACTGGAATTCATAAGAACTCAATGCATTCCCAGTTTAAAGGTAACATTACTATTTCTCTTATGACTAATTGGCTATGTATCCAAGATGTTTAACAGTAAATCAGCTGTATAACTCACATTTCCTCATAAGTTGTACTGCAGAAGTAGGTCAGGCGCTCTGCAGTGACTCATTAAGCAAAATAAATGAAATAAGAATCTTAATGTTCCCTCTGTTTCAGCTTAGCAGTCTCTAAAGTGTGTGAATAAAAAGGTGGGACTCCATTTTTGATACTGGGGAAAAACATACTTACTCTCCAAGGCTTCTGTTCTGGCAAAATTTACTCACAAGGATGAATTAATTGTGTAGGTTTCAAGATAGGCAATATATATATGGGTTTGAAAGATCAGAGTCCAAGCTCTCTCTTCACTGAGAGTCAGACTGTTTAATTGAACAAGTGCAAGGATCTCTGGTGGGGGAATAATTACAGAAACACGAGTTGTTGATGTCGCTGTGCATCGCAGGACGAAGCCTCAGCTGCATTAAGCTCCTATTGCAAGCAAATAAGGGCTTAAAGCAAGCTAAGCATCAGGCTTTATGAACCAGAGCAAAGGTCAGGTAAACACTTAACCCTAATGGGCAACGTGTTTTAATGTGCATTCATTTATAAAAGCACTGCAAACTTGTTTTAGCAGCCCTGATGTGGGGCTTTTACCCTTGGCTCTTTGGGAAATAACATCACAGCGGGGCAACAGGAAACTGGAAGACTAAACCTGCAAATGTTTCCATGTCAGCTATACCTTTAAATACTGCAGTAACTGGTAATGTGTTAAAAGTCATCAGCTCCTCCATGTTGGCTTTGAATACACTGTGAACACTGGCTTTTCTGCAGCAGACTGCTCTTCCACTGCCTGGGATAATTAAGTCATGTTAATTAATGGCTTGCTTCGGTTTTATTGTTTTGTCTTTACAGTACTGGGACTGATACTGCCAATGTGGGCCATTGCTCTAATATCAATTGGTGTGTCCTTAGTATTTGCTGTCTTAGTCTGGATTTTTGTGTGTCCCTGGATGAAGAGAAAAATAGAAAGTAAGTAGTTATTTGATAAAATGTGAGTGATATAAAATCATGGAATATTACATTTCAGAGGTGGAAGTGCCCTTGAGGGGTCACCTGGTCCAGTCCCCACCCACAGGCAGGATGTGCCTAAACTATTCCTCATGTATTTGTGCAATTTACTCTGAAAAAGCTGCAGTGGTAGAAATTCAAAACCTAGTTAGGCAAGCCATTGCAGTGCTAAATTCTGAAGTATAGCAGAAACAGAAAAACAAAACCTGGAATATAATCTGGCTTCTATTTTATTAAGAAAAAGTTAGAGAAAAAACCTGTCAGAGCAGTCATCTTTAAGTGACTGTTTTAGCTTTACAGTAAGTTGGGCTGATCACAGCTTTAGTTGCTTTGCTACTCTCAACAAATGCAGAGAAAGGTTTCAGGTATCATTAATAGATGAACAGCTCAGTATTTTTCTTCAGTTGCCTACTTTGGTGAATTTTATGAGAAGAAGCAAAGATGTTCTAGAATTTTCACACATGAACATAGTAGAGTGTTAGAAATAAATAGTGTGTGTATGAAAGGAAGCTTGGTTATTGTAGCCAAGCTAAACCATGCTGTTGATGCAAACAGTGGAAACTTAAGTAACAAGAGGTATAGGTTGGGTTTAAAATTACAGTACTATTCTTTCCTTAGGCCGGCTAAAGAAAGATGCTGCACTGTCAAGGATATCAGATGAAAGTCTTGATAAAATTCAGGATGAAGAAACACCAGTCTTTAAAGAGCTTCCTGGTGCCAAAGCATCTGATGAGAGCACTATTCCCCTTACTGGCTCAGTAACAGAAGCTGCTGGGGCATCAGATAATATTGCAAATGGAAACCATCCACGTGTACCCTATGGTAAGGAGCTAACACAACTTAAAGGGTTTGTTCTCTTCCTGTTTCAATGAGGTTTCTTAACTGCAAATAGGTCTCTCCTGTAAATAGTAAATTGGGGTTTGGAATTTCCATCTCTAATCCCTTTTCTGTGCTTGTTTGGAAAGATGCTCATTTACAAGTGACATTTGCTGGAGAGGATGTAAAATCAATTACATTTTGTTTGGCTGTATTTCAGTTTTAGAAACAGCTGAAAAAAAATTACTTGTGTTTTTGCGTTGCTTTACTTTGTATTCTTAATGGTGTTTCCATCCTATCAAGCAATGGAAAAATACAGAGCACAGATTGCTGATGTATGAAGGTTAAATGCAGCATAAAGATGATTAGCATACTACAACAGGAGATGAAAAGATTTGGACTTTGGTTGATAAATGTATGACCATTTGGAGCGTGTCCACTAGAAAAATCTCACACATTGTTTTCTGAAAATATATTTGTAAGGAGTAGACTTGTGCATGAAGCTCTTTCTGTTCTTCCACGTGGTGGGAACACCCCTCTCCACTTAGAGGTCTGCTGACTTTGATATCACTTTGCTAACATCTACAAAGCCCTGTAATTTGGTTAATAAATGGCTAATATATTCAACTGATTCTTACAAAATCAAATAAGTCATGATGTGGAGCTCTTAGAGTGTTGTGTGCTTCCAGTTTAAAAGTAGCTAAACCCAGTTCTGAATGGTGCACAGTGAAAATCCAGGAAATCAGGAAACGAAAAAGACAGTTTCTTCAGAAATATTACCTGTGATACACTTTGATGTGTGTCCTGCAGTGTATGCTAGCATTAAATGCATACAGTTGGAATATACATCATCGTGTTCATAGAACTAGTATATAGAAAAGGTTGCAATAGCTAAGGAAATACTTCTGCAGAACAAGAATTTTTAATTTGTTTTTTAAAAATTATTTTTAAAAGCTGTATAAATGTCTCCTATACAAATTAGTATGAATGAAATGTCTCCTAAACAGATAAGTCCCAGTATGAAATTGCAGTAAACCACATTTCAGAAGTCCTAATTATTCCTATTCAATAAATATTCTAATTATTCCTATTCAGTAGACAAAAGCTCAGAAAAAGCAGAGTTTGCTTTACAAGAAAGGAATTTTATGGGAATTTATATTTTCAAAGAATCTGAGGATTTAACCATCAAGTATCACATTCAAATAGCTTATCCCAAGTGACTTGCTGCAGGTCATACAGCACGTCTGGGGAGACTCAGCGCTGGAACAAAGCTCTTTTTGCACAGAAGATGAGAGACTTTATTTTGCAGTGAATTGAATCTTGGCTTATTCACTGCATGTAGTGCAAATTGATCTTCTTTGTCCTGTATTCTCAGATGTTGACCATATTATTGTCTTGTGTTGGAGGAAGGGGGCTTTTGTATTGCATTTTGTGTAAACAAAACCTCTGAATCTCTGCCTTTTTAGGAAGGGCGTTTTCGGTGACGCACACCTCGGTGAAGTCCCCTGTTTCCAATGGCACCTTCAGCTTCGATGGCCACGTGAGGAGCGACGGCCACGTTTATCACACTGTGCACAAGGACTCAGGTTTATACAAAGACTTGCTCCACAAAATACACCTGGACAGGGCCAACGATGAGAGGCCCACTGCAGAAAACAACTACAAACTCTTAAGGCGCAACAACAGCTACACCTGTTACACTGCTGCTATTTGTGGCATGCCCGTGCATTCCTCCTTTAAGGCAGCAGATACATCTACTCCAGAAGACAGTGAGAAGCTGGTGGGAGACACTGTTTCCTACTCCAAGAAGCGAGTCCGCTACGACAGCTACTCCAGCTATTGCAACGCGGTGGCGGAGGCAGAGATTGAGGCGGAGGAAGGTGGGGTGGAAATGAAGTTGGCCTCTGAACTCGCAGATCCTAACCGGCCCCCCGTTGATCCTGTGGAAGAGGATAAGGAAGAGAAAGATACCTCTCAGGTCCATCTACTTTTCCACTTCCTCCAGATCTTAACAGCCTGCTTTGGATCCTTTGCCCATGGAGGCAATGATGTCAGGTAAGAGGATGAGATCTCACAAACCAGCAATTTTACAGTTCAAGTACGTGGAGCAAGATTTACCAGTTTTGTTGGTTGGGAAGCACATTCATTTCTGCAGGTAGATGATCATCAGAGCTGTGTATCATCAGTGTCCTCGGTGCTTCCCAGGAATTGCACTGCTTAGTCTATGGTTTCTTTTCTTCTCAAGGGTAAAATCTTTTTTATTTGCTGCTAAATAACTGTCAAGTAATTAATTTAATTTACATTTAATTTTGGCAATCTTGGAGGCATTGAGACTCCACCCAACATGCCAGCCACTGTAAAGGCAAACAGGACAATCCCAGCCCTGCAGAAGCCTATTTTAACTGCAAAATCAGAAACTTTCAACAGATGAGAGGTTTTAGACTATTTTTGCTGTTAGGTGAATTTCATCTCTTGTCACACACACCTCACCATCTCGGTGGCATGTGGCTGAAGAGCAGTTTGGGTGGGTTTGCTGTGCTGCTGGGAACACTGTGTATTTTTCCTTTAGGATTTGGCTGGGCTGCCTCTTCCCAGACCTGGAGCAATCCATTTGGTATTTAATATATGCTTTTTCCAGTATCATGATAAGGTCCCCTGAGAAATTCTCTCAAGTGGCTTGTTGGAGCAGCTGTCCTTATTTGGGTTGTGGCTGGGGCTGCACTGAGTCCTCTTCCTGCTGGATCCTTGCCGTGTCATCCATGCCCTGATGGTGTTGGTTTCAGTGTTTTCATCAGGACTTTACAGTGTTCATCATTTTCATCCTCCTTTCATCCTCCTTTCAGTCTTCCTTGGCCTTCTGGGCATACCCTGTCCCACTCTACAAGGACAACTCTTACTGCTTCTTTTTCTTGTCAGCCTCCTAATTTAACTCATAACTCATCACGAAAAAACTTACAGACATGTTTCTTTGCTCCCGTCCATCTTGCATCCTGGGAATTCAGACCAGGGCTTTCTGAAGAGCCTTTTGTACTTCCTTGGTATCCGCAGGGATCTGGCTCTGGGAAGGAGTCCAGAGGCCCCTCATCCTCTGGATCAGAGGGCAGTGGTGTAGCTTTCTTTCCTCTCAGGTGGTCTCTGTTGTTAAAGACCTTTGCTCTGAGCATACTGGCCAAGAGCACAGAGCCATGGGAGTCAATATCCAAGCTCTGTAAGTGGCCAGCAGCGAGTGCTGAGGGGAACACAGGGACAAAGACTGCTGATATTTCTTGTAATGTATCCTGGGAAATACAAGGGTATTATGGAGAAAGTTCACAGCCTACCTCAGCAGGTGTCACAGCTCCTTTATTCCCTGCAGATAATGCTTATACATACCCCTCAAGGCCTCACATGTGTATGCAAGCATCACTTGCATGTTATGTAGGAGGAAAGGGTAGTCAATTTTGTTAGACGTGATCTGTAAGGATGCAGTTAGTTCAGAAATCAGATTCGGTGTTGACAGGAGCTGGTCAGGATGAAATACAAAGTTCAGACTCTGTGCTGTATGTGTTGTTGCATCTTACAGCCTAATTCCCTTAGAATTTTGCATTTGGACTAGCTTGGTACTGTAGCAATATCCTTTCCTGAAAATTCGTATGCTTTTAGTGTTTTTCAGATCCCTAGTTCTGTTGGTGGTCCTATCAAATTTGCCAGGAAATGTGTTTTTATTAAATGCTGTTTATTCCAAAAACTCTTGTTAAGCTAAATTCATATAATTGAAAAACTAAAGAACAAGTTGGCTCCATTTTGTCAAAGCTGGTAGAAAAGCAGGGAGGTGCTCGTGTGTCTAGGTTTGGATAGGAACACATCCTTGCAATTGTACTGGGTTCCAGCTAAACAATAAAATTAAAGACTCCTTCATACACCTAGAAGATTTATTAGACAAAATTCTCTGGGAATGCTGATATCTATCCTGTGGATCATATAGCAGAGATGTTTTGTCAGTCTTTGTCTAGTGGAGCAAAAGATGTCTTGGCTCTGCCGCATGTTGCATGAAGATCTGCAGAGCTCGAAAGGCAGTGCATTATTTAAAAAATGATGCAGTAGAACCAAGTGAGTAGCACAGCTTTCTGTTCACATTTATGTAAGAAAGTAAGCCCTGGCAGTCCATCTTCCACTGACAACTGATGTCTTTTCATTTCCCTCCTTTGTACACTTTCCTTCTGCTCATTTTAGGTGCTGCTATCAAGCTGTTTCTCTAATGTTTTTCCTCAGCCTTGAACCCTGTTGTTAAAATCCTGCTTTCCTCTGCATTTGGTTTTAAGCTCCTCACTCATATGTTTAGGATAGCACCTCCGTTGTCCACACCTTTTTTTTTTGGACTTGACTGCAACACTTTCTTTCCATATCCTGGAACTTACTCTCGTGCCATGTTTTCTATTTATTTTCCATCAGGCTGTTTGCAGGAGCAAAGAGAGAAAAATAAAAAGCCAATATGAAACTTAAAAACTGCAGGTGATTGCAAGGTAAACAATTGACCTGTTTTAGAGCATATTTAAGCATGGGGTATACAGTACAGACTGAACTGTGATGCAGCTCAGAAAACCTTCATAGATAAGAAGTGCCCCATATAGTTTGGACAGCACTTTGGTGGACAGAAGATCATATGGAGATCTCTCTTGTTTCTTTGTCCAGGATTTACCCATGGACCTGGAGCAGTTAAAGCAGTATTTTGCCCTCAACTGCAGAACTAAATCTTAACTAACTCATGGGGTAGTTAGACCCCAGTTTCTTCTGAGATAATGCTTTTTGGCTTCATAACAAAATCAGCCATGTTTGCTGTAGGAGCTGATGTTTGTAGCCATCAGAGCTCATGTTCAGGCTGACATCAGCAAGGATGCTGGCTGGGGCAGCTGTGTGTTAAAAGGACAGGGAGTGATGGTAGCTCCTTATTTGGGTGACTGTTTTGTTCAGACCATCCTCTCCTGCCCCTGCCTCCAGGCTTATGTGCTCTGTGTCAAGGGTGCTGGAGCCCTTCCCGGGCTGGGACCAGCTGAGCCAGGCTGAGAGCCTTGTGACACCACCATGCACATGGGCTGAATGAAATCTAAAGAATTTAAAATCCCAAATAAATGTGTTGGGACAGAACCGCTGAAAAAACCTGTTGTTGTTGAAGGTAATTAGCGGCGCCAAGTGAGCAGGTCCCACTGGCTCAGCAGCCGAGCACAAAGGGACTGCGTCAGGTCAGTGCAAGGGCAATGGGAGAATAAAAAGGGCAGGATGGAAAAAAGACCTGGGCCAGGAGCGTGACACAAGGAGAACTGCCAGCTTCTAAATGCTTGTTCAGAGCCAGCTTTCCAGAGAGGCCGGGAGGCTGGGCTTTGTTGGCCAGCAGGGATTAAATGCACCTATGGTTGAGTTGGACTGAGCTTATTTTTCTGTAGATATAGGCTGATTCAGCAGGAGCTGTCATCTGGAGCTTCAGTGCTGCAGCCACAGCAGTCTACCTGTGTAACAACAAAATAGCAGAACAGTTGCTGAAGCTGTAGGGTTTATGCTGTGTTTTAAAGTCTGAAACATGTCTGAATTAACTAGTTCTCAAAAACAAAGGCAGATGGGCAGGCTGTTTTGGACATGGCTAGAAAGGATTGCTAACCCCAAAAAGCTAATATGAAACTTAAAAAATGCAGGTGATGGCAAAGTAAATGGTTGACCTGTTCTGGAGCATATTTAAACATGAGGTGTACAGTGCAGACTGAACTGTGATGCAGCTCAGAAAAACTTTATGGATCAGAAATGCCCCATATAGTTTGGACAGCACTTTGGTGGACAGAAGATCATATGGAGATCTCTCTTGTTTCTTTGTTCAGGATTTACCCACAGACCTGGAGGAGTTAAAGCAGTATTTTGCCCTCACTGCAGAACTAATTCTTAACTATCTCATGGGGTAGTTTAGACCCCAGTTTCTTCTGAGATGATGCTTTTTAGCATCATAATGAAATCAGCCATGTTTGCAGTAGGAGCTGATGTTTGTAGCCATCAGGGCTCCCTGTTCAGCAAGGATGCTGGCTGGGGCAGCTGTGTGTTAAAAGGAACAGGGAGTTGTGTTTTCTCTGGTGCACAGCAGTAGCTGTGGCTGCTCTGCTACTGGGCTGGGAATGAGAAAGGTATGAGCAAACAGTGTGTTTGCCCCACAGTCCTATCCTAGCAAGTGGGAAGATGCTTTTGTTGATTGCTCAAGCAATCTCTGGAGCTTTTTATTCCTTGAATTCTTGCAAACAAAGCAGGATGACCCACAAAGAGATGCTGTAGGTCAGTGTGAGTTTTGCTGATTAAAATATGCTGTTTATGCTGTGAGGAAAGCCTGAGCCTTGTACTCCTACACACCTGTCCCTGCATATGTTCAGTCATTTCTCACACAGATTCCTTCTCCTATAAATGGGCAGCCTCTTCTGTCCCTTACTACCCTCCTTCTCTGCCTCAGGCCATCACTCCTGCTGTCACAGGAGAAACCCTGGGGGTGTCAGCATGAGCTATGTGCCTTGGCTTGTGTGAGCAGGCAGCTACCTGGGCTCATGGACTCAGGCCATGCAGGAAGGTTGATTTAGTGCCCTGATGGTGGCAGGAGCCGTGATGCTCCAGCTGAGCAGGGTGACCAGGGACCCTGCCACCACCCCTGTGTGTCTGTGCATGCCAAGGGACAGGCAGTGCTGAGGTTTGGCTGGTGGATGCTGTAGGGAGGAGAAACCTGCCTGCAGTCATTTCACAGGGTCTCAGTTTTCCTGAGTTCCTGCTGCATAAATTGTTGGAGTGTGTCTGCTCTAATTGAATTTCCTGTGGAGGACTTCAGGACTCCCCTTGCATATTCATGCTTAGATATTAGGAAAAAGGGGTCATTGGAGTTAGAGTCTGCAGGTAATGTCATAGAGATTTATGGCACAAGTTTGACAAAGAATGCCTGTCATTATCCAAACAATATAGGCTACCTTACTGACAGCAGGATTTAAAACCATTTCAGAACTATAGTAAAAATATTTGATGTTTTTAATATATTTCTACGCATTCTTTCAGTGGTTTTAGGGAAGCTGACTGCTACTAGATAGGGAATTCATTTTTAAGCAAAACAGTTTGAGAAACTAGGAAATGTGTACTTGCCCAAAATACATGGGTAGAGCTTTTTCCTCTCAACTTCATACAGATTTCACTGGAGTTTTAGGTCAGAGTGCACAAACAGCAGTAGGATTCACCTTTTCCCTCTCTTCCTAAAGTAAAGGCAACGGGATTAAAGGAGGGAAGGGCCAGAACATTGCCAGTATCTCATTGCACACGGAGAGCTTAGTGGGATTCAGCCTCTTGGCTAAATAAGGAGTCTAAAGGAGCTATAGTAAGGCTGGATTACAAAACAGGTATTTCTTATTTCCTCCCTGAGAGCTGCAGTCAAGATCACTTAGAATATTTAGGAAGCTAATCTGTCATATTTAGTGATGGAAGCCTGATTTCTGATTTCTTCCCTTTTTAATAATAGTCCATCCCATAGGTCCAGCCTGTGCCCCAAGCAGATGTGAATTTTCATTCCTGTCCTTAATTGTGCATGTACAGGATATTTTTGTTGTGCCATGCAGGCAAGTCAGAGAAGAGCAGCGAGAAACGGGGTCTCCAGTGGGCATGGGAATCCCTCCCCATCCCTCTGTGAGCAGGGCTCATGGCTGGTCTTGCCAGGGGAAAAGCTGATGCTGGTGGGCACAGACCCAACCCTCCAGGGTCCAGGGAGATGGGATTTCAGGGCCAGTATTTGCAGGACAGAGATGAGCTGCAGGAATAAAAGCATGTCCACCCTGACTCATTAACACACCCAAAGCTTGCACTTCACAGGGCACAGCTCTGACACACTTTTATTGTGCTGTGGTAGATGCACTATTTCAAGGCTGTCCAGTTATTTGAAGTAGGATAAATCTCTCCTGATAATCTGATATCCTTGGAGATTAGAGCATGTTTCTTTTCCTGTTGCTACGTACAGGCGTATCTTTCTTTCACTCTTGCTCAGCTGGTTGATGTCTCAAGGTATAACTGCAGCCTATTTAGAAATATCATCCCACTGATTTTCCCAGTGGAAGGTTTGTTTGTGAAATCCTGGTTTGGGAAATAGTCAAATGGCTGGACATTTTGCAGTTATAATATTGGACACCTAATACAGATTTCTCACATGGCTGTTTTGCTCGTCATTCAGCTTTAATTTGTGATAATGTACATTTCAAGGTTCTTTCACTGAACTAGAAGTGGCTAAAAAGCAATCTCCTTTTTCAGGCAGCAGAGAATCTAAGCATGGTAATCAAGGAGTCTATACATTATTCACAAAGCATATTCAGAGTGTAGTTTTCCAATACAGTTAGATTTTCTTTTTGAGCAACTCACTACTCCCCTCAAACAACAGCAAGGAAATGGCAATGTTGCTACTTCATAGCATGTTACGACAAGTTTGATGGGGTTTGGCCATAGAGCATTCAGCTGATGGCTGAGCTACTGGGAAAAAGCCCCTTGTTTTTTACTAAAAAAAACCCAAAAAAAACAGTGCTAGTCCTTATTCCTCCAGAGGAGGTCTTGGTCTTGTGACCCAAAGGTACATAAAAATTTCTTCTTGTCAGTATGTGTGTGTGTGTGTGTGTGTGTGTGTGTGTGCATGGGAAACTATCATTTCTAAGCCTGTCTCATGATAGCTGAATGTGGGGTGGTTATTTTTGTTGGTAATACTATCTGTCTCACAGGGGAGAGGAGAAGCCAGCTCTATATATAGTTCAGATTCACTGTCAAATGCTGTCTTTCACAACTGTTTTATAAACGCTGTGTGACAGATTCTAAACTGGCACAAGCCAGCAGAAAAAAGAGAATTGTGCCAATTCACGTGAACCGAGAGCGCCGGCGAAACCATCACGAGGGTCAGGCAGCACTTCAGAGCAACCCTTCAGTGAGCCACCAGGGAACACATCTGCCAGTGCCAGGACTGCTGTGGGTGGCATTAAATCCTGCACTGCACCTCCAGGGAAGGCAAACAGCCCCTGTGCAGCACCCCAGCTGCAAAGCCCTGTACCCTGGGGGAGCCCAGCAGAGGTGGGGGAAAGTGCTGGACGTGGAGAATACACTTTGCAGCAGCCAGACTTAGGAGATGGGCTTCTTATGCCACAACATCTTATAAACTCATCCTAAAATTAACTCCTATTGGCCACCCCCTTGTGCTCAGTAGCAAAGTGTGTACTAGGTGTGCAAAATTAAGGTAATGCCATGACAGGAGCAGCTTATTTTCTGTTTTAAAACCAGTAGCTAGATAATGCAGCAAATTCTCTGAAGCACTTCAGTTTCATAGGAACCTGAGGGTAGTTTTACATGTAGATAGATGTGGATGGCGGTTCAGAGCCCCTGTGTGACCATCTCAGCCTTTTTTTTTTCTCCAAACTACCATGGATAAGATGTGGAGCTCCAGCACAAAGGAGAGTTAGTTAAGGTAAGTAGAAACCTGTGTGGGAGAGTAAGAGAAAATAACTTCTCAAAAATAGACTAGTGAGATGAGTCTTAGCCAAATGCATGGAAGATTTGAGGTCTGCTTTCCTGCTAGTCATGTCTTGAATCAAATGAGCTAGACCCAGTGGGAAATACTGTGAAAGCCACATCCTAGTCTAGCCAGCATCCTTGTGGTTCATCTGGTTAGTCACTCAGCTGTAGGAGACATCTGTTAAACAAACTCTCTTATCTAACAATGCCTTTTTTGTTGCTGGGTTTTTTTTTAATGTGCTGTTTCTCTCTTACCCTCTCTTACTGTGCTGTTGGGAGTGGTTGTCTTCTACCTCTGTGCAGAACCAAGATCATAGTCTTTGCAGTCCCTGAGTCAGACCCATTTGCTGTGAGCTTTTGGCAGTTTCATGGTGGAACAGGCCGAGCAGCTTCTTCTGGAGCTGTTTTCCATTGGCATAGGGAGCATTGATACCACAAGCCCCTTGGACTGCACCTCCTGAACAAGTCTAGAAGCTGAAGGAGCCCCTTGGAGAGCTGTTATGGTGCTAGATTCAAGCCACTGTTGTTGCTGCTTGTAGCCACTTGCAGATATTCAGGCTGGGAGATGCCACTATCCCTAAGAGCTGAACATTTAAGTCACATTGAACATGATTTACCAGGAGAGGAAAAATGTCCCTCTGGTATAGATAACCAGTGATGCAGACACCCACAAAGGAAAATGAGGTTAGTTTTTACCTTTTTACCTTTCCAAACCTATCATCAGCACATCCAGTGCTGTTTGGCTTTCTTTTCCTACAGGGGAGGTATCAGAAATGCTGCCTCTGTGGGCAGCAGTGTTATCTCTTCTGATCCATTGGACAGAATCAGCCACTCAGATTCTCTGAGGCTGAGCATAAGTCGGCTGAGTTTTGGTTTGTCTTCCCTTGCCACAAATAAGAACCTTTCCCTCAAGGATTAAGCTTTGTTGATTCACAGAGGTGTAGCATTTGCAAATAATTAAAACTGGGTTTTGATATGGAAGAGCATAGTTTGCTGCTGCAGTTTTTGAAGCCTTTTCTGCCTTTTCATTTACATTGGGACTGACAAATACGTATGAATAATCTCTTCAGAACAGTCAGGAGTCAGTGCCTGAGCTCACTCCAAATGTGGCTGTTATTTTCAACAGGGAAGTTTTTTTCCATGTCATACAGCACTATAAAAAGGGATGATCAGTTTTGCCTTATTCATCTGATCAATGTATTATTTGCCTTTATCCATCCTTCAGCATCCATCAGTTTATTCGCGTCCCTTTGTACATTGAATTACTTTTCTTTTTCTGTGCCCAAGAAGGCATTTTAATGTGCAAGTAATTTAATCCACACCTGAAAGCACTGGATAAGCAGTTTCAGGTTTATTTCAAAATACTGGAAATGCTTCAGTCAATAATCTCTTCTTCCATGGAAGTAGAATAATTCTTGCATTTAGGTCCTAAGGACTTTTCACATACTGTCCTTCCAAAACTGAACAAATTGAATGCTTACTTGGGCACAGTATAAGACCAGAATTTTAAAGTGTTTTAGCTAGTGGAAATAACTCTTTATTTAGAGTCTGTAGTTCTTCATTGTACTACCCAGCATCTTCAAACCCACTGGATTTTATTATTCATGTTAGCTCACTAATTTATTTTCAGGATCTTTCTCAAGATCCGTAAGAACTCGTAGTTCTTTTTTACAGCAAAGAGCAATTTTAACTATTTTCATTTCCCACACAGCTCGAATGTTGCTGTGTGTGCTTACGAGGGAAAAGCTTTTCCTTATTACTTTGCTTCAGGATCACTTCTCAGGGTTCAGAACTCAATTTCTCAAGGGCCAGATGAAAGCAGGAGGGTCTCATGTTGCTGAGATGTGCCAGCTTTGCACTGCTGGTGACCCTTGTCTCTTGGCAATCAGCACTCGGCCCCTGGCACCTCAAATCTGGTAAAGACGGGATTCAAGGAAATTATTAACTGGCATATACAGTGGCCTGGTTTGCACAACATTTGACATTAAAACTGGCCCTTACTCCATCTGTGTGCTTTGGAGTGGAACCAGGAACTAAATTTAGCAGGTCCTGGCTCCAGGGTGAGCATGGCTGTCAGTCCTGCCTGTGATGCTCGCTGTGACCTGCTTTCCTATTGGTTTACAAAGAGGGGAGCTTCCCTGATACTTTTCAGATTTTTGGAATGACATTGGTCAGGTTTGTTCTGCTCTTCTCATGATTATTTAGACAAATATAGCACTGCTTCACTAAATATGTTTTTGGGTGGTAAATAAATGCTGCTCAGCAAGGCAAGCAGCTACATGGTTTAGTAAAAGATCTGAAAACAAAAGAGATGTTGAAATTCTTATCTGCTTTTTAGTATTTAAGCCTCCAAAGTAACTGGATACTGGCTTTCAAGTTTTCCTTCTAGCTAGAAGTTTCTGTCTAGAAACTTGATGCTTTTTTAGAATAAACAGAGTCAGAAGTCTGACTCCAGACACCAGTATCAGATGACCTGTGTTAAGAGTGGGGACTTCAGTGTTGCTGACTTCCAGTGTTTTTCCAGATAGTAGCAGCAGGGTAGCAAAAAGGGCTTATGCCAGCTCTGTGTCACCAAAGGCTCCTCTCTGATCCAGTCCAACTCACTCTACAACACCTTTGAAGATAACTAAGTCACCTTCCTAGCTGCACTTAGATCATATCCCGAATGGTTCAGGCTGTCAAACAAGATAATATTTCTGTATTCTTGTCTGTGATGGTAATTTTGTTCATTATTTTCCCCTCTTTGACAAAAAAGAGCTAATTTGATACTCGAATTTTAAAGATGCAGCTCCTGATTGGTAAATTTTGAGGTAGTTTCAGTGCAGTACTGAAAATACTGATTTTTGTCGCAGAACAGACATAACAAGACTCTGACATTTCAGGAAACTATTTGTAAAAGAGAAATTCCTTTCAGGCCTTGCTCTAGTTATCAGTAAAGAAGTGACAACTGGAAAAGCAACATGATAAGAGTCGCCTGCTGCACCCTTTCCAAGTGAGAAAGGGTGTTGCCTGTAGGGTCAAGTTGGAGTAGTGATACGCCCATGATGAAGAAAAACCGTGCAGAAAACAAGAGACTTCTTTCAAGGCAACTCTCTGCATTTTTGTGACTCAGGTGACACGTTTCTGTTTCTCCAGCAATGCCATCGGTCCCCTCGTCGCACTCTGGCTTATCTACGAGCAAGGTGCTGTGATGCAGGAAGCATCAACTCCCATCTGGCTGCTGTTCTATGGAGGTGTTGGGATCTGTGTGGGCCTCTGGGTCTGGGGAAGAAGAGTTATCCAGACTATGGGTAAAGACCTCACTCCAATCACACCATCAAGGTAGGTCCACAGGTGTCATTGTGGTTGTGTGAACTTCGTGTGTGTGCCAGTCTGAGAAACTGGTGCTCCAGTATTTTATTTGCAATGCAGTTTGCTGGATTTGCTGTGCTTTGATTTTAATGATAACCTGGCTTTGACTTCTCAGTCTTTCTAAAAAAAAAAGTGAAAGAAATAAGCGAAAAAGGAGAAAAAGAAAGCATGAGAGAAAGAAAGAAAAGGAAAGAAAGGAAAAAGGATAACCCTGTAATACTGAATGTGTTTAAGGCATAGAGGTCTGCATGAACAGACAGCAGAGTCTTCTGCTGATGACCTAATTAGCGTGGTAAGAAGGTGCATTTGGAAATGGCAAGATTACAGTGGCTTTCCCAGTGTGCTTTAAACCCATATGTATTCATTACAGTAATTTTTGTCTTTAATGCATACTCGACCTCTGCTGGTGCTTAACTGAATTACTAATTAGGCACGATTCACCGCAGCCTAGAGTAGCGAAGGTCTGTGACGCAATGAGCCGTGCAGACGGGGTACTGCAGATGACTAGCCTGTGCCATTCCCATTATTCAGCCCTTTCTTGCTCTCTTAACTTACTCACATGACAAAAATCAGTTGGAGATAAAACAGTCGAAAGAAGAAACGGGTAAGACTTTGGCACGCTGCATGGTATCAGTCGGAGCTGATGCAAAGAGTGATTGTGAAGTGTTTTCTTATGCTTCCCGCAGTGGATTCACTATTGAGTTGGCTTCGGCGTTCACAGTTGTGGTAGCTTCCAATGTTGGACTTCCTGTCAGTACTACACACTGCAAGGTATGCCTTTGCCCAGCGACTGCAGTCAAGGCAGTCTGGACTATTCATCTTAAAATTGTGCTGCTCGAGCCAGGGATAATGGCACGGTGAGGGGAAAACAGCCGCTGGCAGAGGATGGTTAGGTAGGGGTGCGTCAGCACATCTCGGCCACGCCAGCAGCGAGGGAAAGTAATCAGGCTTCCAGAAAATGCGTTGGAGTTGACCCAGTGAAGTCACTGGAATTGGCCACAGCATAAACTCCATAGCTGCTGGTGAAGAAAAATAGTGCTTGCAAAAGCCTGACCTCAATTTTAAAGCAAATGATTGCGAGGAAGAGCCTGGTTTCCTCTGACGGTGCCATTTGAACCTGGTCGGGTACCATTTCTCCCTTGTTCAGAGGCTGCGCACCATTCATCATTTATACTTGACTTTCTTGATAAGTGCATGGCATGGGATTTCCTGCATATAACTCTTTTACTACAGGTTTTCCATCTGTCTTTTTTTTTTTTTTTTATTTCTTCACAGTGGATTTTGCATTGAAGTAATGTGTGCGCTAACGGTACTTGTAGCCTCAAATGTGGGTATTCCAATAAGCTCCACCCATTGCAAGGTATTGGAGTTTGCAGTGATACTATCAGTAAATCACATCACTAGGACAAACCATAACAAAATCTGGGAGATACCAACTGTTGCAGATTGCCTTCACTGTGCCATGCCCTGCAGACCGTGACCGCAAAATAACGGGGCCCGCTTTTAAAGGCAGTACAGCCAAGCAAAGTCAGCATTATAACTAATTGCACAAAAGTCTGGACTGTCTTTCACCCCTACATGGTAGTATTGAACTAATATAGACATATTAAAACAACGTAGATTTGTAGTCTGTGTGAACCCAGTTATGTGTACTTTAAAACCACCTGTATGAAAAATACTGCTACATCATTAAGCTAATATCTTAATGTCTCTCTTCTTTTAAACCAACTTGTCCTCACTTTTGTGCATTGTAATACAGAATCCGGCCTTTGTAATTAGCCCTTTGAACAAGGAACATTACTTTCCTGTTGTTTTTTTTTTTAAAGAGCACTTTGTAGCATAGATATAGGCTGGGTAATGAGCACAATTTAATTGTGTCATGAAGACATTTATATAGCTTGTAGACATGAAGGAGCATGTGGACATTTACACTTCTGGAAGAACATAATGGGAATTTGGAATTTTGTTCCCTGAGAAATTCTCAGTTCAAATATCCCCTCTTTTTTCCTTTATTTCTCCATGGACTCTCAAGCTCCTGGACATGCAGAGCTGTTTGTTTCTTTCACCCTCCGGCAGCATGTGGGGAAGCCCCTCTAAAATCATAGACCCCAGAATGGCAGTCCCTCTGTGTCATTGCACACCACCAAGACCAAGTCCTAAAAAAAGACAGTCCTTGTAGGATTTACTGCTGCACCCTGGGGAGCTAGGAGCCCCTGGCTGGGGCTGGGGCTGGGACAGGCGGGTTTCTGGGGATAACTGCTCCATGGCATGGCAGGCAGGCTGGCAAGAAGCCTGGCAGCCTTGCCTGTGACATTGACCTGCTTTCCAGTAAAAGAGTCAATGAAATCCACATATCCTGCAAAATGCCCAAAGTTGGTTCAATTGGCCTTTTTCTAGTGCAAACCATTTCTTCAGAAAGCCTTCCTCTATTGCAAAATCATTTATTTCTTCTACCCCGGTGCTCTTTGAGAAGCAGCCAAGACTGAGCTGCTCTGAAAGGCTGTTCAGATTTCCTGGCATTGACAGAACTCTGGTTCCTCTGAATCAAGCAGGGAGGGGAAAAATAATAACAATGTTATCCACTTCTAAAAATGCTAGCCTGAAACCACCTCCCTTTAGGCTGACTGGTATATCAAATGCATGATGAAGAATTTGCCAGGGAGAATAATACAGCTTTGATTATCCCAGTTGCGTGCCTGAAACACTTCTAGCCAACTGTTGTAAAAGAGAAAACATACTTTGGTCCAAACAAATAGACTGAATTTAAAAAGAAAATGTCTTGGAAGCCAGAAGCTAATGAGAGGGGTATTCATTCACTCAATGCAGCTAAAAGCTTGGTCTTTTTTAACTGTAGAGCAAAATAGTTCTTTTTAAAAAATACTTCCATAAAAGCAGCTAATGTGGTTAGTCTGTGTCTGCTCCCTGTATCTTGCTGTATCTCATTAGATGGATCATTCTTAATGGGAAGATCCACTTTGCAATAGGATTAGACTGTTCCAGGGATGTCATGTTATTATAACTGACTCTGTGTTCCAGCAAAATGAGATCCTGAGTTGAAAGATCCTAAGTGAGCAGTGCAAGATAAAGCAAACACTTGTAACTGATGTAGTCTTCTATTCCTTGTTTTCTTCGAGGGCCCAGGGAAGGAATAAAATAATTGTTAAATATCATTTGTTAAATATCATTGTGAAAATGCCTCTCTGAAAGTGCTGTCAACCACTGAGTCAAAAATCTTAAAAATCAGAAGAAAAATAATTTTGCCTTAGAAATCCAAAAGAAAACAGGTTTGAGGTGAGCCTAATCTTGAGCCTCCATCATTAGGGATTGGGAATTATTCTTCTCCTCAATATTTGCTCCACTGCAAAATGGCATTTGCTTGAGTGGAAGCCCTAGCAGCTGGATAAACTGATGGCAAATAAGGAGCAGCATGAAACAGATGAAGTAGAGGGAAGCCTTTTTGGGGTGAAACAGTAGACTGTAATGAAAAATGAGGACCAAGTATGAAGCTCTGAGCAGCAGTTTTCAGTTCTTGTAGCAGATGTGGTGGCAAACTGGAGGTTGGTAGCGGGAATAAAAGCATTTAGCTTCTGGGGAAGGTTCGTCAAGCCTTCTCAGATCAGAACCTGCCTTTGGTCCTAAATCAGAGCCTTTGGTCTACATGAGGTGGTCACTGCCTGATGTGCCTGTCCCACATCTATGGCCAAGGAGCTTTTTCACTCTCAGTGCCTGCTGAGAGCCTGAACTGCACCTTCGTCTTTGCTACAGGTCCAAGGGGAGAGGAAAGACCCTTGAAAGCCTGCAAGTCAAGAGGGCTTGGAGGAAAGACCTAATCCTTTGAGCCTCCATTTGTGGGTCTGAATGCAGTAGCCACATTGCTCTGGCTGCACCAGTTCAACCTCCCCTGGGATTTAGCACTGATAAGCCAGTGTGGTGTGAATGCATACCTTCCCTTTCTGCTGCCCAGGTGGGCAAATGATCATATTGAGTCTTAGAATGCCTGTTATTTGTTCTCAGATTGGAGATTTAGAAATAAGCATTTCTTAGCTGTAACAGAGTGTGTTCATGTACAAATAAAATTAGAGTGCAGCAGTTAAATGCTTTTCCTCTGCAAAAATGACTTTGCTGAGGTCATTCTGTCAGCTCCATTTTGCCATTATGATTTTGCGGTTTTCAAAAATATTCTCTGTTGCTATGATTGAATTATCATGTTCTGTGTGTTCTTGTTATACACCATTGCACAGGAACAAGAGAGCCAAAAGCATTTCTGTAATGCTTTAAGCAGAGCATACTGAAGGCAAACTGCACTGGTTTCAAACGAATCTCAGAGTAGATACCATCTGAAATTCTGCAGAAGGTGTAGTGTGCCTACACCCAAGGATTAGCTACTCTCCTAACCTCTAGTCCATCAAAAATCACTATTAATAAACTAAACTTTAATAATGTTTAAAACAGATTGCCAATGCCATCATTGCTGATACCATTTAAATTTCAGGAAGGACTCGGAGATCAGCGTGCGTAGACTGCAGGCTTGCTCAATAAGTAATGCTTCTTGTTGCAAGCATGACAGACGGATGCTAAGGACACACAAAATCTAAAGCTGAGCCTAACAGCTGAGCTGCTGAAAACCCAGATGCTGTTTCCTCGGGTTAATGCTTTGATGTAGTCACAAGAGTTGGGTTCCTTGTCACCTAGATACACCTCCACCTCCTAAATACACTTAGGCCTCCTAATTACAGAATGGCATATTGTTCACTCCAGGAGTATTCAGATGAAATATTATCTAACAGATTTCCTTATTGGGTCAAACTTTCAACAGAGGCCTTATTGGTCATAAAATATCAAGTTTAGTTTTCCCTTGTTCTGTCACAGGCACCCTAGAGTTACAGGGTCTTCCACAAGTAACTCTTCTCCAAAAAGACATGTTAAGCAATAGTTAGAAGCTAAACAGGTGTGAGCAAAACATGCAGATTTGATATCCCCATGCTATCTTTCCCTGATTGCCTGTACTCCTGGCATGTATCATTTTCCTGGCTCTGTGCAAGGGGAGCAACCCATCTTTTGATCTATAGGCAGGGACTGATACTCCCATTAAGAAAATAAGCAGGGAAGCAGGGATGGCACTTCAGGGAGCACATGCCCAGCTGTGTCTTGGAGTTTCCTTACCTTCAAAACAGGATATTTCTTCCACGTTACTTGCTGCTTTACCGTGCACTTTGAATAGACTTACACTGTTTTTGCTAACAGCATGGAAAGCACTTCCAGGGCAGAAAGAAAATGTAGTCTTTCTGAAGTTTTTGTATCGTTTTTCATTGCAAATATTTTTCTCAGTCCAGTTTTTTTTTTTTTTTTTAAAAACTGATATGCTGGGTTTATACCTGAGCTTATGAACTGAAAATACCTATGAAGGAAGAAAAGGTTGCAGTTTTGCCCACAACACAGTGTGTTTTGTCTACAAAACCACTAACCTACCCAGCTGCCCTGGTAGCAGTGTCTTTGAAGGATATCTTGGTGTTTTATCCATTCCCCACCATCCTCTTGGTGTCTGAACAGTTAGTCTGCCCCATAATATAGTCTGGTGCCTTTGTCTGCAAGACAGGATTTTAGCTCTGGATGTTTGCTTGGCTAGCTGGTCCAGAAGGGCTGGTTTCCCTCACAGGGCTCAGATTGATAGGTTTGATGTACTGGGTTTAAGCCTGCACTGCCTCTCTGCCCACCATCACTGCCACAGGGTGGGCTCAGCTGCTTCTACCTTGCCACTGCCATCCTGTCTGTAGCCTGCAGTATTGGAAGATGGATGTGGTGTTTTGAGTCAGCACTGTATGCTGGGCTGTGAGCTGCCCAGAGAGGCTCAGCAGCTGCTGGGTGAACAGGCAGGGCATCCCAAACCAGGAAGAGGACAGGCAGGTGGGACAGGAACCATACTAGCTGTCCTGGCCTGCCCCATTTGATGCTCTCCAGCAGAGCCTTAAAAACAGCTTTCCTGGTGTCTTCCTGATTTAAACTGCAATCAGGCCAGAGTCATTGGACACTTGCTCTCTCCCCTGTGGACTGAGTCAGGTGGAGGGCTGCCTCAGTTGCACTGAAGGCTCATGTAGGAGTTAGCAGGGCAGAGAAAAACTCACCAACATATTTTATTGCCTTTGGCTGACCCCAAGACCCATGAAAAATAGGACAACATTGAAAAACAAAAGTTTGAGTACCCTGGAAGTGTCACCCTCCTGCCACCACACCAGAACAGCGCCATTGTCATCCTCAGGGGCTTCTTTATCTCAGAGCATCCCTTGGTATCAGCTGACTGGCATTGGTGTGGCCGTGGGCATGTTACAGGTGCTCAGACCTACCCCTCACACCTTGTCTCCCTCTCTCTTCCCCACGCTCCCAAGGTTGGCTCCGTGGTGGCCGTCGGCTGGATCCGCTCCAAGAAAGCCGTGGACTGGCGCCTTTTCCGCAACATCTTCCTGGCCTGGTTTGTGACTGTGCCGGTGGCTGGCTTGTTCAGCGCCGGCGTGATGGCACTGCTGATGTACGGGATCCTGCCTTACATTTGAGGAGCTTCCTCTGCTGGGAAAAGGGGAAATGGCCGAGCTACTAGCGATGGGAGAAGCGTTCCCGTGAAAGAAGCAGTCAGAGAGGATCCATCTTCCATACCTAACTTCTTATCTACTGTACATAACAATGTGTCATATTGGTGACATGGTGATGTGGTGCCATTTCTTATATATTAAAGAAATATATATGCATATAGTAGGTAACAATACCTAAGTTATATCATCAGTGGGGTGAAAATAATTGCCTAGAACTTAATATTTAGTAAAATTTGTACATAGTGTATCATTTTGGTGGCTATTTTTTAATCTTTTGAAGAAGAGTATGGATTAGGAAATGTTTCTTGTCCATTTGATATAAGAAGAAGCGAGGTACAGGACTGCGTAATACATGACTTTTTTAAAGCTATTAAGATACTGGAACAAAATAAAATGTGCAGAAGTGCTTTTCATAAAATAACTTTGTTCATATCATATTGATTTTCGTGTATCATAGCGTGATGGTTATGGCTGTGTAAATACTTATGAACAGTAACTTTTAAATGGTGCATTTCCCTTATATATTTTGGATAAGAAAGTTTAGGAAGTACCAAAGAAGCAGGGGAATAGCTTGCCGATATTATGTTGTTGTCTCCACGTGTGTTGTGTTCCCCCACCTCTGATTCAACGTTGTTTCACCAAGCTCCGGCCAGTGAGGCTGGGATCGTACTGTTCATGTCTTAATGTAACTTTAAAAGAAAAAAGCGCGCACAAAAAATTAGTTCTCGTACTTAGTAGGCAGCCCATGGCTCTCCACATTAGCTGATAGTAGTCTGACTTCATTGTGTGGGTTGATACTTGAGTATCTCACTGCTCACCTTCTACCTTTCCCCTTCAAGTCCCAGCTCCCGGTTGCCCTGCTCTCGATTCCTGCGGAAGGACAGACCGCCAGCCTCCCTTCTCTCCACCCGCCACAAGCACACACTCTCAGGTACAGGAGCGGGGCCGTGGAGCTCACGGCACCCCCGCGCACAGAAGCGAAGGGCAGCAGCGGGCGGGACGGGGCTCAGCCCTGGATTTGTGCTTGGAGGTAATGGGCGCCCACGGGAGTATGGCTGATCCACGCAGGGGAGGGAGTATGTGAGCAGGTGCTGCCGCCTCCCCCCTGGCAAGTCCCATCGCAGCCACAGCCAGCCAGCCTCCTGCTGTGCTGCCTACAGCAAGGAGGGGACGGGAGCCTGGCCCTGCGTGGATGGAGGTTGAATGGTAACCAGCATTTGGGATGAGATTTTTTTCACGGCAGCTCAGGGGAAGGTGGCCAGCTACATCCCCTGCGTGCCTTTGGAAAGCACATTCGAGTGAAGGTTACTGATTTGTGTGTGGGAGGCAAAGGGCAAGGGGTGCCCAGAGGAGGTTGGGAATCTATTACTGTTTAAATGCTGCTAAAATTTTGATAAAATGTTCTTGGTACTCCATTGTGATTTTTCCATTGGTCATTCATACCAAATTTATAATAAAAAGATAAACAGCCCCTATAACTGCCTCTTGCATTTTTGGAGTGTTACTCAGCTGTAACGGGAAGGCTCCCCAGGCAGTTAAAGCCTACTCCTTGGCATCTGCCGCCCTTTGTCCTTTGTCTGCTGTGGTCAGTGGGATCAAACCATGCTCTGTGTGGTGCTGACAAAACCTCCCTTTTCTCCCTGCTCTCCTGGCAGCCCCAGTGCCCAGCCCAAGCTCTGCCCGGGCTTGGCTCACAGGCGTCTCTCGGTCGAGGTTTGGGAGCTCGTGGGCTGCTTCAGATGCATTCCCAGGGCACTCTGCCTCCAACTGCCTCCCTCACTCTGGCTCTCTTTCTGGGGCTCTGGAAGCATCCCTATTGCCATGGCACCGTGGTGCTCAGTTTCCAACCCCTCTGAAACCCTAGAGCTGTGGTATAAATAGTGCTGGCAAATGGGTGGGACTGGTGGGCAGCAGCTGAGTGACCAGAGCGGTCAGTAAATGCACAGAGACAATTTGGGACCTGTGGAAAAAGGTGGAAGGACTCACCTTATCTTAGCACTTGCATAAACAAATGCCTGCCCAGTGGCCCAGCAGCTTCCCACCTTGTTTTATCTACAGAGACAAACCAGAGTTCTCTCACTCCAGCGGCAGGGACGCAGCTGCAGCCCTGCCAGACACAGGCAGCATGCAGAGGGCTGTGCCAGCTCTGGGGGTATGTGATAATCCCCCAGCACACACAGCTGGGTGTCTGTCAACACACACATATATAAATAAAACTGCTGTGAGGGAAATGGCTGGCAAGCAAGCATCTCCAAAATATTCCTACCCCAGCTACAATAACCTTCAATGTGGAGGGAGATGGAAAATCCAAAGCGACTTTCTTCACACCGCAGAGGTGTCCTCTGACACCCCAGAGGAGCAGAATCTGCACAACTGGTGAAACATGGTGCAAATACGGGCACAGTTAAAACTCCCCTTGCTCAGGCAGCAATCAAAATAGGTCTATTTTAATAGGTTTATTTTCAGCTCAAGAAATGGTGGAGAGTTTGCATTTTTTCAGCAGCATCGGAGCTCAGTGGGGCCGGAGCGCTGAGCTTGTTTAGCCAAGGCCTATTTAACAAGCAGATGCTGATAGACCTTGACAGAGACACAGTATCTTGGCACCCTGCAAGGCTGCCCTGTCCCTTGACAGAGCTCTTCCCACCATGGTTCCCAGCCATCAGGGCTGCAGCTCTCCCAGGCAGGACACAGGACAGCGTGATTGTCAGCAGGCAGACCTTGCTGCCTGCTGGGGAGAAGTGTGCACAAGCTGCTGGGGCTGCAGGAAAAGTGAACACAAGAAACAGGTCAGGAGGCAAGAGGGACAGAAGGCTGATGGAAATATTTATTACAAGTAGAAACTGTTTTATCTGAGGAAATGCAGCCTGAATTTCAGAAACCAAAGTGTCTACTGGGCCTCATAGAGTCAAATCTTTGACTCCAAGCAGCCTGAGGAGAGCCAGCTGGCAGAGTGTGAAGGTGCTAATAGACTAATTACCCACATCAACCTCACCTCCAGCTTTCACCCCACTACCAGATTCCATGGTTGCTCAGGGAGTTGCTTTGCCTTTGCATGTCTGATGGTCGCTGGGATGATGCCACATGTTATTGCCACTAGCTCTGCTTGTGCTGCTTGGCAGAGTGCCCTGTGGTGGTGAAGTTGTGGCATGGTGACCTGTGCATCCTGGTCTGTCCTCTCCAGCAGAGCAGTCCTGTTTTGCCAGCTCCCTGCTGCTGGTCTCCCACCTCCAAGGTGAGTGCCCTGTGTGCTCATGACTGCTCTGACTGGCTGAACACCCCTTGGAGCAGGAGCTCTGCCCGTGCCACAAGCACTGAGGTTTGTTCTGGAGTTGGTCACTAAATGCTCCTTGTGGGGACATGTGTGGTGAGAGAGACCAGGAGATGCAGTGGGAGGTGCATGGGGCAGGACAAAGCAAAGGCACGGGGCCCTTTGTTTGTGGTAGGGAGACCTGGGTTGCTTTGTGAGATATCTGATCCCAGACCTGGGGACCTAGGTGCTCCTGGACTGCAAGATGATGCTGATGGACAGATCCACATTTTTGGAGGACAGAAGAGTGTTTGAATTAGTATCCCGTGCTTTTACTTCTCTAGAGAAGGTAGATGATGGGGAAAGTGGTTTATTCTGGTTTTGGGTTTCTTTTTTTAAAGTTTAAGGGCGCTTGGGTTTGTATTCCTCGTTTTGTGGAGCTCGCTTTAGTGACGCTAATGATTGGTTTGATGGAGCATTGACTCCACCTGCTGGTTACCGAAAAGGAGGCTGAGCTAGAGTAAGATTTTTATTGCCGATGTGAAGCTTTGTGAGCCTCCTTTTTCTAAGCAATAAAGCAGAACAGAAATGAATTATACATAACAAAAATGTGGACTGTGCTCTTTCCAGGTGAAAATTGGAAGTACAAACGTGTAGTTATTTGTAATTTAGTTATCACAAATAACTAAATATTGCACACTCAGTTTAATTTCTAATATCTTAGGTTCTAGGAGAAAAAGATATTACTGTTGCACTGAATTAAATTACATTTTCATACTGATTGATACAAGAAGACTTTTCTTCTACTTCTCTTGCAAAAGTAACCAGTTTGTCACTTGAGTTCTTAAAACTAGGCTTGTTTTTTTAGCATCACAGAACTTCTGCAGTGGTGCTATTTTAGCACTGTGTTGATGAGCAAACACTTTGTCCAGGGGTAGCATTGGTGTGAAAGATGTTATAAGCATATTACACCACTTAGTCAACTAATTGAAGTTTTCAAAGGGGTATTATTTTTCTGAAGCGAAATAGTATTTTTAACTTGTACAAATATGCTGTGCTGTTACCAGCTCTCAGGGGCAGAGTTTTTTGGTGTGATAAGGTGAATGCAAATAACAAAAGCTTGTTTCCTTCCTTAACTGCAACCAGCTTCAAAACAAAGTCAGAGCCTGGAAACCAAGCACAAACAATGTCTGAGGTTCATGGCTCCTTGCATCTGCCCCAGCTGACACTAAACATCCAACTTCAGGAAGATGACTTCTCATCTGATAAACCCTAAATTCAAGGATGTGACATGTGTTACTGCAGTGCAAATATTTACTGTAGATAGTTATTCATTGCTGAGCTTCAGGAAGAGCAAAAGGAGTGGCAGGTGTCCAGCTGATGGCCAGTCCTCTTCATTGCCCAGTTGCAGTCAGCCCCTGGATGGATTTTCCCACATGGTGGCACAGTGCATGCCAGTGCCTTTGCTGTGAGCAGCTCATGCAGCTTACAGAATTCAAGTTGCTGCTGAAGAGCTTGGTTCTGGTCTCTCATTGTAAGGACAGCTGGGGCTCTCTGCCTCTGAAAGCTGACTTCATTCACTAACTGGGAACACTCCACCAGTCCATATCCTCCCCCTGGCACTAAGGGAGAAGATGCTTGTACCTGCAGATCAAGTTGCAGTGTCAGGGAAAGGCAAGGAGGGTGTAGTACACTGCTCTTATGTGAAACAGGAAGGGGTTCTAAGTGGAAAAGCACTAAAGCGTTTTTGGAAGATACTAAAACTGCTTTCTGACTGTGAGAGGATTTATAATCCTTTTTGCTGGAGGGGAAAAAATATAGGAAGGTTAATTTGAAAATGTTACCTTGCTATCTTGATGCACTTTGTAATGGATGATCTTCTCTTGATCTTGCAAGACAATGTTGAGAATCCTCTTAATTCCTATGGAAAACAGGCACACCTGGAACTGCCCAAGGTTTCTGGTCTGAAAAATTTTCTGTAGGCCTGATTTTTCCACTCATTCTTGCTTCTCATGGAATCCTGGTGATGTCTGTAATGGGAATTGCATGTGACATGTCTTTCACACTCATGGGCTTATCAAGGTAAAGCTGACAATTTCTCTCTTCTCGGTCTCTGACTTTGCATGACAACCTGCAGTAAGTCTTGGCTGCTTTCTGACAGATGACTGCTTCTGTTTCCCGTGAGAACAGAGATGCTTTGCTGCACTGATAAAGTGCCTGTCAGTGCTGAGGTCAAGTGCTGCTCAAAATACACCAAAACCAATGTGGAACTGGCACAAGAAATTATGAAAGGGAGAAAGGGAACTTGAGGCTAGACCCAAGGACCATGAAGAGCTTGGTCACTTTATGGGGACAATGTCACAAATTCAGTTCTGTGGACACCTGGATTTTTTAGGTCACAGCCATGTGCTGCTTTTGCTGCTTTCCAAAGCTTTAGATATTTTTTTTCTAAGCACTTAGAACAACTTGGATACAGAAATCTGTGACCCGAATCTTTGAGACAACAGTTCAAGAGTTACATTATGTAAAGGTCAGCTAAAAACCTTTTCATATATTTGGGTTAAGGTTTCTAAGCACTGCAGAAAGAGGTTAAAAGGCTTTATCTACTTGCAGGCTGTTCTCTTCCATAAAACACTGTCCTTCCTATTCCTATCCCAAATAATGTTCATTAAAGCAGTTTCCCTTCCTTTATGAAGACTGGAGTAAATGCTTTTAGATATCTTTGGAAGAAAATCTCCTGGTTTCACATTATTTGCAATATGTATTATGGCAAAGACTTCTTACTTGTTTGCTTCATCCTTTCATTCTGGATAGTTTACATCAAATAAAGATATTTCCTTTGTTACTGAAAATTACTCTAGATACCCTTTGCACAGGAATGTACAGAGACAAAATTTTCAAATTTGGAAGAACCAGTAACAAATATGAGGAGTTTGCAGATGGTGTTGATAAAAAGTACAAGTACCAGGATAAACAGAAAAGATAGAAATAAATGAGGTGGGAAGGGCATACTAACAGTGCCAAAACAGCCTTCAGAGATCAAGAGGTTGTGGCTGAGACAAGCAAATAATGGCAGAAACACAAGCTGCTGATACAAAACCAGAAGAGGAACATTGCTACAGAGATGCTAATGGCTTTCCTCAAAATTCACCAGCTTAAAGGGGCCTCGTTAGAGTAGATTCAACTGACAATCTGTTGGTTTTATTCTCATGCCAACATTAGCTCTAGGGCAGAGGTGGCCACTGACTTTTTAAATGGGGGGCATAGAGAGATAGTCACAGAGCAAATTGCTCTGGTCTTGCTCCTGCCCTCCAAGCCACCAGGGTGCTTGCTCTTATTCTGCTCAGCCCATTTCAGAAGTAGTACTCAAGGACTAAATTTCCACTTAATTTAATTGAGAAAATGACTGTAGGGCTTTTCTGCTATCCTTGTTTAGCAGCTACTTTTCCTGAAGCTGTAATTATCACAGGCAATGCCATTCAGTGGGTAATGGAGGAAGTCAGGACAGGAAATGCTTCAAAACCTCTCTCTCTCTCATCCTACCCACAACACTTATTTGAGAGGCTCTCACTTGGAGATGTTGACGTTCAGATACAGCTTGTTCACATCCTCCATTAAGATTCTAATAAATATTTGAATACATTTTTCACAAAGTCATAAAACCCATCAGACCAGCAAGTTGTTCTACCTGGTCTGTAACCATCTGCAGCATTTGCTGATGTATTGATAACAGCGGTACCTGGGAAATGTAATAACTTAGATGACCTTTAAGGGCCCTTCCAACCCAAAATATTCTATGATAACCCTTTGCACCCTTTTATAGCCCACTGGAGTTTGTTTCTTTGATATGTAGTTGGGTCATAATTATATTACTTGGAGGACAGAAATGAATTTCCACTTACAGCTTAGTTACAAATGCGATTGACAAATCTGCTACAAACTTTCTGAGAGAGAAAATAGAGGGCAAGGAAACTTTGTTATCCTTGGGAAGCAAGTTTCAGTAAGGCAATGACAAGTTTCTTATCAAATTAACTGAATAAAGCCCCCTAATTATCCAGGTACGATATGGGATAAAAATTGCAAAATACATGGCTTTTTTTTGTATAATTGTTTTGTATTATTTTGTATGCCCTGCTTAATTTTACAATTTATTTAGTATTGACTCCAGTGTTGGATGCTTTAATCAATTAAACAGGTATGTTCAAGATGCAGAAGAAACTAAGTGGAACAACTTTGGGCAGGATGTGCTGGTTGATTCGTGCTGCCTTCAGCCTGTGGTGTGCTAATGCAAGTGTGCCATCAGCTGGTACAGACAGAAAGGACTTGGCAAAGCACTGGGCCTCCAGTTCAAGCCTATTAAATAGGGGAGACCAAGTGTCCCCTGAAATACTACTTTTTTATGCATCAAAAATCAGTGACAGCTATTGATGTGCCACCATCACACTAAGTGGGAAAGAGCTCTATGGCTGGGCTTACTGGGGCTGTAGCTACAGGGACAGATGTCTATGGATTCAGCAGGCTTTGAGGCTCTGAGGTTTATATAAAAGTTTAGCCTTTTTAGAGTCTGCCAAAGGCTCTAATTACCACGGAGAGAAGTGTGTGTCCCACCTGACAGAACCAACAGCTCTCTAATGAGCCTTCTGAGGAGCAGCAAGGCCTGTTCCTGCAGATGATACTGATTTAAATGCAGCTCAATTCAACCCAGAAGGGAAACTGCAGCTGTCACTGGGACATGCTGGTAGTGCATGGATGGTGGAAACCTGTACACATCTATGGGGACACCAGGAGATCCTCCATCCTCTCCCTTGTATTGCTTCCAGCCATGCCAGAGCAGGTAAATTTGGCTCAGAAATGTCACATTGGGGTGAGGGATATTAAAGGAAACAGCCAGGCTGTGCTAGTTGGTCTGGAGTTTGCTGCTAATAGATTTGTGTCAAATAAGGGCCATCAAAGCTGAAGGCAGATTTGGAAGCAGAAATCCCAGTGGCAGAGCAGCAGCAGGATGGTCTACCAGTAGCCTGCCTCTCTTCACTGCCTTAAAAATAGTGAAGTTGGCTTAAATGAGGTTTTAATTGAATTTACCTTTTCCTTTCATCTGCCCTCAGACAATTGGTAAGGGTTTTCCAAACTGGCTAGGTTTAGGGCTCAGAAAGAGTAAGTTGTGCTTTTTGAGGGGGCTTGAAAAACAAAAGAATTCCTGCATTTCACAAATTTGAAACCAGGCTCATTTGGGGCAATTTAAGGTTTTGAAAACTGATACCAAGTACTATGTTTTACTTCCTGAAAAACTGTCCTGAAGTCCTGCATTGTTGGGGCTTGGAAACCAGATCATTTGGGCAGTTTTAGGATTTGCAAATTGGAGACCAAGTTCCACACTGTTGAGCTTGGAAACAGACACAAAATCATGTGCTTTTTGGGGACTTGGAACTAGACTCATTTGGCCAACTTGGAGGCCAAAAAACTGAGGCTAAATCCCGTGGTTTGAGAAATGGGGAATTAACTGGTACAGCTCTGGGGCTTGAAAGGAGGTTCATTTGGTCAAATCTGAGGTTTGGAACACAGGAGACCAAGTCCTGTGTTGCTGTGCTCAGAAACAGAGAGAGTGGCCAGTGCTGGGATATCAGATCTCACCAGGTGGGAGCCTGGTGCTGGTAGTGCCAAGCTTTTGGCTTTGATCCCTGTATGGGCCACTCACTTAAGAGTTGGACTCCACGATCCTCGCGGGTCCCTTCCAGCTCAGAATGTTCTGTGATTCTGCTTTGGGGTCTGGAACCAGGACCGTGCTGCTGTTCCCAGGCTGGCAGCAGAGTCCTGATCCTGGGTGTTTGGGCTCAGCCCTGAGGCTCCCTGGCTGATCCTGGGGGGGTTTGGGGGCAAAAGGCAGTTCCCAAGCCTCCACACTGCCCAGTGCCAGCGCTGTTCCGATGGCTGGAGGAGTGGGGGGGCTCAGGCAGGCCTGAGCAGATCTGAATGCTGGCAGCCTTGCCCAAGTCTTTTGTCATCATCATCATCATCATCATCATCCCACCCTGGACCATGGGTACTGCACTGGGGAGAAGAAACCACGGTGGGAGGAGGGAGCCTGGTGGTAGGAGGGGTAACCAGCTAAAAATATCCTGATGGCCCCAAAATATCCCAGAAGGTTATTGAAGTTTTAACAAGAGCAGTTGGGTGAGGAGATCAGCTGGACTATATCCTGGAATGTGGTGCTTCAGGGACTCCCATGCACTGCTCTGATTCCCTACTGGTGTTCATGAGGCAGTGGTGGTGGTAGTGGTGAATTCTTGCGTGTGTGTCACCCTACCCTGCAGCACCAGGGTACCACACAGACAGGTCACTGGGCAACAGAGTGTATTTCATTTTAAAAAAAAGTGCCAGAAATTGTATTTCATTAAAAAAACCCGCCCTTATGGAATTTGGGCTGAGACAAATATCTTGTTCTTTATGCCTAGGACTTTTATGGACAATTTTAAATGAGGTAAAGATTTTTCAATGGAGCAGGAATTACTCATCTTTACACCTTTTGTAGTTAGTAAATAACAAATGCTAAGAAATAAGTTTTCTCTTAGAAATGGCTTGGCAACATGTCTCATTTCAAAAGAGCCATAGAAATTAAAATTTGAGGATATGTTTGATTTTTTTTGTCCTGCCTGATCCACTTAGAAGACAAAAAGAAATCCTGCCAGCCATACCCAGTTGTCTTTTGTAGCATTCGCTGGGGGGCAGCAGTGGTGGCAGATGTGATTAACGAGGATGGTGTCACTCAGTTTCACCTTTATATAAACAAACGGTCCATTTAGGTTAAGCCCTCAAGCTCCTGGAAAGCTCTCTGTGCTATTTCCATCGCAGCATCTGCACTCCCCTGAGATGGTCACACAGCTCAGTGCTCAGTGCAGCAGCCACGGTAGTGATGACTTTTTAACAATGCTCTAAGGTGGGACAGATGAGCCCCTGCTGTATTGCAGCAGGTAGTGAACACCTCTTGTTTCTTCAGTCGGTTGTGGCTGCCTTTGGTGTATTTCATGTGATACCTGCTGGCACAATTTCTTCATTTATCTCAGCCACATCCCACAGGCTGGTATTCGAGGGTGTGTAGCTTTACCTAACAGTGCATCTTGGAATTCAAGCTTGTTTTTTTGAAAAAGAACTATGTATTTGAATGAGGCTCCCACATGAAAGATAATGACTTACCTATTAGTGCACTAAAACACTAAAATGTAATTTCTAGGTGTTCCCACTGGACATCCTGAAGGTGCCCACATCATGGGATCAAGTGCTGTTGGATGCTTGGGAACACCTTCCTGCAGAGCTCTTGGCATTCTGCTGGCAGCTGCCCAGGCAGGCAGAGTTCAGGCTGTGCATGTCCAATAGGTTCAGCAACTGAGTGGGAATTTTCTAGTGGGATTGTTGGGGAAAATACACTCCAGTCAAAAAATATGTTTTTCTTACTGGAACTGAGACCAATGATTTGTTACTGAGCTGAGTTCAGACTGGTCACTGACGTTTTCCCACATTCTGAAATGACTGCCTGAAGTGTGGGCCTCTGGCAAAAGTGGAAGTGGGAAACCAACATGGGGAAGTGTGAGACTGGATCTCTGCAGGGCCATGCTCAGTTCATCTCAGCTCCCAAATACAACCACTCCGTACCTCCCCAAGAAAATCACTGTTTTCTACCCTTTTTTAATTTCTTACAGCAGGATTTTGCAGCATCAGGTGCATAGAAGTTTGCAGGTACTAATGGAAAACAAATATGCTGCCTTTGTGGTAGTAAACTCTGCCCCATGGGAGATCCCTGATCCTATGCTGGCATCTGATAATCTATCAGATAAGTTACTGGGATGTAAATTTCTTAAATGCCATTTTTTCACTGTGCTTTCTTCAGGCACAAAGAAGGTATGTACATGTTTTTAAAGAGAACATATGTGTTTTAATCACACCTACCAAAAGGCTTGGAGTTCAGGTCTGCACTACTGTGGTATGTTTTCCAGGGAACTTTGCACTTTGAAGAGCAAATCGTAGTAATGGAAAACTATTATATGCAGGTTGAAGCAGCATAAACTTGCTGGTCTTGCAATGCCATCCCACATTAGAATAGCTTTGATGTTCTCTTAAATGATGTTCCCTTTTATTTATGCCCTTCTTCCTTTCACCTTTACAAAACAGGAGACAGTCACCTTCAACAGAGGAAAGGAGAAATCAATCCAAGTTATATGAAAAATGTAACCAGAGTTGTAATCTTTGGGCTACCCCTTTTTTAAAGCTGATTGCAGCTCCATGTTTCCCATAGCCTGTATTTTTTGGGTCATTGGATGAAGAAGCAAATCGAGCAATGCCACCTGTGGCACTTGCTCTGTGGATCAGGGCTTTACTGGCTGCCTTTCAGTCACCTTGTCCAACTGCAGCAGGCACACAGCAATCCCAGAGGTGATGGCAGTTGTGGTTTTCCTGCTGGCTTGGTTAGCTAAGAGTTGTGAGCCACAGCTGAAGAGGCTTCTTCCCTGGTGCCATGGCTCCTGTGGGAGGCTGTGCCTGCCCAGGCACCCGTGGGCTGCTGAGCTGCACGCAGAAGGGCAGGAAGTGCTGCAGCTGTTGAGCAATTTCTGTTAAACTGGAAAGGGAAGTGCTGCTCACATCACTGGCCACGAGATTATCAGTTTTTGTGGTCACAAGCAATTAAATGTCCAACCCAGGGTGCTGGGGGCACATTGCTACAATGTATGGTTTATTGAGCAAACCAAATGCAAGCAAGCAGAATTTGGCAATAACTGAGAACCTGATCAAAGGTAGCTCCTTTCTTCCTTCCACTGCAATGGTATAACACAGACCATTATCAGCTGGGTTGTTCAATAGGAAATAATATCACTTCTGCCTCCAACCTGGAGACATCAGATACTTGGGAACAGAACAGTGTGAAGCAAATATAATCTGTGTTATCTCAGACGTGAATCTTTCAGTTGAACCAGGCACAGTCGGAGCAAAGACAAGGTCAGATCATCTCTGTGAGTCCTACACTGCAACGTGCTCACAATCAAAACAGGAAATGAGCAAAAAGGCAATCTCTGCAGAGGACTTAAAAGGGGTCCCTTGCACTGATGTTTCTGGAAGAGGGCAAGTGAAATAGCTCAGCTTTTATTTGTAGCTGTACCAGAGAACTGGAAGAAATTTGCTTCAAAGGCAGAATCTGGTCTTCTACTCTTGCAGAAAACCATCCCATAGCAACTCTTTTGGAAACAACCAAGCTTTTTCCTAAAAGCTCCTTCCAGTTCTTGTTGTCACTGATGTAAATCTTTCAGAGTCTTACCCAAATGAGGATTTTGCCTAATATGTGGACTAAAGGTACTAACAATTTTTACCTCACTACCCTGCAGACATCATTGCCCTTTCACTTATGCTTTGCCCCATGACTTCATTTTACATTGACAAACAAGCCACCTTCCATTAAGATTTTCATGAAAATGTTTAAAACTTTCTGTACCTCATATTAAAAAAAAGGTTAAAAAATATCAGTGCAATGCTATGGCTCGTTACATGCCTAGTAAAAATATGTCCAAAACATCCTAGGATTATTTTTTTCTGACAGCCACACCTTATTCTTGGCTTCTGTTTATTCTGTGTGCAACTGAGGCTCCAGCTATCCTCTGTCTCTTTCAAGAGATGAGCTCTTAGGGTGCCTTTTCATGAATTCAGAGCTAAATGATCTTGCACATCATACCATTGTAAATTTACTTCTCCCTTTTTATGTAACTCCAGGCCTTAATGTTGAAGCATTTTGCATAATCCTTCCTATTGCTTTTGTAAATTTCTTACATACCTAATTCTTGTGCTGACATCACAACTACAAATAAGAACAAGGTAGGTGTACAAGACCTCACTGTGAAGAGCTCTCCTGTAAAACCTTTTCCAGTCTGACAGCTTTTCTTCATTTCCCTTGTCTCAGCTGAAGTTTGATTACACTATTCTTCTTTTTTTGTATAAATGCCTTACTGATTTAGAGATTGGCTATGTCTGCTGCATCAGTCCTGTCTCTGAAATCAGTTATCAAAAGTATATGGCTCTAAGAAATAAATTCATAGGGTTTTTAATCTAGTTTTGTGCAGAGGGGTAAGTTTTCTTATATGGAAATAGGCAGCCCCAAGTAAGCAATTTTAGAAAAGTGCAGCAGTTTCCTGCTAACTCTAAGGAGTCTGGACTTCAGGTGCTACATCCAACAATTTCACTGTTCAAAAGGCAAAATAGGAAATCCAAGCAAAAGCTACAAATGTGATAAACTTCCTGGAAAAGCCAAATACAGGAAAAGGCTTAAAACTATTTTTATTCAATTTTTTAAAGAAGAAGGCCTACCTATGAAAGTATCAAAGGCTTAAGAAAAGCTGAGCTTGCTGAAGATCAGCTTAAAAGTAAGCCATGATGCACATAAATAATTTAAATTCTTTCTTCCCTCTCTGCACAAGTTAATTCTACTGCAGAGCTTGGTTCCTGCTTTGCCCTTACCCACAAAGAAGCAGGAAGCCCCACTCAAGAACAGAAACAACATGCTAAAGCAGAAACATGCTTTAGCATGTTAAGAGTCCAAAAGTATTAAAAAAAAAAAAGCTTTGCAGCAGTTAATTTTTGGAGACAATAGTGATTGAAATGATGCAGAGAGGGCACTCTAAAGGACTGCTACTACTAAAAGTTTCTCAGCCCCAGGACATATTTGCAGCTTGGCTCACACATGTTCAAGCTGTACATTGCTGGGAAGAGCTGGAGATCTCTAGAGTGACCAAACACAAACCAAATAAAAGCTCAATTTAATTAAACAACCAACAGCTCTTCAGGCTGTCTGAAACTCAGGAGCCAGTCCAGTCCTAGGCAGATGTCTACAGCTGATTCTGATGTAAGCTGGCACCTAAGTACCTACTGGCTTTCTGATGTGGATGCCTCTGAGTGCTACACACCCTCTTTGTGACCCTGAAGGGAATTTGATAGTTCCTTCCCAACTTCATGTGAGCTTTAGTTTTGTGTCTGAGAGACACTTTTCAAGACCAGCATGTTATGTGACTGATGAAGAGAGAAGTGCAGAACCCTCTACTTACTGTGGGGCTGGGGACCAGAATGGGAGCTAGGGAAGTGCCAGGCAGAGCTCAAGGAAGGGGGCCCCTGCACAGATGCTTAAGATGAAAGATCTACGTTTCAAGACACGAGATTCTACATAAATTAAGGTACTGTGTGCAGTATGTGAAAACATTTTAAACTGGGTTTTGTAGCATCAACCTTCTAAATAATACAGTAATTTCATTTATGTGTGTATTATTAGTAGCAGAATAGGAAAAGGACACGCCTGAAAGAAACAAATCAAATATTTAATAAGTTTTTTACTGTGACAGCTCGTTGTCCAGCTGGGAAGGTAACAGGTATTACATACCTGTGAACTGCAGTGCTGGAATGGTTTTACAAATTTCTGCTGTTAGTAAAGTCATCGAAGCAGGAAGAGATAACAAAGATAATAATCCCAATGTAAGGCACTATTATCTGTGAAATTTTTCCGTGGAATGCTTCAGTGCTTTTTTACAGCAATGATGACATGGACCCTTGTGCCTGTATACATTTTTCATGCAGTAAGCTCCATTGCTTTTCCTCACGATAAAGTGCTTTTGAATTCAGCAAGTAAAAGATGTTGATTCAGCAACACACAGAGGACACCCACACACATTCAGCTGGCATGGTATCTGCTGAAACACAGCCACCACAAGGAAACAGGCTGGGGCACGGCTCTTCAGGCCAACTGCTAGGACATATGGAAACCCCAGGATGTCCTGGGAGGTGAAATGGGAAGACTCACATTTAAAGACTCCCTATGTTTTCATTTTACAAAAGAATAGTTCAAATGTTACTTCTTTATTTGAGGAATAAACTATTCTATGTATTCCTTACAAAAAGCCCCAAAGGAGAAAATCAGAAACCTACCCTTAGTTTGTTTTTAAAGTTCAGAGCCTGTTCTATTTTAGTCCATGCAAATATGCACTTGGCAGAGGATTCCACCTAAACCATCAGTCAGAAATCTAGGCACAT
The DNA here is from genome assembly GCA_013397555.1 of Urocynchramus pylzowi. Taxonomy (NCBI): domain Eukaryota; kingdom Metazoa; phylum Chordata; class Aves; order Passeriformes; family Fringillidae; genus Urocynchramus; species Urocynchramus pylzowi. The sequence continues at coordinate 150,566 of VZRH01004419.1, forward strand.
GCTTTACAATCCCAGAGAGAGCCAGAATTATCCTTACCCATGCAAGGCAGGGCAGCACGTGCCTGCCCTGTTGAAGGTCACTGGAGATGCAGGTGAATTCTGTCACATACCATGTTATTCCTCAGAACAGTGCTGCCATGAAATAGCCCTGATGGATTTCTTCCTAGGATGCTGAAAGCCAGGAAGCAGCTTTGCTTCAAACCTGCCATGGAATGAGCCTTGCTGGAAACACCCCTTGGGCCCTGGGCTGACACAGGGCAACACAAGGATATTTTTCTGGGCATGGCTAGAAATTCCCTGTCAACAAAAACATCTAACAAGCTTTCAGCTTGTTATGAATGACAGTGGATTGAATAAAAACATAGAGCAAAAATGTCAAGATGGAGAATGTTAGAGCTCAGAAGATAAAAATTAACTCTAATATTCATTGACTACAAACACGGAAAAAACCCAAACACCAGGAATGCAGGAAATAAATCATTAACAGTGCTGAAAGTTAAGGGAATAAAAGATTCAAGTACTTCCACTGTTTTATGGGAAACTCCAAAAAACCTTTGCATCTTTATCAGATCCCATGACAGTTAAACATCTTATTTCTGGCACATGTCTTCATGGCTTTGTGTTACAGGAAAGGTTACTGAAGGTTGAAAACTCCCTTTGAATCTTCACAGTGATTTTGCAGCTTTCAGCTTTCTGAAAAAGTCCCCAGGGCTGAATACAAGTCAGAATGGAAGGCACATCTCCCACACCCCAGCACAACTCTTTGCCCTGTTCTAACTGCTCTCGTCCTCTTATTCTTCTTTAATAATTCATCCAGAACTCCCTCTCTGCAAAATCACTGTGAAGATTCAAAGGGAGTTTTCAGCAGCAGGTCCCAGTAAGCTCAGTCACAAACCTGCTTTTAAATGCTACTCATCAAAACAAGTAAAAAGAACCAACACATTTGATACAGGAGCAGAGATGACTCTGAATTAAATAGATTCTGAGCTTCCCCAGGAGAACTCTGAAGCAGTTAGGAAGGAAAAATCAGCCTGCACTACTTCTAAACAGGAAGCAAGTGCCTTGTAAGTGGGAATTGATAAATTTTTCTTTTTTTTTTTTCTTTTTCTTTTTTTTTTCTCCTCTAGCATCTGTATTACACAGGAATTTGGAGGGGAAAAGGAAAGGTGGTAATCAAGAAAGAAGTTTCAGAAAAGGTGGGAGAGGGGTAACATCAAAAAGGATCTGTGCTACTACTCTCAGAACTTAAGTGGAGGACATTAAAATGCACTGAATTAATTTTTTTTAGGAACAAAGGAAAAACAGAGCATTAATGGCAGAACATTTACTCACGAAGACCTCAATTCCGTTTTATAGGATCTTTAGCTCCGTTTCTAAAGTTCTTTGGAAAACATTGTCATTACAACACATGGCTTAGTCTCCTGGGAAACTGGAGCAAAGCCACCAGTGCACAAGCAAATTAGATTAATCTCAACTGTACTTTAATCCCCCTTCCCTGCAGCTGGTAAAGCTCAGCTGACAAGATAGGCGTGTCTTAACAACGAGGCCCAAAACACTAAATTGTCCAACAGTCCCATCACCACTGAGACATATCCAAAACAAGCAATAGAGGCTCCCCAAAGTGTGTTAGGCTTTTCTTAAAAAAAAAAAAAAAAAAAAAAAAAAAAAAAAAAAAAAAAAAAAAAAAAGATA
>VZRH01004419.1:152326-172656 GCA_013397555.1 Urocynchramus pylzowi
AAAAAATAGATATTCTGAAGGAAAGGTAAAACATACAGCAATTTGCATGTATGTGTTGAATACCCTGTTAACTGAGAGCCAAGTTAAACTCTATTGCTAACAGAGCTCAGCCAAATACTGTCTTATCTCTCTAATCACAAACTGAATGAAAAAAACTAGGAAGCAAAATGAAAAAAAAAAATTACTCAAACACTTGCATGCCTTTAGTTCTCTTATCTACAAAGCATCAAAAGTAGACTCAAAACTGAATTTTTTTCCCCTTTCTGCATCAGGAAGATTCAGAGAGGCACAGAAATGTTTGTTCCCTCAGTAAAACTGCATCATCGTGCTTTTCCTAATCCTATTAGGATGAGGCCATGACTGTGGGATGCCAGACACTATTTCCACTCCTAGCAGGAAGCAAAGGACAGTATTGTGGGTGCCCAGCTCTGTGGAGTCTGTTCAGCAGCACAGAACAAGCTCAGAGAAATGCCTGAGGAAATCAGGTACTTGGCTAATGTGAGCTCTCATTCAGCACCTAACAAGATGCATAAACACAGAAAGTGACAGCAAAGGAAATGCCAAAAACCTCCTTGAAGGCTTTGTTACACCAGCCAGGTAGCATTAAAGACACATCAGTCTCACCCTGTGACCTGCCATTCCATATTCACAGGCTACCTTCAGCCTCACCAGTCACAGCTGTTGACAGAAGAGTGGCAATCAAGAATTTTGGACTGATATTACCAGCTTTTAGAAAGGACATGAATGAAAAAATGGTTTAAAACAATAAACAGGCAAAATATTCAACATGAAGATTGAATAAGCCAAAGCACTGACTCAAATCTCATTCAAGTCAAGAAGACACTTCCTGTTACAGACCAGGATTTTGGCTGACAAAGAATTTTCCTTAATTAATAATTCACTTCCTTGCTATGGACTTCTTGCACCTAGGAAGTATGTTCCAGCTAGCTTGAGGAAGATTGCTACAATAAAAAACAGACAATTAACTAGAGAACTAGGACAGAAGAATGGTCACTTTCTACCACTCATTCTGGACAGTATGCAAATCCAGGTACCTTGGACATTCATCCCCCATACACCAGTTAGCATCTTTTTCCTCTGAAAGGGAGCCCTCAGCAGTGTGCCAGAGACTAATTTGGCTCCCTTCTCACAGATATTAATTAAACTCTCATCCAAAGGAGGACTGGAAGATGGGCCCTTTTCCCTTGTAATGTTTTAAAATGCAATTAAGAGTAAATGGTACAACTGAAAGATGCCTAGACACACAGAGATGGGTTCCAGAAGCAGAACAATTTGCCACAAGCAACATTCATTCCAAGCACAAGGTGATGGCACCAGGACAAGCCAAGAAAGAATGGGGCTTAATTAAATTTAATTGAAAGAACATAAAATCTTGACACAGCACACTGTAACAGTTCTGTCTCAAACACTGCCTGATCAAATCCCTTGGACTGTGGTGTAACAGTCCTTCCCCTTCCATGCCACTTGGACTCCAGGCATTTCAACAGTACTGGCAGCCTGCTGTACCCTGGGAAGGAGACAGTGAGCCTGAGGCTGCAGCAAGAGCAGCTCCTGTCACCAGAAGGGTTTTAATCCAGTCACACCCTCCTGCCACTTCAGGGGGAAAAAGCAGGTGTGTAGTTCTCAATAAATTGGAAAAAAAATATATTGTCACAGCAGCTTCACTTTTGTACTAAATTAGAAAATACATATATAGGCTGGGGGGAGATAAAGACTTGTGATAACTGCACACAAGACACAAATATTATCTAGATAGGACAAGACCAGGATTTGAAAACACCAGAAGCTTGCATGCAAGTTAAGACTCACTATTATTAGTCCAATTCCCCTTTCCCATCCCCTTTGGTTCCTCTGTGAAAAACAGAGCTGGTGAAAGCTCAGTTTTCTTCAGTGAGATTCCTTCAGTAGAAGGAATACTGATGATTATATATGCATTTTGAGATATTCCTGGAAGCAACCAAGGCATTGGCAGGAGTTAAGTGAAGTTACAAGTCCACCTGCCTGTTTAAGCTTGAAACAACCCTAAGCCACGTGCTGCTTGACCTGTCCATTCTCAAAATCCTGGTGCCAACCTCCCAACAGCTCCTTACCCTCCACACTTGCAATGCTCTCTTTGGTGATTGCAAATCAGGTAACCATCATCTAAACCAGCAGATAAGCACTGTAAAAAAGAAGTGTCTGACCAGCATACAAATATTTTAAAAAAATCCTCTAATTTTTTCCCCTCTGGTGCTAAGCAGGCACACAGTAAAACAAACAAAACACCAATCTGAAAATAGATTTTCTGTCTGGGTGGCTTTAAATAAGACTGAATGATGAAAAAGCCTCAACCCATGGCACAGAGAGACTGTTCAAAGTGAACACCCCTAGAGAAGGAAATGCCAGAGTTAAAGGAGGAATGGACAAAGCAGATAAAGCTGTCAGTTCTGGCAGAGGGGAGAGGCTAATAAGTTCCTAAACCCTAGAGTAAAGCCCAGGATGGATCAATCAGAGTAAAAGCCAGGCTGCTCTGAATTTGCATGCACCCTATAAAAGGCCTGACAAAGATACTTTAACTGAAACAAAACCTGAAGGCTTGAATTTATTCAGGAATGAACCTTATTTCTTTTATGCACATTCACCAAAAAGGGTTCAAAGGACCAAAATTCAACTTTGCTACTTTAAAAAAACATAAACTCTTTAACTCACTGGGCATCCTGAGCAACACAGATACATTGAAGTGTCTGCTGGATGAGGCAGAATGAACACCCTCCTGACCTGCAGAAGCAAAACAAAACAACAGCTTGAAGTAGATTTGTTTTGAACCACATAATGTTCTATGTGCATCTAAAAAAAAAAAAAAAAAACCACAACTGAAAACACCCAAACCTTTCTGTCTCACAGCAATTGTCACTTCAAAGGATTTTTCACACCCCTGACTACATCTGGTTCTTTTCAGAGGCTGCTCTGGATGCAAAATAGATATGCTGTGAAATAAAAGCTATTTTACACCATAATGTTGTCATTAGTTGTTAACATCCAGCTCTACTATTTATTTTCTTCTAGTTTAGCATAACTTGCTGCATACAACCATAGAGACCTGATGAAGTTTATTCAGCTCTTGTACTGCAGTTTTTTCTCCACCAGCTGCAAGTTAACTGATTTCAGTGGATATCTGAACACTTCCCTATATTATCTGGGCCTACCATGACATCTTGAAAGGATCCAAGTAACTTTGAAAAAGCACCACAAAGACTTCATAGATCTCATTGATGGAAATACTTTTTATTAGAAAGAGTAACAAAGTGCTTCCCATCGGATTCATTCAATACAGAGATTTAAGAAACAAGATTTTTCCTTTTTATAGGGACAGTTTTGATGCAATGATGTTTCAGTGCCAACAGGGTTCTCCAAGATTCTCCTGCAGAGCTCCTCTGTACACACAGTTTCAACCATTTATGCATTTGGCAGACGTGAAGCAGCACTGAAGAGTCCATCCCATAAAAAATGGAGGTTATGTAAAACATTGGCAATGTCACAATGACCAACAGGAATTATATTGTTTGTTGTTGTTTAACACAGATTTAAGGGACATAATTCTTTCATACAGTCCTACACACAGATGCATAAAGGTGCTTTCAGTTCTATCAATAATAATAATAATATGTAACAGCATAAATAACATTATCAATTTTTACTATATAGACAACAGTGAAATTGTCTTTTTTTTTCTTTTTAAAAATTAACTTCCTGCTTTTTTAGCTAGGGACATCTTTTGAACAGTTGGTGCTTCCTTTGCCTTCCTACTATGTCTGGATGGAATAAAGAACACAAGCAAGGACTGTTCACCCATTTCCTCCTGACTTTTGGCACACATTTATGATCAGATTTCTTTGGACACACATATGCATCGTTTCACTGCATTCCACCTTCCACTCTTTATATCTGATTCTATCCCAGTTCCCCTTTTTCCTCAGCTCCTCCTGCCTTCCCTGCAATGAGAGGAAGATAACACAGTAATAGCACAAAATTAGGACAGACATTTCAGTGCAAGTTGTTATATACAAGGGAATGTATGAAACCAAACAGGAGAGGAGGATTGACCACGCAATGCATTCTTCTTTTTCCATTTTCAACCAACCTTACACCACCAGCACTGTTTTTTTCAGGTTGTTAAAAATGCAGAACTTCTATAAAGGACAAGACATAGTTACGCTTAAGAGAAACCACCTAAGACATCCACTAACACAGTATCAGCCCCACAGCTACCCTACCTTTCCCCAGAGTACATGTACACAAACATGAACGTGGAACAAACAACTGCACTGAATTCATGAGTGCAACAGTCCCAGCTCTGCTCACCCTGAAAGGACACATGCACATAAACAATGTCCCTGCTGAAGCTGCTGGTCACACCCGTGGTTCACTGCTCCCCTTCCTTATGTACAGAGCACAACCACCACTTCAAGGAAATACCACACGCCACCTCACAGCACAGCACCTTTACACAAGAGAACTACTGCAACAAGGGTATCACAGATACAATTTTTCCTATGGGATGAAGGGAATTAGATGAGATCCTCTGTACAGTAACTGGATTGTGGGAAGAAAGAAAGAAAGGATTTTTTTTTATTTTTAACAACAAGATGCTTTTGTAATACAGCCCTTATACAGGAGGAGAATACACATAACCCCATCGTTCTATTTATACAAATCTGCAAAGATGTAAACAGATGTTCTCCTTATAGGGGACTTGAAACAAACCCAAAGCTTACCCCTAGGCACTTTTGAGTACAGAGGCTCTGAGTTCAGCCTGTACTTGCTGTCCAAGGTTTCCCTGCCACCAGCAGAACTATTTAACCAGGTGCCAATCAACAAAGGTTGCCATCTAACTACACAGCTGGGCCTCAGTCCCAGTGCCCTGCAGTCCTGCTGGTTCAGCAGAGCCTCCTGAATCCACATGCAGGGTCATCTGAAGATCAGAGAGGTGACCTGCCTCCTCAGAAGGATACTACTTGTTCGTTAGAAAAACACAGAGACACATCTAGAGATGGCATTTCAGTACAAAAGACTCTAGAGGAGCTGGGCTTTCATGTTCACTGCCCTAAATAACAATTATTTCCCTAACAGGAAAGTCTATAAGAACTGGGGCCAGGAGTCCTGGAAACAGAGCCTAACAGACAAAATGATCCATGCATAAAGCTGGACTTGAGAATCCAGCTGCAGGAATGGGACTATAGAGAACCCCCCCTTAACTTTAAAAGGCTTTGAATAAGACAACATCTTCAACTAATTTATTGTAAAAACATTTAGAAAAAAAAGTCACTGCAAAAGGTTAAGTAATTTTCTGTAAATTTCACATCTCCTATTACATCTCTTTAAGCAAATATGTAATTTCACTCTGCCACAGATGAAATCAATTTTGCAACTGTTTCTTGCTAAGAGTATTGTACAACAAATATTAAATTGGTAGCCTATTTAGCAGTAGTAGTAAAGCATAAGTAGTAAAGATTCTGTCCCATTTTTCTGGTTCTCTTCAGAAGAAGAGAACTTGGAAATACCCAGCACACCCCTGGGATAGCTACTGGGGAGCTGAGTGAATTTTGCTCCCACTCCTGAATCTATATAACCTATTCTGTAGGTTGTATGGCCCATGACATATATCTATAGGTAAGCATTTTTGCTGCCTAGTATGGAAAGGAACCAGTTAAGATTACTAAATAAAATTACCACCTGGTTTCAACTCCATTCTTGCCTTGCATGAGGAAACAGGTCCAGTTGGCTTAGGTGCACAAAGCTTTAGCTTGTGTGGGCCCACACTGCAGCAAATGTGGGCAGCATTGGGAGATCTGGTCTGATATCTGCTTCTTCATCCACTTGTCACACCACCCAGAGGAAGCAGACAACAGTCTAGCACTGCTGTCTGGAATGGCAAGTGTCCAACACTGCAGCTGGAACTACCTACAAACTCCATGAATTATCCAAATATTTATCTTAAGAAGGAGGGCTGGGGGAAAGAGCAAGTACAAAAAAACAAAGAAAGAAAAATAGCAGCAGGAGCTGAGTACATTTCCAAAAAACAAGGCAGTGCTACACTAGACCAATGTAGGACTTGGCCAATGTAGGACTGCAATTTCTCCTGAACAACAGCTGAAGTCTTGTGTTATGTCACTAACATTAGTACAAGGGCATTTTGCTGGTACAGCTTGTTTCCTGGGGGAGGGCTTACTATAAACTACACTACCCAAAACTGTTTTTGTGTCTGGAAATTGTACTCATCTTATAAATGCAGGTTTGTTACCAAACTTCCCTTGTGCAGATTTAGCTTCTCAGCAAAACACTAACAAATTAAGCAGATTCAGGGAACAAACAGCACATGAGCCCTCCCAGCAGTGAAACAGAGCACTCACACCAAGTGTCCTCTTAAAATCAGACATGAAATTTTCACTATACAAAGCAAGAACATGGGGAGAGGGGAGGGGAAAATGAAAAGCCAGTCCTTTGGCTAAGGCCCCAAGAGCGCAGAAAATAGCACATTTCACACCATTACATTACAAACATCTCCTTTCTTCCCCCTAAAAGATGTAGTAGGGCAGTGCTGATTTGGTTTAAAATGTAATTTTAGTCCTCCTCATTGGAAGTTCAGCAATTTGAAGCATTGCAGCTTTTGATATACCACCCATTTACATAAACACATAAATCCACTGACATAGTGACAGTGTTGAAATACATAATCCAAATAGTATCTATAAAATTTTACTGTTGTACATAAATAATGACAAGGCACAGAACAGCCACCAGTCCAAGAGCTTGTAGGCCAAGAAACCAGAGCATAACCCAGAAGAATATAATTATCACGGGTTCTACTATCCGTTCTCCAAAGTACATCCTTGTGAAGCCTATTCTGATAAGGCTTTTGTTTAATTCTCCAAACAGAGTTCCCATCTTTTTGTAGTCATCTATCACAGGTTCTGTGGTGTGGTTCCTTTGCTCTTGGTGGACCTGCAGACAGAAGACAAAAAGAGGAAATACATTGTACAATTTTATTACTGTGATTCTGAACAAGTTTCTCATCTATTACTATCTGAATGCATAAAATTAAGATTCACATACAATAAATCTACTCCTTAAATCAAAAGATTGAAAATGCTACATAACTTGTGACCTTGGTACAATGCTAAGGATGTAATTTGTCCAAACCTGGGACATCTGAAGTGGTGCTAAAAATACATGACAGCCTCCCTCCCCTCCAGATGCTACTCTAGAGGAGGTGTAAAGCTCTCCTGCAGGTCATACATCTTACCTGTCTGTGGAACCTGCCTGTGGTTGTCAGGGCAACCACAATGGAATGAGATGTCTCTAATTCCAGGGAGGGGATTTGGCTGAACTATTTCCAGAACATCTCCAAAACTACAAGAATGATATCAAACTATTAAATATGAACTATGAAGTATTTTGCACTGAAGGCCAGGGAACTGAAGGGCTGCTAATCACTGCTGAAAAAAGGGCACTGGATCTGACCAGGAAAGTGACAAACATCTATCCCAATGTTGGTGTAAGAAGTCATGCAAGTCAGGCAAAGGAAGACAGACCCAAGGACTGCATAGACCCAAAGCGATGGTATAAAAAAGTAAAGGGAAGGAGAAACAAGTTCTGGACTTCTTGTAAAATAAAAAATGGCAGAGCAAATACACAGGAAGGCAGAGATCCGTCTTTAAATGAAGATGACACAGGTAAATATCACTGCAGAAAACAGGAATGTTTCACCATGCAAATTGTAACTAGATTAGAACTTGAGATCCCATCTCTCTTCCCCAGTGTCCAGAGATTCTTTGCACAAAACTTTATTGTCGTGTGTTTGGGTATGACAGGGCAAGCATGCTTTCAAGATGATGAACATGAGTCTTCCAATGCTTCCATTAGGCAGCAGTGAAAACACACACAGCAGGTACTCATAAATAATTCAGTTCACTGATCAATAGGTCCTACAAATTGCCCACAAGCTCTATGTGCAATCAGTCTACTCCCAGATTCAAAGCAAACATGTTCCATCTTCAAGGATGAATGCTATTCTGCATCCCTTGTTCCATGGCATGGTCTTGGTAGAGAAACAGAAATTCCCTTTCACACCAGTGCCAGGCTCTCAATTAGAGAGCAAATAAAAAGTGAATTACCATTCTTACAGAAAAACACACAGCAAAGACCAATGGAAGCCTATATTGTTTTTCTAGGTCAGACTTTAGGCCACCATGCAGAACCTGCTGGCTGAATGCTCTGGGTAAAGCCCTACAGCTGCTGCTAAAAAACCACCCCAACAGTCCCTCAGCTGAAAGTACCAGGTTTTTTTTCTTTTCTTTTTAAAATTTATTTAATCATAAAGAGTCTGGTTTAAGCTTCAGTACTGAATCCCATAAAGGGACAGGTGCAGGAAGCCTAAATAGTAATGTGTTCATAATTAATTAATAACTAATACTCTGTTCACTCTTTCTGCAGTTCTACAGAAAATCCTGAGAGGGGAGAACTGCAGTACTGGAGGTTATGTACAGACACTTGCTTGCCTCTTTTCAGCCCACTTCACAAGACCAGGTTGTTTTCTACCCCTTACTGGATTTCCTTCAGCACAGTGGCTTTAACTGTGCGTTATTAAATCCAATTTGATTCAAAGACACATTGACTCATTGATAATCCCAATGTTTCAAGATCAGTCTCTTCCCGAAAAGCAGAGCCTCTTGTGAGCCCCTGTAAACTTGGCAGGGCTGGGAACACAATGGAACTCTTATCCCTCCATTCCCAAAGAGCACAGGGAGACAAACAGACTCTTAGCCTAAGTGTATACTGATCACACCAACCAGGGGAAAAGAGAAGGGATGTGCCGGGAAAGGAGAATAAATTTATTTGCTTCTTACATGCACGTGACAGATGATGGTGGAGAGGATCAGAGCACAGCTCACATCAAGCAGTGCAGAGACCACTTCTGAGAGAACAGCTGAGAAATCACTATATTTTACAGCCATGGCCAGGGCAACCAGGAGGTGGAAAACACACACATCACTTCTTTACCCCTGGCTTGTTAGTGGCACTCAGCTAGGTGCTGGAAGTCTTCACACAGAGCAAGTGCAGCACTGGCCAGGAGGCTGCCAGCAGGCACAGGTCCTGCAGGTCCTCTGCAGCTCCCAGTGGGCCCGGCAGGATTAGCCACACGTGTCCGTGCCAACAACGCCTTTCCTGGAGGAGGCAGCTGTAGGACACACGACTGCGCTTGCAGCCCCGCTTGCTTCGATAAGCTAACAGCAAGAAGTTGCACACTTAAACAAAGTAAACATAGTAAATTCCACCTCACTTAGGCTGTCCAGGTATTTTTTATTTTTTCATTACCCCTCCCTCACCTTCTCAAACAAGGGTAGATTCATGGGTTCTAAAGCGATTACAGACAGGGAGCTGCCAGGCACAGAGACTGACAAGTGTATGTTTAACTACAGAACAAGTGTCAAGTTATTTTTCCAAATATTTTTCAATAGCTTACAAAACCTTTCAAAATGATCAAGGAAATTCTCAAGACTTCAAAGTCTGCTTCAGTTAATTCAGGCTAAGTATATCTTGCTTCAGGCAACTCAGCAATAAGCAAGTGAAGCTGAGAACAGATGATCAGTCATGAAACACTGATGGCATATTTTTCTTTACTATTGCATAATATTTCACCTGCTGGACAAATACATTTCTTCAGAGGTGTAGCTAGAACAGAATTAGGGCAAATGCCAGTAATGTTACAATACTCCAAATTGCTAAGGAATAATAAATAAGCTTTAATATTGCAGCTAGAATTTCTCTCACTAACTTTCAGAGAAACAATAAAATGGCATGCAGCCCCATGTATGTATGAGGGCCATAGCTCTTAAATCATAACCTCAGAACCAAATTCTTCTTTTTTTTTTTTCCTTTTTTCCAAAAAATACTTTTCTAAACAATTTTAGAAATTGGCATCTTCAGCGAACACACAGTTCCCAGCTGACTCTTTAATTTTTACTGAACTATTTTCATAGGGTTATTTTCATACTAATCTTGCTGAATCAGCCTGAAGCTAGACAGACACTACCATAACAGTCAAAATGTGGAGAGAGGAATGTACCCATTCTGAGCAGCTGCACCCCCTTGCCTCTGCAAAACCAGAGCTTCCTCATGTAAAAGCAGAAGTTTCTGTTTCAAAGTTGCTATTTTAAAATTCAACAACCCAGCCTAGGCTTCATAACTTTTAAGAATAGATTGTGTATCAGGAGGCAGCAGAGGGAATTCCTTGATGTGCACTAGCCCAAGAGAAAACATGCTTGCCAGGCTTTTCCCAGCTGCTCTTCCCCTCCTAATTAAAAGGTGCCATGCAGGGGGCACTCCCAGACTTCATCTGCTACAGCTCAGGAGGGAATGTAAGAGAGGGCCACTTCATCTTTCCTCATTTGTTTGCTTTTCCTCACTCTTTGAAACACAGGAGTGATGAGGAAATTCAGAGGGACTGGGGAACAGCAGTGCAGCCAGAGATCTAGATGGATATAGATTAATATATGCCCAAAATATCTCCTGAAAAGAGAGGAACAGCAGCACTGCCTCCCAGACAAGAATTCTCTTCCCCCCCTTCCTCCAACTGGCTGAAAGACACTCACCAAATATACACATATGGCATTATTCCTGAAGGAGAAAGGAGAACAAGGCTTTCCTAAGTGAGTAAGTCTAAACCAGAATGTATTAGAAATGCTCAATGCATTTGTTTCCTAACCTAATGGTCCTTATCAAATTACTGTAATGAATTACTTCTTACTGTAATTTAAATTAATTTTACATCAATATAATTTTATTTTAGACTTTCTGGGATGACCTAGTCTCAATTCTGAATCTATCCTCTGTCAGTTTGTTATTCCCCCTTGTCCTATCCCTACATGCCCCTGTACAAAGTCCCTCTCCAATTCTCTCCTTTTAGGCACTGGAAGGTGCTCTAATGGCTCCCTGGAGCCTTCTCTTCTCCAGGTTGAACAGCCTCAACTCTCTCAGCCTGTCTTAACAGGAGAGGTGCATCTTCATGCATATCTGAGCATCTTCATGACCCTNAAATATCTCCTGAAAAGAGAGGAACAGCAGCACTGCCTCCCAGACAAGAATTCTCTTTCCCCCCTTCCTCCAACTGGCTGAAAGACACTCACCAAATATACACATATGGCATTATTCCTGAAGGAGAAAGGAGAACAAGGCTTTCCTAAGTGAGTAAGTCTAAACCAGAATGTATTAGAAATGCTCAATGCATTTGTTTCCTAACCTAATGGTCCTTATCAAATTACTGTAATGAATTACTTCTTACTGTAATTTAAATTAATTTTACATCAATATAATTTTATTTTAGACTTTCTGGGATGACCTAGTCTCAATTCTGAATCTATCCTCTGTCAGTTTGTTATTCCCCCTTGTCCTATCCCTACATGCCCCTGTACAAAGTCCCTCTCCAATTCTCTCCTTTTAGGCACTGGAAGGTGCTCTAATGGCTCCCTGGAGCCTTCTCTTCTCCAGGTTGAACAGCCTCAACTCTCTCAGCCTGTCTTAATAGGAGAGGTGCATCTTCATGCATATCTGAGCATCTTCACGACCCTCTTCTGGACTCATTCCAGTAGGTCCATGTCTTTCCTGTGCTGGGGGCTCCAGTGCTTGCAGCACTCCATACTCAATGTTGTATTTGGTTTCTAATTTTTTATTTTAAATTATGTAAAGTTAAAAACAGAGTTATCATACAGAACAGAAAGGGAAGCATCTGATCTGTTCCACTGCTCAGCATGCATAAACAATGTCCTTCACAAACCCATTGGTACCTGCAGGTTCCCACCAACCACTCCATTTTCTCTGGTCTTTTCAGATGTTTGGTACTTTAAAATTTCCCTCCCTATTCAAAATGGCAGATTTTCATCAGCAAAGCCACGGTCTGCTGTCTCCCACTGTTTACTGGCAGAAAGTCAGAACTTGAAGATCCAAACTCTGAAAAGCTTTTATACCGAAACCTGAAACTAAATTTTCCCCTCTGTTAAGGTCAAAAAGCTTAGGGGCTTTGAAGCTTCAAGGAGAACCATGACAGGCCCTCACAGATGCGATGCAGGATGCCATTAAATCACCTTTTTTTCAGAATGAAACCCTACGAGGTCACAGAGAAGCTACTAAGTGCCAAGTTCTGTCTGCTTCCAGAACAGCTGATGCTCCTACATCTCTGAAGTGCTTCTGGAAGAAAATCCCTCATGTAATTGAATCTTTTCCTTGACTAGCTTTAAAACAACAAAGAAGGTAAAGTCCTACTCATCCTACTGAACCCAACTAACATCCCCTTGTGGCTTTTCCAGTTATGTTTGTCATCAACACAACACACAAAATTCCATCTGTTCTGACCACTAACTACCCCTGCTTATGGCAAACTTCCACACATTCACTGAAACTCACCACTTCCCCAAGTCAGGAAAACACATGGTATGTCACGAGCAGCGGCTGCTCCACACCAGCCTGACAGGACAATCTTTTTCTTGCTTACCTCCTTCCTATCAAAGGGTGCTTTGACCAGGCAGTGAAACATGAGATCCCATGAGAACACCCTCCCCCCGGGAAGAAGCCATCTTTGCAGTGAGTCATATGCTATTCCCTAGCAGAGAAGGACAAAGTTAGCACTGAACTTTTCTCAATGGCCTACAACTGATCCCTGTCTGTGTCTCCTGTGTGCAATGTAGCCAGATCATGGTCTTTTCCCCTCAAATTGCTGAGAGCACAAAGCTCCTGCACCTGACCATTTGCAGATCACACCAAGAAAGTCTGCCAAGCCCTTGGAGGATGCAGAACACAAATGGATCCAAGAGGGACACAAAACTACCCTACACACTTAGGAAGTTATTTTCATGTGGCTAATCAAAAATAGCATGGGAGCACAGATTTAACATTTATTTTTTCTGCTGGGAGGACTGAACAGCTCTACAGTAACCTCAAATTTCAGCTCTGTAACCTCACCCCTGATGTGGCCATGTGGAGAACAGGTATAGTTACAGTTTTCCAGGCATTTCATCTGCTGAAGCAGCAGCCTGATCCACAGTTTTCCACACTTAGCCTAAGAATCTTAAGATGGCATGTTTAGTTTGTGTGTGTGTGTGAAAAAACTGCCAAGTAACTGAATTGAGTGAAATAACTGGATAAAGTTCAAGACCCTTTGTTTTGTGGGAGGAGGGAAGAGATGAACACAAGGAACCTGCGCNTGGTTTTCCAGGCATTTTATCTGCTGAAGCAGCAGCTTGCTCCACAGTTTTCCAAACTTAGCCTAACAATCTTGAGATGGCATGATTAGTTTGGAATTTTTGTGTGTGTGTGGAAAAAACTTGCCAAGTAACTGACTTGAGTGAAATAATTGGATAAAGTTCAAGAGCCTTTGTTTTGTGGGAGGAGGGAAGAGATGAACACAAGGAACCTGCGCCCCATGAAGATTCAGGATGTTAAAAAAAAAATCCATTCAACCACTCTGAAGGTACAAGATCCATTAAGCAAACCAAGTAGCATTCTTCTATTTGGTCATAACTAGTGAATAGAGAAACCTCAACAGTCTTCTCTTGCTCAAACAACCTGAAAAATTCCCACCACAGACTTAACAACAGCAACAGACTGAGTACAAGTCTATAATTGCTTCTTTTCTTGCATCAACTGTCTGAAAGGGCATTAGACAAACATTGAACTCCAACAATGGAGGAAAAAAGGCCAATGAATTGGGAAAATAACTACTCTCCATGTAAAAGCTTATGATTTTACAGTCAAAAAAGTGCTGCTGGGCAAAGAAGGCAATGAGAGAGGACACAAAGGTATACACAATGTTCACCCCCAACAGAGAAAAGCAGCAGTGTCTCTAAATTGTTTGACATCCCTCAGATCATAATTCATCATACACACATTTATAAAAGAAAGAAAAAGAATGGCATATTCAAGAGAATTATTTCCACATTATATAGAAAAGAAATCACTTTTGAGTTCCATAACGAGCACATGTTTAATGACATCTAAATGAGATGTCAAAAAATCCCTGTAATAAAGAATGCAGGGATGACTTCTGAACGAGATATTAAAAAAACCCCAACCCTCTAATAAAGAAATGCAGGGATATCACATTTACACACCCATCTGAACATTTCTTTTTTTTCCAAGAAAGAAGTTTTCCCTGCAGTATTTAACCGCTCACTATTTTACGTGGTTATTTTTACTCCAGAGAACAGGTGGTGTGTCTGCTATCTGAAGCCCACAGACACCTAAATGTCAAAAAGGCAGTGAGATATGACTTTTAAGAACAAGCTTACTTTCAAAAACATAGGAGTATTTTTCAGTAAGTTGGGATGTTAATGTTCAGAAGAGAGCACCTTTTTTAGAAGATGCAAACTGAGACTGAAAATACTTCAGGACCACTCATAAGGAAAAAAAAAAAAAAAAAAAAAGAGAAGAAAGAGCAGATGACAGAGACCAGGATGGAAGAAACCACAAGTTCTCTCCCCTCCAGAATAAGAGACCAACTTATCTGGGTGCAGCTAGGGACACACCAGCCAACACACAGTCACAAATATTTAATAGTTGGGTAGCCAGCCACGGACGTCCTGAAGGAAGGAATGATCCAACCTCGCTGGTACTCAGCCCTATGACCACCCAGTGTATTGCCATGGACAGGCTCTGGAGATCTGCAGCCAACATGAGGTTCCCAGCTGGTGGCCTCCTCTCTGTGCAAAGCACAGCCTCACCCCACTGCAGGGCACCAGCACAAGCCCTGCTGATGCACTGGCCGGGTGGGTGCCGCCTTTCTGCCTCCTACTCCTCCACATATGCAAAACAGTTTCGTTACTAGCAACACCTGGCACCTGATCAGGATCTCACCCTGCTTTCTTGTACTTAAAACATATCTTACACTTAATTAAAAGAAAGTGAAATTTGCCCAAGAAGGGCAAATGATTTTTTGGCAATGTTTCTGATTTTCTTCCTCTTTACTACGGGAAGAGACCGGTCTCCCTTTGCATCTTTTCCTAGTGTAAAATTAACAATCAGTATCTAACCTTGTAAATGTAAGCAGTAAAAAGACCTTGATATTGAGCCAACAGACTATAAAGATAACAAAATTAATTTCAACTGTCTGGAGGAAAAAAACCCCAACCAACCAACCAGGTTCATTTCTCTAAGCTAATTTTAATCTGGTATTTAACTATGAAAAGATCAATAGATTTGGAAATGAAAAAAAAAACCCACCTCAATTCCAGATGAAAAACAAGACAGAAACAACTAAGTTTAACTTCTTCCTCTGAGAAAAAAGAAGCAAATGCAAGAAAACTAGAAAAATTCTTACTACCAGAAGTACTTTATAGCAGCTACCAAAAGTGACATACATAGAAGAAGTTGAAACAGACGATTGCAAACCAAAGCTTGGGTTAACATTCATTTTACAGCAAGAATCCAGAAATCATTTATAAAATTGAGACAAGATGTTTCTATAGAAACAAGCAACAACATAAGAAAAGCAACAGCGCCAGATTCCTTCAGTCAGCTTTTACAGCAACTCAAGTTTAGAATCAACAGTTGCTGGAACAAACTCTGAAATACCAGGAGAAGTTTTCTGTTAAAGAGATGAAAAGGCTTTTCCAGATACTTTAACTTGTGTATGGGTGGAACAGAGATAGCTTCAAAAAGAACAGAGGCTTCCCTTGATAAACACAAAAAATGTCCCATAATTTCACGAGTAAATTCCCCACTAATACAGCACCAGATGAGAAAGTGTGAGAGACAAGAACCTGGCACAGGAGGGTCCATGGGAGAGGAAACCTGCCTGTCCCCCTGTCAAGATCTACTGCCTCTCTCCCCCACTTTAGGATGCTGTTTACACTCCCTCGTATGCTCCTGCTGTCCCTGTAACTTGATCCCATCTGTACTGCAATTTTACATAGAGACTAGATCAAATGCAATATCTAATCCATCTTTTCATTACACCTGCACACATTTAATTTCCATTGGATTTCATTTATCAGGGTCCTCTAATAAAACTTGTCAGCTTGACTCAGCAAAAAGGTTTGCAATCCCCATGCATACAGCGTGGCATCAAATGCACTGGCTTGCTGAAAAGCAACAGCTGTTAATTTTGCCTTTCAAAGAAGGATGTTTCTATTTGCTTCTATCTCCAGAATACTTTTTTCTTTAAGAAAATGGGATCTTCCCATCATTCAAACAGAGTATATTATCCTACCTATTGCAGGTGCTACAGGTATGTTTGGAGGGTTGGCTTTTTTTTCTTCAAATTCTGTTAAGCCCCAGAAAACTTAATAATGCTTTTAAGAAAGTTATTATCATCTATTATTTTATAGTTATGAACCTCTGCAACAGAGTTAATTTATCTATAGAGCCAGAACAAATTTGGGATTAAGTCCTCCCTGTCAAGTACGACTACTTTTGGAAACAAATTCCAACAACTGTGAGCAGAAGAAACCTACAATTTTCAGATTATCTCAGTGTGGAATAAATTAGAAATAGGTTTCCAGCCTTAGGCACTGCAAGTTCCACATATACAAGTGTAATTTAAAACATTCTTGGTCATTACTGACTTATGACTGAAATTATAACATTCTGAGCAACACAGCACACAACCACCCAACAGTCTAATAAAGATTTTACACAAGGCATACCACAGTTCTGTTGATATTATTCTCAAGTTCTGTTTCTGCTCATCCTCCCCAATTCTGGAGAAGTACTAGTGATACTGTAAAGTTATTCCAAAAGTTCAGGGCTTGAACTTAGTTTAGACACCCATACCTCCTCAACAAAATTATCAATTCTCAAAGCCCTTTTGTATAACAGCAACTCTAAATCTGAAGTCATCTATTAGTAGATAAAATACTCCACTTACAGCCATAAAACATTGCTCAAAATAATAATAAAACATCCCAAAGGCTTACAAACTCAGGTTAATGAAAAGGTGATAGTCTATGCTAATAAATCTACTTGCAAATACAGGTATCACGTATTAACTCTGCACTTAAACATTTTCTAGACCCCTTGATTTTACACTTGAACAGCACTGTGGATTCTGTGTATCTTAAACCAGCTTTGAGATCCTGTCCTCACTGAAGCAACTGGGAATTTTGTTACTGCCTTCGACTTTGATTACAAGGAACTAAACCCCATTCCTGCCCAGACAGGGAGCTGCCCACAGCTCTCAGTACACGAGGCAACCACAGTGCCACAGCTGCCAGGGGCTCCACTGTGACACACAGTGTGGCTTCAAAGTCCCTCCAGACAGACAGGGGGCTGTGCATCCCACTAATACCACCTCATGCCCTGCTGTAGGGCACGTGCAGGATGCAGGCAATGCAAACACAGGACTTCTCCATCAACTTTTATTAATACACACTCACGCTTTTCTATTCTTATTTAATAGTTTAATTTATAGGTGTTGATGAGATTAGAATGCAGTAATGTGACAGTGGCTAACCTATTTTGGGAAGTGGGTTAGAGAAGGAGGTTTGAGGTCCTTATCTCTAGTGATGTTGAAAATACAGGACAATTTATGTGTCTGAATAATAACTATCAACAGTTAGGAAAAAAAAGTGATCTTGAGGGGCAAAGCAACAATGTACTCCCATGGCTTCAGGAGCAGCTGAATCTTTGGGTGCCTTCACTTACTACTTCTGAACCCCAGCACTGCAATACAGGAGAGGTGGAAGAAACTACCCAGGTCCTGCAGTGCTCTGAAGACTGAAATAAGTGGAATTACCTTTGCATCCAAACCTACAAAGGATACAAATCAAATTATGTAACCGTCCATACAAAAATGTACCTGTCAGTAATTTCATTAAGCATGCCTGTGCTGACACAATAACAAGCTTCAATAAAAAATTAAAGCCAGAGGGTTTGGCATTAAATAGATTTATTTCCTACAGAGTGCTATTTCTTAAAAAAAAAAAAAAGATAAAAAAAAAATTAAAGGGTGTACTCATTATTCCTTAGGTCCTGCTTGTCAGGAAGGTACTCTTTTAGTTTTCTGCTTCAAGGTATGATCTTACACAAACTGTGTTTATTTTGCAGGAAATGGGAAAAACCAAATCACACCCAGGTTTGAAGCCTCAGATCCTCACCTGAAAGTCCCTCTCAAAAAAGGCCAAAGGATTTTCTCTCATGCAGGCTTTACTTCACACCAGAAGAGATAAATAAGAATTTATATCAACAGCAAAGCAGATTGTGACTCCTTTCTTTTGCATCGCGCGTACGACTAAAGCGGCGCACGCGTTTATAGTTCAGGAGAGAACAGGAACAGGAAAACACAGGCTGAGGACCAGAGTCTGTGTTGGCAGTGCAAATACCCTCAGCAAACACAGCCACAGCGCTGGGCCTCCACGAGAGACTCCACTAAGGACCCAGCCTGGAAACAGGATCCCTGCCCGCTGCAAAGGCAGAGGTCAGTAACAATTCCTCCATGAGATCAAAAAAGGGCAGGGGAAACTGGTTATTTTGAGAGAAAACTGAACACACTCAAAGCAAAAAAGGTACAGAGAGTGACAAGGTGACACAGGAGCCCCTCCAAATCAAGCTACAAGTTTGCTCTTCTCTTGAACAAGAGAATCTGGGACTTTCTGTCAAAGTTTGCAGCAAGTGTAGGTACCACCAACTCCTTGTGTCCTTATGTTCTTCCCTACACATAAAAATAAAATAATACTGCTTATTTATCCAATTATTATTATTTTTACTGTTACTTTATCCAATATTTAAATTATTTCTGTATATTAAAGAAAGGCAAGCAATAATCCTTATCTCCAAATCTACTTTATTATTTTCCCAGCTAACTGCACCTCAGTATGCAGAAAAACCACTCTGTGCTATGACAGTGAAACACACACAATAAACAGGAAGGATTTTCTCCTTCTTCCTTGCGGCAAATTTAAAACCTATGCTATCCTATGGTTACACCCCAGCTTGTCAGAAAGAACCAGAATCACTACCTGTGCTTGAGAAAAGTGGGAAGAGAATTTGTCAGCCAAGTGTGGCTGTGGCCACCCAAGCAGTACCTTTACCAGTTTCATTTGAAAATGTGTTTAGGCACCACTGGAAGGCAGCTCTTCAGCCTGCTCCATCCCCTGAAACCACAACACACCCGTCGCTAAGAAGCAGCTGTAAACTGCAGGGAAAAGCTCCTTGGCGAGAAATTACAACTAGATTGAGCACAGTAATGCATGAGAAGATCTGATGCAACTTTTTAACCTCTCTTTCCAGGAAGGAGAGTAACCAGAACCAGCAAGTATTTCTTACTTCCCTCCTGTGACATCCTGCAGGAGGGCTCATGGACACAGCGAGAACTCTGAGCCTCCCTTGGTGCATCTGCCCTCACCCTACATACAGAGCATTCTGCTCTGCCCCATTTTTCTAGAGAAAGGGGCAAGAAGATGCGCTGCCTTATGTAAATGTGGCGTAAATGTGGCGTAAATGTGGCTAAGTGAACTCTCAAGTACCAGAATCTTTTAGAGTGGCCCGCTTCTAGATGTCATGTCAGGCAAGTACTACCAGACACTTTCCAATATTAAACTATTTCAGCTATGGCATGGCCCATTTATGGTTAAGTGCAGAGCATCTTAGAAGAATTTTCAACAAAAATGATTAACGCAATCAAAACCATCCGGAAATTACTTATGGATGCGCTCTCGCAGCTCTGTTTGCCCCTGTGCAATCATGAGTGCTAGTACATTTCAGAGCTGATCACTGCATTCTACTATTGTGCACGAAAAAGGTTGTGTTCTTTTTTCCTTTAAATGAAACATCAATAAAGGTGCATTAAGAGCACTGCCTTTGTCTAAACACCGGGACGATGCTGTCTGCAAAACAAAAGAGTGCCTGGAAAGGCAGTTTACAGCTAACAATAGGGAAACGGCTCCTAAGCAAAAAGCCCACTTCCATGCCATAAAAATATAAATCCTGAAGCAGACAAAAAAAAAAAAAAAAAAAAAAAAAAAAAAAAAAAAAAATGTCAGTGTTTTCCTCCAATTACAGTATATTACGTTTCCTAAGTAATACAGAGACTAAAAGCTTAAAATACTCAAGTGAACGAACACAAGAGCTGAACTACTGGGGGGAATTCCGGGGATGGCAAGAACACCCCGGTTATTTCCAGCGAGATACATGTTGATGCCGCGCCGGGACTACCCTTGTACATCTGCTCCCATTTTCGTCCAGGCGGACTAAGCGTCCCGGAGGGCAGAGCGCGGGTCAGGCGGGCCCACCGGCGGGGTACCCCAGCACCACGCGTGGGCAGCCCCACGCAGGTTGCATAAGCC
>VZRH01004419.1:172956-294655 GCA_013397555.1 Urocynchramus pylzowi
AGCGGCCCCGCGGCGGGGATGGGGGGCCCGGGGCGGGGAGCCTCCAGCTGCCCGCTCCCGCCTCGGGCTGGGCGGGCGCTCGCCGCTCGTTGGAGCGAAAAATCAACCACCTCAAGCAGCCGGTTTCTAAAGCTTTTGTTAAAAGCAGGAAGTGCCAGGTGTTAATAAAGCGTTAATTTTAGCACCACTCCTCGTTGGTGTGTCCCCGGGGAGGAACGGCTGCCTCTCGGCAGTGTGAGATGTGGCATTCGCTGTTCCTCCCTCGGGAAAGAGGAAACACTGGCCTCGCTCTTCCGAAGCTGCTTGGATCGTGTCTTCTGTTCTTTAAAAGGAACTAATACGCACCAGGAAGAAGGAAACGCAACAGCAGACCCCGAAAATAAGACTTAGTGTATGGACAACGCCAGGGAAGGTTTAGATTGGATTTTAGGAAAAAATTATTCACTGAAAGGGTGGTCATGCATTGGAACAGGCTGCCCGGGTGAAATCACCATCCCTGGAGGTATTAAAAGATGTGCAGATGTGGCACTTGGGAACACGGTTCAGTGGTGAACTTGGCAGTGCTGGGTTAACAGACTCAGTGGTCTTAAAGGTCTTTTCCAAGGGATTCTTTGATTTTCCGTTAATGAAGTGCCTCTGCCCAGGGTGTGCCTGGCTCTCGCTTTGAGCACCACCCTCCCTCTGTAGAGAGCCCTCACTCCTGCCAGCCCTGCACGCCTTCTCCATGCTGCCCACCCCGGCACAGGAAGGACAGAGTCTGAAAGTGAAGCTGGATTTCAGTGTGTGGCATTCCCAAGCTGTGGTGGGACCGCTGTTGTCATCCTTATGCATCTTTTCTCCTCATCCAGTTCATGCACTATTGGTGGCAGGTCTGCTTGGCTCAGTTTTCATTCCATAAGCAATTAGTGGAGGTGCAAACAGGTTGTGTAACAGCAGGATTCAGTGGAAATCAGACAACTGGATTAATATTATATGGCTTTCTGTTGGCTGGGTGTGGATCCCACTGTCATTTGGAGCAAATTCTAACTGCTGTTTGCTTTTCCTGTCGTTACTGTTGGGCAACAAACAGCAGTAGCTGTTTGTAGCACACCTAAAGCCATCATAAAAACCACTCAGTGTGCTGTGGCACAGTCACACCATCAGGCTACAAGCAAGTGTTCTTCAAAAGTGGGGGACAGTACACAAGCCACTGCACTTGCCAGGCCCCTCAGTTTGGCTGCAGGGGCTGAGGCCAACATGGGGACAGCTGGGACTGAGCACTAGGGGAAGGGGCCACTGCTCTGCCCACCCTGCTCTGCTCAGCTGTGGCTTCTCATCCTGGTGGAACAACTGGCCCAATCTGCTCCCCAAAGTGCAGGGTGGCCAAAAGCAGTTTGCCCTGAAAGCCTGACTAACTGCTTGACCAGAGTTCTCATTCCATAACCCATTTGTTTGTTAGTATTTTTTCTTACGAACAGGGAGAGGCTTGAAGAAATATTACACTGTTTAGACAGTGACCATAAACTATTGCAGTCCTGCTGGCATGCAAAATTACTGGACACAAGAAAAGAATCCTATGGACTTTACCACCAGGCACTATGGTGGTACATCTCTGTGCACAATATGACTGCTCAGCAGCAGTGTAGTAAAACATCCCCGAGGTTCTCTGCTCTGTGGGCGATTTGTGAAGAAATGAAGTGTCACACATAGTACCAACATTCTGTAAAAGCCCTCTGGAAAAAAAAGTCTTAATTTAAGCAT
Source organism: Urocynchramus pylzowi (assembly GCA_013397555.1). Classification (NCBI taxonomy): domain Eukaryota; kingdom Metazoa; phylum Chordata; class Aves; order Passeriformes; family Fringillidae; genus Urocynchramus; species Urocynchramus pylzowi. The sequence continues at coordinate 174,697 of VZRH01004419.1, forward strand.
AGATTAGGTGTCTTTTTCAGTGAGCTTTTCAGTACACTTACATCCATAAACCTTTGCTGGGTTGTGGATCACAAAAACGTGCATTAGAAATTTTTAAGAAGAAGTTTATGCTGAGGCCACCGCAGTTCTTCAAGCACTGCCTCTGACCCCACTGCCTCCTGGGGACCAGTAGTAGTCAGGAGTAGTAAAACGTGTTGGCTGGCTTGGTGCTGCTTTTTCTTCCTCACATAGCTGCAGTCTCACTGGTTTGATGTTATCTCCCTGTAGACAAAGATTCTTCCATTAATTCTGCAGTGAAGGAAAGTTTGTCATATTTCTTAAAAAGCCACACTCCTTCCTACTGCAGCTGGCAGCCTTTGACTGCTTCTTTACATTGAGCAACTCAGTGCAGTGGAACTGCCTCTGGCTCCCTGGCATTCTCCACGTGTGAAGGCACCTCTGGGATGACTGATCCAGTGCTCAGGGAAAGAGCAGGGACTCCGAAGCCCTCACTGAGATCTCTTAGGATGCATTCACCACTGCAACCTGTGCAACTTCACTAACCTTAAAGAAACCCGTTCCTCTTCATAGCAAATGCTCATATGGCAACCTTTAGCTCTTCTCATGGTGAACTTTCTGAGGCTTCATGTGCTCTGTGCCCCAGTGCCTGGGTCTGTGAATGTAGCTGAGATGCTGCAAACTGCTCTGTTTTTCCTTTGTCTTACTGAAACTTGGATTTTTTCCTGACATTTGGAGGTGTCTGGTAGCTTCATAAGGATCTAATCACAAGCTGAAGGATCTGTCACTGAAAGAGATCCCCATAACTTAGCAACTTTCCTTTCAAGATCACTGTGTGAGGGAAGTTCCCCAGCCCCCAAAGCCCTCTGGACATGGCCGACCTTCTTCTGATGGTGTCTTCTCCCAACAGCAATATTTTGAGAAAATGCAAGGATAAATCTCAGTGTAACTTAAGTGATAGGCAAAAAGGCAATGTGCAAAACAAACAAACAAACAAACAAACAAACCCAACCCCACCCCCCNAAACAAACCAACAACCAAAAAAAAGCAGAGGTGTAAGCTAAAGGGCAGATTCTGCAAAATAATTGTTTCGCATGGGGCAACTTCTAGTTGATTTGTAAATACATGTACAGACAAAATATCTCCAAAGGAATAAAGAAAGATCGCCTTGCATAACTCTGTTATTTGGGGGTCACTAAGGAGAGTCAGAATCTCATGCAAAAAACCTGTAATTAAAGGGGTGCTTGCAGCTGGAGTAACAGATGCTGCAGTTATACTTCTTGAGAGTATTCTTGTGGCTTCCAGTAGTCTGAAGTTCAGAGACTTCCTGATCCCGGGTGCAGAGTTGGGCAATGAGAGCAGTATTTCAAAGGCAGCAGAGGAAGGCGTGCTACCACAGGGATCACACGCAGCTGAGTCACACAGAATGCTTCTACTGGTCTTGTTGCCCAGGGAAATGTATCCCATTCACCCTGCACTTTTATTTTCATGCCCATGGCATTCAGTCATGTCTTCTTAGGCTGTTGTCATGGCCAGGGCAGTGAGCCCCCTCTCTAGGGACATCAGCTGCTCCTGCCCTCACGACTTGCCCATCCCAGCTACCTGCCTAAGGGCATGAAGGCAAAGCTGAAGCCTGCCAGAGTGCAGGCTGTGGTTTGACACGTGACAAAAACAGGTTTTGGCCATTTAATTCCAGATGGAAAAGGCCATTGCCATGTAGCACAAAGACTCATTCCTGGTTCAAACAGGTCAAACATTTTTGATGGATTAACACTGTGTATAAAGGTCTTATACCAGGGCAGGCACTGTGTGTTCTCTCTCCCACCTGGTAGAAAGCTGGCATGAACAGCCACCATCAGCCTAAAATTAGGCACCATAAACTAGCCAATTCAACAAACACACATCTGTGTGCCTGCATCTGCTCCAGACCAAGCCTTTGGAGTTATTCCCAACACAAAACTCATCCTTGGGGAGACTCAGAAGGGGCTAGATATAGGAGAAGGAGTTAGATATAGTGGATGTCCAGAGTTCTCACCTCCTTGCTACCTGCCACTTCCTATCTGAGTGGCAACTCAGATAACTGCCTTTAATAAGTATGTGGTTAAGAAGTTCAGAAAAAACAAAAAACCAAGCAAAACTTTTTTCCCCTCCTTATATGCATCCAACAGATGTAACTGACTTCAGTATGAGATTCACTCAGATTGCTGACTGCACAGTTTAATCCAAATCTTTTCAATCTCCAGAGTTCATCTAAATATTAAAAGGCTTGGAAAAAACAGAGGTTCTTTAAAGCTCGGTTAATGGAAACTTTTGTCTTAACTGGTAAAAGGTCAATGTGGTTTTATACAGTATAATGGATTTACTGATGAATGGAACATTTCAAACTCTCTGATGGGTTTTATCTGCTTTATATTCCAGATGTTAATATAAGTAAATTCTCTAAACTCTCAGACAATTTGTCCAGTATGACCATGCAGCTTATGATGGTCATTGCAGCTCTTACATGGATTTTTGAAGTAAAGCTGTTAAATTTTGTAATTTCCTTAGATCCTTCAAGCATATTAAGAAATACAAGAAAGGGCTTTTCCAGCCCTGGATACAAAGTGAACTGGAAGAAATTGGAATTCAAAACATGAAAATATATTAAAGGATACTGAATAAAAATGAAATGAAACAATTAATTTGCTTCCTTTTTCTTCCATGTATAATGACAAAAGGACACTGAAGATCACTTCACATTAGCAATATCTTTCTCCAACAGTTGATATGTATCATGAAATCTCATTTAAGGGTCAAAGCAAAATATACATGGGCTCATATACACGGGCTCAGAAAGGCAGAAGCAAAACAGTAACGGAGAAGTTCTATTACAAAAGGTCACCTGGAGCACTCCTAGGCATTGCAGGGTGGTTTTCTGTAGTACCTTTTCTAATGCATTTGCCAGTGTAATTTTTTTAAAATGTTTCAAGTAAATTCTGCCATTTCCCTTGGATATTATCTCACAGTATAAAAAATATGACAAAAGGCTCTTTCCTGGCTATCAAGTCAAAGAATTTCCTTTTTATTTAATTCTATTTTTAGGTTAGCTTAATTTATCATCCTTGATGAGAGGCTGATTTTCTGCATAGCCTGCTTGAATGATCAATATTCACCTCCACCCTATCAGAAATAATAGCCTTTCAAAACAAAATTTCAAAACTTAAATTTGCTTACTTCAATTGCTCTTATCTTTTGTAATTTATTACCTTTCTTCTTGGCTACCTCCTCAGAAGTGAGTTGTGATTTTCTTATCTTGCCATGAGCCTTTTATAAGCATTTACTCCACTGCAGTATAAGCTTAGAGCAGGCAAAAAATATTTTGAAAATGTATAGACAGTTCAAATTCACAGCAGGGTATTTATTTATTACTTCAGGATGTGGGAAGTATAGGTCCAGTTTGCTGCTTGCTGTCATGCACAAAGCTCTTGTGCTTCCAGCACTTTTCCACAGGAATAGAGCTCTTTTCTCTTTGCAGTCCTTTCTTTGCTGTGTTCCATAGCAATAAGACTTTTCTCTCAGTTGATCTGGAAGCTGAAATAAACCTGACGTGGTAGTAATACGATGCTTTATCTTTACAGTGCCACCACACCAGTGTCACAGGTCCCTCTCCCTGCCTCTCCCTTCCTCATCCTGTGGCCCATTGCCCTCCCACAGCTGCAGGTGCATGGAGGACCCTGTTGTGGGCCTGGAGAGAAACATATTGGCCAAGTGTGACAAAGAGCTCGTGATCATTCCTAGCCTAGTCCCACAAACAGTTTTGTTGCTACTAAGCCAGGATGGAGCTCTGAGTCATAGGAGCAGAAACAAATGGCTTGAGGCATGAGAAAGAGAAGGGAGAGGAAAACTCTTAATAAGGCACTGGTGCTGAACACTCCACACTCTGAATCTATGACCTCATCCCCAATATTTAATTATGCTTGCTCTCCTCCACTGAAATCTCTTTGTGTTTACATGAAAAAAAGCCCTTTTTTTGGGTTTTGTTTTTGTTTTAAGGACAAGGATATTCAGCCAGTAGGTACTTTAATAAGTACAGACTCATAATGCAAATTTTGTTAGGCTAAAATAAACCCTTAGCTTTCCTTAATGTGCTGTCATTTGTCCAAGTGCAAGGAAGGACAGGCCAGAATAGTAGGCTCCTGTTTTGGAGGGTTTGTGTGTGCATGTGTATCAAGTCTCATGTGGACAGATGAATTAGGGTTTTGAGCAATTCTGAGCATATAAAAAACTAAACTACAGAAAGAACCAAGGGGATATGTGCCAGCAGAAGAGGCCCTTTGGTTAAAACTGGGAAAGATCACGTTAATTCCTGATTAAAATCCCAAGCACCCAGGAAACCACAAGTGATTGTGGTAGCATGATTTTCCTCAAAGAAATATCAATGAATATATATGTGCATGATAAGGAAGAGGGATGCCTTATTGAAAGTACTTCACTGAGAAGGCTTTCTGGCCCCCCAGAGTGGGCAGATGAACAGACACAGGGAGAAAGACTGGCACAATCCCCATACAATTAATGTTTTGTTTTTGGCCTGGCAATAGAGACAGTATTTTATTTTCTGACAATAGAAGCCTGTGAGAAAGTTCCATGTGTGTGTGCATGTGGTGTGCAAGACTCAAGCTGGGTCTGAGGAGCCAGGGCTATGCTTGGTGGTGACTTGAGTTTATGTGGCACCAGTTTCATTTACTGTAATTAATTTAATGTGACTACAAATCTGACAAGGTTCATTCAAGAGAGTTATTAAAGATTCAGAAAGGCCTAAGTGATTTGGTTTAAACTTGATTTTTTTTTTTTTTTGACAAAGTCTGATTGTTTGAAGCTGTCACACATTCTTGTGCTTCAGAGAAGGGAGTTAATAAATTAGGATTTTTATCTTGGACTAATTTAAGGCTTTCCATAAAATCATGTGAATAATTCACAATGGATAATTTATTTGATTAATTTTACATCTCCTCTTTGCTAATTGTCCCCAAGCAGAGCAAATTTTTCTCAAAAATGTTTGTTATTAAAATTTATTTGCAAAATCTTTCCTTTAAACAAAGTTCTGGATCTGTAGTTAATTCATGAGTAGATCTCTGTGAATACCTGACAGTCATCCTGTGAGACAGGAAGGCAGAGCTGAGTATGTTTTCCTGGCTATGGTCCCTTGTTTACTCAATATCCAGTCCCTCAACTGGGGGCCCTCTCAAAGTACTTTGGGGGTCTCTTCTTACTTGTGCGAGGTGAGGAGAAAGCTAAAGTGATAAATACCACATCTGGTCAACCTGAAGATGTATCTGGGAAGTGAACTGCATCCCAGTTGCACCACTGACTGGATAAAATGTCCATTAAGAAAGGTAAAGACTGAACTCATTGGCTGTTTCTGGGGTATTTGCCAAAATATTTGCCTTGCTTAACATTGCCATATCCTTGAAGAGAGGATGCAAGAGTCATGAACTTAGTCAAAGAATGTTTAGACAGCTAAGATTGCAGATAATGCAGCATCAGGCTTTTTACAAGTATCCTGAGATGTTTTTGAAAGTGCCAGGGAATATCTACTGGTACCTTTGGGCACCTAAATAACCTTTGAACATGATTACAATTAATATGAACCAACATCCTTTGGATTTTTTCTGCTTTTTTCAAACTCTAACTACCTAAGGGCCTCAGGGCCAAATTATAATGCTTAGTTCTTGGACAAGAAGAAATTATTACAGAGCAAGTCTTTAATAATTTAAACTACAGAGAGTAATAAAATCTGATATTTCTCAATTGGATTAAAAAACAACACAAAGCAATGCAACAGAGACCTGCTGTGATGACAGGCTAAACTTCAACTAGGAGGCAAGACTTAATTACACTGCCCCAGCCTGGGTTCAGAGTAAACTAAAGACTACTATATGATTAACTCCTCTGTGCTTTAGTAAGAGAAAGGGAGATTGCAAAATGGAAGCATTTGGCACCTCTCAGAACTTAATTATAGAAATGCAAAGAAGCTACTATTGCTATTACAATTTTTCCTTGGGGCAACGACAGACAAATGTAGTAAGTAGGAAAGGAGAAACTCTGAAATATGAAGGAACCCCCTCAAACAAATACTGAATAACTGAGTTTTTCATGGCTGTCAAGCCTTCTGTTCCTTATCTCCTGAGCAAATTGGCTTAAATATTATATACTAAAATACTGAGAATACTGAGCGAGTTCTGCTTTGAAATTACTACTGTTTTTTTAAACTTTGTTTTTCCTTTCACATCAGTGTTGGAGAGTGAGTGTAAAATATTATTATAGACCTACATTAAAGCAGCAGCTGTTAAGTCTTTAAAGCTGCTCAGGGATCGTGATTCGGCTTCAGTGAATGCCTAGTTGACTTATTGCTTAATTATGGAGAGCTGATGTACTTAATAAAAAATCTAACTGAAGTATCTAGCCTTTAAAATACCCTAGGATTTTTTCCTTTATCAGATTATTTTTGTACTTCTTGTTCAGGGAGACATCCTGAACAGAAGCAAAACAGAACAGAGCAAATTTATTGTTCCCAAAGAAGTGCAAATCTGTTCTGGTACTGCATGACTGTTAAAAAAAAGAAAAGAAAAAAAGCTAATTCCAAAGGGAAAAACAATGGAAAAGGAAAGTTACTAAAAGCTTTTATAAAAGCTGTTTCATGTTCTTGTTTGTTCTTGTTTGAGTCTTCATTCCTCCCTTTTTAATTAATATAACTGCAAGTCTATAACTTTTAAAAATATCAGAATATAATAGTACTGGAGTAAAACTATATTGTTTATTTTAATGGGGTTTTCACTCTGGACAGTTATCCTAGAACATTCATAGTAGGACAGCTTAATCCAGACCAATCTCATGGAGACCAGCCCATCTGACCTAACATCTGCTCACCTAACAGATGCTAAAATAGCCATTCAATTTAGACAGACTCGGGCCAGTGATTCTAAGAGTGAGTTGCTCATTTAATTAAGACACCTAGTCAAAAAAGAGGCAAGCTGTTGAACCCATGCCTGTTTTGAATTCGAAGTTTTGTTTAAAGTATATGATGACCTTCCTTGGACAAATTTAGCATCCTGTAGTCTTTCCTCCCAAGCACAGTTCCAGTAGGACCCAAAAGGCAGCTTTCAGGATGAAACGTGCTGCTGGTGCTCCACGTGGCTGCAGCAATAGCTGTCAGGGGGTGGCAGGAAACAGCACTTTGAGGTGTGTGTTTGGAGTGTGTTTGTTAAAGAGGAGAACTGGCACTAAAAGCTACACATGTCACACAAGGCATTTCTCTATTTTTTTAGAGCGAAAATGTCAGAAATTCTAAGAAAATTTAAGTTATGTTGAACTGTTCCTAAGTATATTATCTATTAAAGCTTCTGATCTTTAACATTTGGAAATACAAGTTCTGTGAAATTAAACTAAACCCCATTCAAATTAACATATTTGTGCAATTCAATGCCTTTCCTGCTTATTTTCTTCATTTTGAGTTTCTCATCAAGTCATATGAGCATTAGTTTTTCAATTAGAATTCCCTACCCTTCCTGTCTGATTGGCTTTTTTTTCCTTTTTATGCCATATGAGAGATTTTGTAACTTAATGTACTTTATAGAGAGGCATTTCTGCAAACCACAGTATAAAACCATGAGGTTGTGTGCTAAGAAGCTGCACTGAATTTTGACTATGGTCATAACTGTTTTGGGCAATTGTTTAGTAATTGCTATGGCATATGTGTGAGTCTGTGAAACCACTGAATTCTTAAAAATATCAATCAAATAGTGCTTATCACTACAAGAAACCCCTTGCTGATCAAGGTAGACAAAATTATAGACATCATGAAACTTACTGGTGTATTGTGCTTACAGATGCACAATATTGATAGACCTCTAGTCTTGTTAAAAATGTATGTAAGCTTGAATTTTGCTTTTAGTCCTTGCCTTGTCATGGAAAAATACATTGTCATTTGCTGCTTCAGGACTGGAGCTGGAGTCAAGTGATCTCTTTTCTTTGAAAGGAGATCTGAAAGAAGAATATATATGCTTGGAAATAGATGTCAAGAAAATTGGTCTCTGATTCCTTATTATTGTGGTTCCTCTGAGATCCTGGGTCAAGAGTCTAGCACTGAGTGGCATTAGGAGTAGTCTCAAAACATGAAGAGGACTGCCTGCTTCTCATCACCTTAAAATGTTCCTGTATGCCCATGTCTTAGCCTCATCCTCATTCTCTTGTAACCTCTCCTCCTTTCTCAGTAGGAGCACATTCTCATCCCTGGCTTTTGGTTTTTTTTCCTCTTTCCTCTTTGAAGAAACAATCATAAAACTCTCAACTACTTAATTTCTTTTCTTTTTCACGGTTCAGAGATTGGTGTTTTGCAGTTAATCAGACCCCTGTTCAGGAACCAAGTTCTTTAGCATATCAGAAAGGCTGAAAAATGGGAGGGAAAAAAAAAGTGAATGGCCTAGTTTTGGTTACCATGGCAACAATGATAAAGTATAGTCTTATTCTCAATTTTAGAGTACTGTTCCTGTAGTACTTTTTGGAATTTATTTGGTAGAGGCAAGAAATTTTCCCCTCTAATTCCTTTTGTAAAGCTTTCTAATACTAATTCTGGGAAAACTGAGGGAGAAGTAGAAGTAGAGTGGAACTAGCAAGAAGGGAGGTATGAAGGGAGGCAGAGATGACAGCAAAGAGAAGGTTAGAAATTGTTCCTTTGTGGAAAGATTTGACAGAAGAAGTTCCTTCTGTGATGTATAATGAAGATCTGTGCAGAGGCCCTCCAACACTTTCAGTGGGGCTGGATAATTAGAATAATACAACTCCATTGTGAGGTTCCAAGGCATTGCAGGTAGAGCAGATTTTAAGAGAAGTACCCTGCCTCTGTGGGCAAGATGAATGCCAGTTTTCATTATAGTATTTGTATTTAACAATTCAGCTAAAACTTATCATGAGAACTCTAGCAAAATGTTTCAGATCAGAAATAGCAACAGCATGATTCCAGGATGCTGTTATGTTTCTGGGAATTGCTTATTACTGGACCTGCTTGTTTCTATGACTGCAAACTAACTGAACCTATTGTTTCCAGTTCAGTGTCTGCTTCCAGTGATGGTATGGGGTCAGGCAGATTCCTCCTGCCTGATGTAGATTAGCACAAAATTGCACTTCCTAGAACAGCCAATTTAAGCAAATTCCCTGTAAAGAGTTTTTCTTAACAGAAACAAATGGGACTTTTAAGTGAGTTTCATGCATTGACAGGATGAACCCTTTTGTTCTAAGAAAGAGAGCTAGATATCTCATATAATGTTTTCTTGTAAGTGCTCTTACTCTTTACTTGTAGGTGCTCTTACAATCATTACTCATCCTTTTTCCAGTTCCCTTACAAGCTTTTCAGCAGAACAAAACTAGACAGGGTTGAGGAAATGTTCAACAGTTGTACATGTATTGCACTAAGGAGACAGAAAGTTCCCTTATTTTAACAAACAGTAAAGACTATAGTGAGGTCTCTGAGAAGCCTGGAAAGTAGATGGACTAGCAAACCACAAATGGTTCTAAATGACCCTTGATGGAAAATGAACAGAAATATAAGGCCAAAAAAAAGATTGGCTGGTCAGGAAATAAAAGCTCTTCTCTAGTTCCATGTCATCAAAACAATATTCCTCAATTTCCTTAATTACCAACTGAAACAGTGTCACAGACCTGTCTTAGCACAAAGGCCTTGGCAGCTCTTCTCTATGATCTCACTGTGTTGCTCCTGGGAAAGTCATTTCTGTGGAAAGCAAGGAAAGAGCTGAGAGGGTCTTGTGGTAAGATCTGAACTTGTCTGTCCAGGACTGTATTGGCTGGGGGTTCTGCTGTGCACTGGCTGCTGACACATGAGGTTGATTTATTTCACTGGATAAGGACTTTCAGCTTCCATCAGTATATTGCATGTTACTTACACCTGATGCTTACCTAGACATACTCATATTAATCATGCACAGAATAGAATAAAAAAAATTTAAAAAACATTCAACTACATTTGTTGCACAGATGACTGGCAAAAGAGCAGTTTTTAAGCTCCAACTGTGTTGCCCTCACCACAAATAATTTTTTCCTCATTTACACCATACAGATGTCTTCACATTATACCAATTCCAGCCTAACTCTCAGCTGGTATGGTGGAGAAGGTACATCAAGCAATGTATGTCTGGATTAAAACAGCATGAAAAGAAAGGTTTACAAATTCTATGCTTGGGTGTTTTAGATCACTTCAGGAAGCTCTGGCAGGGTGAATTGTCCTGCTTGTTTGGTTTATTCATTGTCCAAAACTCTGAGTTTGTGCCACTCAGTGGCTGTCACCTTTTCCATTTCCCTTCTCTGTTGAATTACATATAAATCACTCACCATCACTCATGTAGCTCATCTAACAAACAGAGAGAAGAAAAATAGTCTGTCCTACAACACTGCAAAGATATTTTGTTTTCCTAATATTTCAACTTATTTGAGGCCAGGTCACTTTCCTTTTTAGTCAATGACAGAAATTCCACTCCCTAAGTTAAGATCAAAATGACCTCTCCAGAAGAGAACTGGGTAGATTACATTTCCTCAAACAGAGAGATCCTTGCTCAATAATACCTTACAGTTCATATAATCATTACCTGAAGCTTGTTTTTGCCTTCTCGTGATTTTTTTAACATAGAAGCCCGATGCCCAAGTGCCACCTCGTGGACAAAATGACCTTTTTTCCTGTCCTCGTCTAACCTTGTGTGCTAAAATTCCTCTTCCAGCAAGACCTGGGTTACAGAAACCTCTAGGGAAGAGACCTACATCAAGCAATTAATTTTATCTCTATAATTAAATTTATCTCTATATATCTAGCTCTACATATAGATACATTGGCTTGTAAAAAATCCCAAAACCCACAACCAGACATAGTCAATGTGAACATCTATTGCTTCTTGCCCCTGATAACTCCTGCCCCCACAGGGAGCTGACAGTTGTAGCAGGAGCAGCTTCTGTGGCAGGCACACAGAAAACCAAGAATTAAAAACCATGTAGTGCAAACTGCTGGAAACTCATTTTCCTGAGGAGGAATCCTTTCCTCCAACTAGCTGTTGTCACTGTTGGCTGCAGAAGTAGTTTTTACTACTACTGTTTTCCTCTAAGGTTCTGCAAGAGCCTGATTTTTTCCAAAGTTGTATATTCCTGCTAAGATCCATGGCATGGAGTTTGGAGGAAATGGGAAAACATGGGACTCCTGAAGGATTTACTTGTTCAAACTCAATACACCAATGGGCTTTATTTTGTGAACTTAGCCAGGTCCAGGAACTTCAGCAGCGAATGTGAAATAGATGCCTGAAGGCTTAATGTACATGAATCTGTTCAGCTGAGCAAATTAAACTATTCATTGCCAAGTCCATGAATGTCTGGGGCAAAAAGAGCTTTCCAGGAAGATGCAAGACACTCTTCATGGGGCATCTGTAATACAATCTACCCAAAGAGGTTTTTTTTCTAATGATGACAACTGATAGATATCTCAAATATCACAGCTGAAGTCCTTCACTAAAGTCTATTTTTTAAAATTATTCCATCTCAAACTATAACTATATTAAAATGGAGATCCCATTCACAGACTGTGCTCAATCCCTGGTCATGCTCAACATGAATATTAGTGTCCTTGAACATGGAATTTCCCTGCTCTTCACTATATTTGGCAACACTGTTACTGTGTGGAAATTAATATAACATAATTAATAGAATAGAATAGAATAGAGTATTTAAAATTGATGAAAATAATATTAACATACACAACTCTTCTGTACCTATCCATACATAAAATGTAGTGGAGTTTCACTGTGACTAATTTAGACCTTAGCCACTAGGCGGTAGTATAAGATTAAGTCATGCAACAATATCTGGTCATTTTGCAGCAAAACTTCAAAGCACATTCATTTTGCAGCAAACTTCAAAGCACATCCCAGCACCATAGGAAATACTGCAAAACACTCCTCTGTTTATTTATCAAATCAGCAAAACACTGAACAAAAAGATGGCTCACAAGATTCACTTAACTATGGATCAAATGCATTATTTGAAGCTGATCAACCACCAGGACAATAGGTTCACACCACACCTTGCCCCATCTTTTTCCCTCACCTTATCAGTTTGTGATTAGTAAGGTTCACCAAATACAGTTTAGTCACTGAGGAATCTTATTTAGAATAAAAAACTACAATATCATCAAATTCTTCACACTGTGCTGTGAATCTCACACGGGAGCTGAATTAGGTGAACTAATTATAGGAGAAGTTCCTTTTCAGAGAATCACAGAATGGCTGAGATTGAAAGACACCTCTGGAGGTCATCTAGTCTATGCCTGATCAAGCAGGACCATGTCCAGCCTGGTTCTGAGAATCTCCAAGGATGGAGGTGCCTCAACACCTCTGGGCAACTTATGCCATTTTTTGACAACCTTGGAGTAAAAAGAAGCTTCCTTGTGCTTGGGTTTTGTGGTATTTTTTAAAAATCTGTGCCTATTGCCTCTTGTGCTGTCTGTAAGCATGACTGAAGAGAGCTTGGCTCTTTCTTTATTCCCTCTCATTAGGTGTTAATATACATTGCAACAATTTGATTTCAATTTTGCGAGTGTTTCATGTGAATATGGACATTTCAACCTGGGTCCAACATGACAAATTAATTTTATAGGTGTAGAACGATAAAAAGGAAGATTCCATGGCCACAGGGTACAAAACTGAGTGCATTTTGGGAAGCTACCAGCTGTAATGAAATAAGTCATCCTGGTTTGCTGCATCTGCTGTGTTTGACTCCAGCAGCTCACGTGATAATGTGGTTGGTTGAACGCCTTCACTGACTGCTAAAAAGGGTATGCCAAAGTGAATTTGGGTAAGCAACAAAAAGAATAGGTATGCAGCATTTTGGCTGCTTTTCACACAAATGAAACAATCCAATCTTTCTGAAATACCACCTGGGAGCCCTGAATTGATGTTTTATTGAGATCCTCATCTAATGTTCTTTTGTACTACCAGGTAAATATAGGTCCTGCTAAAATACCCGGGGCTATTGTTTATTGTAGGGCTGTACTGCAATCCTTCACTTGGTTTTATTTTTTAATGATGGGGGAATGCAAGGAGATAATCAGGAAGAAAGCCTTTTTGTAGATTTCATAATTTAAAAGTATTTTCTCTGGTGAGAAGAGGAATGCAGTACATTATTTGGAAGACTAAAAAGCTTTCCTTAATTTATCCTTGTTTTGCTAAGAAAAGACTAACTTTCCCTAGCAGTATATTTTAATTTTTTTAAGGGTTGCCAATATCCTTATTAATGTACATTTTGTACAGGGCTGTTTAGATACATAGTACTGCAAAGTGAATTTTAGACCAAGACTGGAAATAAGCCGTGAAGTCCAAAGTAAAACAGTAAGGTGTTTTAATCTCAGGGTTTGTTTTCAGCCTGTTACACAGAGAGGAGCCAAAAGCTACACAAGATTGTGGCCTCGCCCTTTTTGAAGAATAAATTCTATGAATGTTCTCATTTAGCTGGAGTTCTGCCCTCTAAGTACAAACAAAGTCATGAAAGTTGATGCTTTTTCATTCTGAAGTCAATATATTGGTATGCCTAACCTAGTGAGCATAAAAACTGTAATTATACTCCAACTAAACCTATCTCAGTCTTACACAGCCTTTCCCACAGATACTGATTTCTACTAGCTTAATTTCAACCTAAATTTGAACCATCCTTGATCAATGTTTGCCAAAGCCACCAGGGCTCTGTACATTTCTTATTTTTGCACAATGTTTTTGAATAATGGGACCTGATCTCTCCAGGAAAATGGAAAGACTCCCAGCACTTCTAATAGTTCAGGATGAGGTCATACACACTAATATGTAAGGAAATTTTTTTCATCTCCTTTCATCCATTTTAATCTGATGCAAGTCATGAGTCCTCAAGTCCCATTTCTTTTTTCTTTTCTATTATTTTTGGAGGAGCTTCATGCCATGTACTCTGTTGAACTAGAACATGAGGATGGATACTGTAGGGGAGGGGGAGTCTCATAAAAAAAAAAAAAAACAAACCCCAAATCCCCCCAAACTGTCCTTTGTTTTTTCTCATGAAGAAATTTCAGTCTGAATAGGTCATGAACAACAAATATTGCAGATGCTGCAGTTCTTTGTGCTGTGTGATAGTACAGCTATTTCCTGGGTCTGTAGGTATTGATATATTACATAAAAATGCTTGTAGTTCTTTCCATAAAATAATAACATTAAACCCTTGCATCTTAATATATTACCTTGAAAACTCAAAGAGTCAATAGTTATTTTGGGAGGCTATCCAGAGGTTAACCAGATAAATTTAAAATTATGGTCATAAATAATCTAAACAATGACCAGCCGTAGAAACAGATGGTGCTTCTGGAAGGGCCCAAACCATTTCCACCCTTAATTCAATGTAAACCTCCTGTTTGGAGCTCTGGAGCTGAGGTCCTTTGTGCCTGCCTTTAAATCCTTAATTTCTTCAAAGGTGAGATTTGTGACACAATGTGTGAAGCTTTAATCAGAAACAATGCAAAGCCCCTGTCTGCATGATGGACAGATGAACTGAGACAGCTCTCCTGAAATCAGAGAGAATGATCATGGAGCTCACAAATTAGAGCTGAACATAGCACACCCATTCAGGCTTAGTTTCCACTGCCATTTGCTTATCATTTGTAGCACAGATCGGTTCCTGTTATGGCATTATGAATTGTTAGTTAAACTTGTTATTATGGATTACTCTGTGTCTGAAAACAATCAGTTTTGGTACCCATCTCTGATATTTCTGTAGTTACTTTTGGGTTTTTTACAAGTACAGCTTTATTTACTTTGTTTTTTTGGTTACTGGATTTTCCTGCCTCAGATGCTTTGTGCTTGAAAGATATGAAGTTACTGAGGTGAATGCTCTGAAACACTCACCTGAGCAAAATAACTCAAATAACACAGCTCTGCAGGGGCTGGATTTTTAGACAGCGTGAAGGTTACCTGAATGATGATGAACCAAGGAAAGGAGCAGTGGTGGTGAGTTCCAGCAGACCTATTCCCAGCTTTAGGGATTTTTTTTTTCCTGCCAGTTCCTTCCAGGAAAAAAAAAAAAAAAAAAAAAAAAAAAAAAAAAAAAAAAAAAAAAGGTGGGTGTAGGTTTAATGCTAGGATGTATTCACTAGGCAAGTTCTTGCCAAAAACCCTCTTTATGGAACAAAAAAATCATTACATCATAATAATTTTAAAGAATTATGTGAAATAAGTGCAGGATATGCTCACTACATGTAATTTATTAGTTCCTGTTCTTCATCAATCTTTCAGTCTCTTCTGCAACAGCTTATTTTTTTTACTTCCATGGTACTGAGGTCTCCCATTCCAAAAGGAGGTAAAGGTATCCAAAGTGGGAAAAAAATGTCTGAGAATTTATGAACTAGATACATGGAGACATAAAACACCATTAAAATCCAAAGAAATGGTACAATAATTACAACTCTGGGGCAGCATGAGTTAAAAGCATTTCCTCCTCTTTACAAAATACCCTTGAAAGAAAATGCAAGAGTCAGTTGCATAAACCTACTTTTGCTCTAAAGTGGTTGTCTTTTTGTCTCAGTCAAGAGCCAGAAAACAGCTGTATTTATTTGATTGGTTTGTACTGTTTCAGGATATTTATAACTATTGATAAAACATGCAAGTCAGTGGGTGAAGATATTTAATACAAAATAATTCCTAATGAGTCACTGGAAAGGAGGAAAAAAATCTTTTTTGTAACTTCTTGTAGAGTCAAGGCAGCATAGCAACATTTGCAGTTCCAGAGACTAGATGATGTAGCTGTGGAGTTTAAGGTCTGTCTCTTGAAAGAGTTGAAAGTAAATACCTTTTGGGATAGAGGAGTTAATGTGTTTTACAGAACATAGGAAGGGGAGATGAACAGAGAAAGAGAGAAAGAAAGCATATGTGGAGGAAATAAATCTGTCTAGACCCCTGGAGTACTCCAGAGAAGTTAAGTTTTAAAAGCTTGCATAAGAATAGCTTCCAAATATTTGTGTCAAAAGCTTCTGTCACTAAGGTATCTGAACTTTAAAAGAATACTAAATAAATATATCTTCACAATATTTTGAAAGAGAAAGAACTGAGCTACAGGGCCAGTGAAAGCTTAATTTCCATTTCCCTTCAAGTAGGCTTGTACAATTACAGAGTCATGGATGTGAGAGAAAGTGCTTCCTGTTCACAGCAAGAGCAGTGGGAGATTTGAGTAGCCCCCAGCTTGTGCCTGGTCCTGCTTCTCCTGGGGGGCAGCTGGGAGTGTCAGAAATGGGACTCAGCATTGTCATTTCTCAACATGGAAAGCAGTGTGTCCCTCAAAGCCAGAGGTACTGAATGACATTTCTGTACCCCACACATGCTTATCAGTTTGTATTGGCCAATATTATCCATCCCTGTTGTGGTCCTTGTCACTTAAGTCACTGTCCATTATCATCTTCTTATGGGTGAGCGATGCAGAATTACATTCCAGCATACAGCATGAAATACTTGCTGGCCTCTGAAGCAACATCTCTAGATGAAAACTGGACTGATCTGATGGCTGTGTGGACAGTGAGCTCCTCTGAGAATTGAATGAGGTGGATTTTCTCTACAAGAATTATTAACTCCCAAATGCTTCAGGGCAAAATGCGATTACTGTGTCTTACTGCACATCTCAGAGCTTAACGGAGCATTTGGTGTTCAGAGGATGAGTAATTTCTCTTACAGGAGTGATTTTCCTGAGGGCTCTCTAAATTGACGTGAGCTTTCCTAAGCAGTCTGTGTGCTATTGCTAAGTTTGCCTTAGAGCCTTGTGCAATAGTGCCTTATCTTGAGTTGTGCTCCTGTACACCACTGAAATAGAAATATTTCCTGACGATGGACTGGCAAGTCAGAATGATACAGAGCATTGGTGGCATCCTGAGGGAGGGCCAGGCACTCCAGCACCTTCTCTGTCTGTATCCTGGGAGCTGGTATTGAGAGAGGGCATGGTCTGCTTTGCCTGACTTGCCCCCAAAGAGTCTGTGGGTTCTCTTATTCTTTGCAGTTCTCTCATTCCTGATGGGTGAACTCAGCACAGTTGATCCAGAGAAGGGAATTTCAGTTACTGATGATTTTGCAAGGTTATTTATACACAGAGATATTTATACATAGACTTAAACACATATCACAGGATCACAGAATGGTTAAGTTTGGAAGGGTCTACAATTGTAGTCACCTTGTCCAAGCACCCTGATCAAGCAGGGCCATCCCAGAGCACATGGCACAGGATTGTGTCCAGAGGGTTCTTGAGTATCTCCAGTGAGGGAGACTCCACAACCTCTCTGGGCAACCTGTGCCAGGGCTCAGTTACCTGCACAGTAAAGAAGTTCTTCCTCATGTTCAGGTGCATGTGCATCAGTTTCTGCCCACCTTTTTCTCCCATTGCTCAGCACCACTGAGAAGAGCCTGAATCAATCTCCTTGGCACCCTCACTTTAGATATTTATACACACTGATGAAATCCCCTAGTGCACTCCAGAATACCACTGGGCTTCTTGGCTGGCTCATAGACATATGTAGAAATATAGATTGATATCTGTTTCTACAGTGACTAAAGGAAAAGGAGAAGGAATAGGAAGGAGAAATAATGAAAGAAACAGAAATATTTCAAAAAATGATGAAAGATCAGATTCTACATTACCAAAAGTCAACTCTATCTTGACAGTGAAGACTTGGCAACAGCAGGAAACATCAGGCTTTTGTTTCACGGCATCAGTTCCAAGATTATAAACAGCACATTTTCCTAGATATTCTTCCAATATGAGATAAGCCTGAGAAACAGGCCAGTATGAACAGTGTGTAACTTTCCTATGCAGGAAGAGGCTGGGTGCATACTTCAAACCTTATCTTTTCACCATGAACTATCTAAACAGAAACATCTTAAGAGAGTTTTCAGCGTCAGGACATCCCTCTTGCATCTCCTTTGCTGGTAGTATTACTGAAAATATTGAATTGTTATTGGTACTTCCACACAAGATGTGGAAATGAATGTTCTTTTCATTAAAATTGGAAAAAAAAATTGAACCAAGACCAAGCAGGGAGGGTTTTGTTCTGCCAAGTAGAAGAGCTTAAAATGTGTTAAGCAGACTTGTTTGCAAAAAATTATTCCAGCTTTAAAAAGTAGTTTCAGTGATTTTTTCACAAACCCTTTTGCCAGCACTCTAATAAACAATCTAATGTGTCAATCCTAATTTCTGAGAAATTATGACCATAGGACTATTTCAAAAGTATTTGAGTTCTCCTCCTCCTTATAAAAACAAGGAGTGCACAATATGATACAGGTGTTAAATTAGCATGAGTGTTTGCAGATGCAGCCAGTACAGCCATCTCACAATTATCTTTGGGTAAAAAAATTGAAAAGAAATATCCAGTTGAAAATTAGACCAGAAAAGAAATTTCTTCTAGTGCACCTTCATTAATTCTATGGAGTTACATTGAAACTAACAAGTTCAGCCAAATCATCATACAATTAGAACAAAAATCACACTTCCCACACTTCGGCTGGTGTCAGAATTACAGCTGAAACAATTACTGCATGAGATGATTTTTAAGTTCCATGAAAGCTTTGCTTACTGATTCAACACTACATTTTAAGTTTACAAATCCAGTGTCAGAAATCAATGGCATAATGTTCTTATAGTAATCTAGGGAAAAGCCTTTTCTAAACCTAATGTACATTGTATTTATTCCTAAAAATCTCATCAACTAATCCCTTAGAAATAAACTCCTGTGCTATAGATGTCACGTATTTTCCTGTCTGTGCTTTCAATTCAAATGAATGCTTCCTTTTTTGAATTCTCCCACAGAGTATCTTTTACCTCTCAGCAGCCAAAGAAAAAGAGTTAACTTCCCAGGAAGATGGAAGACTCCTGTGCAGAGTTTATGAAGAAAAGTATGGATGCATGCATTGCACACCTTCAGCTGTGTACATGTTGCACACAGGTCATGTAATTTGTCAACAGCCTTACACTGGGCAGGCAGTCTGCTACAGAGGGTCCAGTTGTGTGTGATGCTCATAAGCATCCATACCAAAAATTAATCTGGCATGGATTCTGCTTGTAGAGTTCAACAAGCTCAAGAGTTCAATTCTGCTTGTAGAGTTCAACAAGTTGTAGAGTTTGGATTTGTTTCTTCAAGATTTGACATGTAATCTCAGTTAAAAAAAAAAAAAAATCAACATATCTTATTTATTGCCCTGTTCCTAAGAAAAGAGTGGGTAAGCATTAACTCTAGTATCATTTAAACCCAAATCACTGACAATATCTCTTTTATATCCATAAACTGTCTATTGCAAACTTGTTCACTTATTTTTTGTGCTGGAGATTTCTGCAGTCTACTACCACAAGGGACCTATTTTTTTCCGAATGCAACTACATCTTGGCCACCTGTTATTTCATGGAACAGTCTGGGACAATTAAAATTGCACAACTAAGACAAAGAACAGCTTTACAGATGGATTAATTCCCACAAAAATAATTTGAAGATATTTTGAAAATTTGTATGTTCACATACACAATGGAGAGTCATGAAAACTTTTTAATTTTTGGACTCTGTAAGGAAAGTCCCACCAATCCTTAGGGATGATGCCATTTGCACAGCTCACCAAGCATTAACTGACCCTCCAACTGGCCTCTGGTAGTGCAAGCAGTTACCCTGGCTGTGAAGCTACTGTGGCTCTCAGAAAGGCAGATCTACCACAAGATACTAGATGATTTTTCCATCAAGGCTGGTATTTTTCACTAGCAAATCATAAATAATCAATGTCCCACAGAAAAGTAGAAAATCCCATTAGACTAATATGGGATAGAAATAGAAGAATATACCAGGCTGCTGATGAAATTCAACTGCCTTTCTAAGAATGAAAAACTCCATGAACTGGTCAATTGAACTGGTCGTCTTGAAAATGTTAAGTTATACAGCTTAGCCAATGTATTTCCCCTGGAGAACAATCTCACTGAGGTTTTCTCAAAAATGACATGGATAATCTACCATTCCCTTCGCCATCTGTCAAATGTGGGAGTGAGTTCAGATTCAGGGCTAAAACTTTATTCTTTGATTAATGGTCATTTAAATACAGAATATTGGTTTGAGCATGTCTTGAAGTGGACAAGTTAGTTGCACAACCATTGTTGCCACACAGCACTGATGAAGAGTCACTGGTGCAGTAAGTGCTGAGGAATGGTGTTCCACAGAGCTGCTTTGTTGTCCACCATTGGCTGGGAGACCCTGCCTTGGAAAATGAGTTTGCATCACTGATACAAAACCCTACAGGAACCAGTGGGAATTGAAGATTTCGTGCAACAAATTGTGTTCTTTGTTGTTTGACAGTAAAAGGGCACTTAGATCTAACAATTTTCCTAATGGCTTATCTTGCCAGTTGTAGCATGTTTCAAAACTAAACTGCTCTGAGTTTGCCAAAATTAACAAACTATGACATCACTTGCTTTTGAAAGAGAGAAGTGAAAGTTTGCTTGCAGTAGAAGTCCAGACAATTACAATGTGCATTCCAGATAGGATCCCAACATTAGCATTGCTTCTTTGTGCTAGCTCAGGAGCCCATCTTTTAAAATAAGTTATGTACCCATCAGTTCTGAATGTTGTTCCATTCTTAAATTCCTCTCTATCAGGCGGCTTAGAAGTCTTCATGCTCGCACTTCAGATTTGGCCAAAAATAATGAAAATGCAACAGATAAAATAAAGCTTAGTGATATATTTGAGTAAAAAAGGGCCTCATATAAAATGAGGTTAGCTTGGCTTATATTATACTCAGAGAATAAGTGAACATGCTAAACTTTTTTAGTTGTTCTTTATGCATGCTCTTCTTTATATAATATGAAAGGCATTTATGATATATATTGTCATTTCAAGAATTCTTGCCAAGCAGTTTCTGAATCTTTTCATAAATTTAAAGGAACTACATAACAGTTCAGCACATTTAATAAATATGCTTTATATGGAAATAACTTTTTGGAGAGTAGTAAGTTACATTTGATCTTAGAAAGTTCTGCTTTAGCTTTGCAAAGGCAAGTTAATCATAATCTGATTTAATATCTTAAGCTAATGGTAACTTAAATACAAATGCAAGCATAAATTAGATGCACTGATAGTTCCTTACTGGACTTTAAAGGCTGCAGATAAATCTGGAATGCACTCAAAGAATCCTTTAGTGAGAACAGAGAAATATAAAAAAAAATCTGAATTTGTAACAGTGCTGCCGTGGGATACAGACTATGAAATGATTTAGACAAAGAAATGGAATATAGCAGTGGAGTAGGGGAAAAAGAAGTACACTCATTTCAATTCTCAGCTTGCAACAGATCTCTTGTGCTGACTTTGGTGAAATGTTTCTGTCACAGAATTCCCAGGAAATTAAATTCACCCGGTTTGCAGTGGGTGAGATAGCTCAGCTGTAAAGCAAGAGTCTGGCAGAGTGAGCAGCTGTGGCAAGGTCTCACATCATGCTGACTGTCTTCTCCTCAAAGCCCCATGCAGCAATATCTGTGCAGGGAATGATTTTCCAGTATTGCTCCTCCCACAGAGGTGAAGCTCTCACCCCGTGACTGCTCTGACCCTGGAGCCACCTCATTGTAGGATGCTTTCTGAAGGGGATCATTCCCAAAATGGGACAGAAGCTCTGAAATGGCAGCAGAAGGAGCAAAGCTGCATATTCCAGATTGACTGTTGCTAGGAAAGGATCAAAGAAGATGAAAACAACAAAGACTTGTAGTTGTCCTCTTCTTTATCAATAAATGCAATCTTTAGTTATTATTTACTTGATGGGGCCAAGCATACTGGACATTTTAACACAGATGTGCCACATTCTTGTGTCTTCTTTTAATCTGCTGCACTTTATTTTTAAGTGTCATGCTCAAATATAACTGTATGTTTTGCCTCCTGCCTTGTTGCATTCCCAGAGGTTGATTAAGTAGGTTATAATCCATTAGAAGATGTCTACTCAAGGCTTAGTAATGCCACAATGTCTTGCTTTTTTATGTACTCAGGCAAGCTGGAGGATTCCTAATATTTCTTTTCTAACTTTGAACAAAAAGTATTATGTGTTTTTTCTGGATGATTCTTCATCCCACCACTTTTCTCCCAGACCTTTTGTGAAAATCTCATTACAAGAGGGTACTGGACATTATCCAGCCTTATCTATACTTCTTTGTGAACTTGATGAAGGAAAGTGAGGGCTTTACAGTATGCACCACTGCAAAACATCCTGTTGTGTGGGTTTGATACAAATTAATTAATCAACTCTCCTGGTTAGAAATTATGCAAAATCTATAAGTTACACAGAATATACAACTTCTCTAGGGATTTGTAACCTACTGCAAATAGAAAATTACATTGCCCAATTTTTTACAAAGACCTCCCACCAGATGTCTCTCTTTCCCCACCGAAAGGATAACAAAAGACGAACTGTCAATTTAGACCTGTCTGTTGTGATTCAGTTCTTCATTATACTATATATCCTGTAAAATTAATTATCATACCTGTACTTTGACTCAAGTAGCAGCTGCTTTTATGCATGATGCCATAATAGCATCAGCCTGTAGGTAGAGCACATAACCTCAAAATGCACTTTATACCTAGAGAGCCTGAGCCAGGTAGAGCATATCTCACAGCGCTTGAGAAATGATGGGATACTTCAGGTGCCTGCTTTCCAGCACTGGCAATTACACACAACCTCACTGGGATTGATTTTAGTCAATTTTTAGGGAATTGAAAGAAATATAAAGGCTGTAATTGAATCTTTTGACCTACTCATTAGGAAGTGTTGACACAACAAAGACAAAATATTCCAAAGGCATCAAAAAGAAATAACGTGCAACTGAATTGGGTATTATCATGCAGAGGGAATTTTAGAAATGCCCTTTTATTAACATGCTTGCTGGCATGATGGTCAGAAGTCATGATGATGCACAAAAGAGCCTGAAAGATTTTGGTTGCAATTCTCAGCCGGATTTAATTTTGACCATGGCTACGACAATCAAAATCACTCTTTCAGATATAGCCATCTCTTTTTCTCTGCATACACCTGTTTCCATTCATTCTGACAGTTTAGTACTTAATGTGGAAAGGGCAGCAGGGCCTGACCATAAGATCATGCTTACATTCCAGAGAGTCCGAGATGAACAGGAGAAATGAGTCCATGACACTTACTTAATAATGAACACAGAATAATGTGATATTTCTGGTGCTTGAGTTCTAGACATTGACAATGAAATGTACACTCTCATAAGCAGAAGTGTACTTATTTGATATCTTGGCAACTATTTTGTGAGGAAAGATGCAGAGAATTTATTCTCTGGCACTGTTAGTCACAATGTGAGCCAAACCTAGTACCTCAGTATCAAATGGGTTAAATTGCTTTAAGGGTGTTGAAGCCCACAATAAACCTGGCCAGTTTTCAGACATGGTTGGGGAATAGTATGTGCAAACTGGATATTTTAGATCAGTCCATTTTTCCTGTTTTCCTATAAGCTCAAACCTCTGCATGCCAGGTGGGATCAGAATGCAAATACCATCCCCCAATTCCCAACAAATTATACAAAAAAAAGCTACCCAACAAATATACAAAAAAAAAAAAAACCCAAAAAAAACCACCCTCAGAAAACCCTACTGCAAAAAATAAGTATCATGAAGACAATTAAGTATCTTTACATTGTATCTCAGCCACTTATGCATATAGCAGAATTAAGAATATTTATTTATTTCCTAAAATATTTTCTTTATTTGTGAGCTTTTTTGACTCTCCTTGTACATTCCTTAACACTGAGGAGGTCTGAACCTGATAAACGGATGGGATGATTCAAGTGCTAGTAATAACAAACAGTGGGGACAGCTTGACTGACATAATCTATTTACAGACTAAAGGTGTAAGGAGCAATATTGCAGGGTGCTTATCTGCCAAATCAATGGCCAATGGTACTGGGCAGAGACAGTATTTTACAGGCTTAACCTCATAGTTCCCTTCTCACTTTCTTCATGTCGTGTAAAATCTGACTAAATTCAAAAGGCTACATGAGGAATAAAAAGGGAAAACCTGGTTCATGCAAGGATTTACTTTAGCTATCAAAAATAAATAAATTCCCAAACCTCCACTGCAATTGAAACAGACATTTCAAATATTCTAAGATAGATAAATACTCTGTTGTAGCTCTAATGATTATGTTATGATTTGTACAAAACAAGACATAATTACTGTGAATATCCTACTGGATTTTACAATAAGGAAAGAAGGTGTTTTCATGCTTTCCAGGTTTGGGATAAATATAATTGATTTATGATTAACATAACAGGTCTAGGCTTATCCTCCAAATAAATTGTGCTTCACAGAGAAATGAGGATAAAGGAATTTTTCTCATTTCTATTGAAACATGGTATTTTCAAGGCAGAATGACTAAGAGCAATGCTGATGAGGACTGCTGTTAGATGAAGACGTGACATCATGCTAGATTGAAGTTCATCTGTTGTATGGCATGAGAAGGATGAATGGGAGGTCAAAAATCTAAAGAATAATGTGAATAAGGTTTTTTAAAGGACACAGTTTGGAAAGTAACATGCTTAGGAGAAATTTCCTGTCAGTTTACTACAAATTAATTAAGGAACACTGATCACTGGACATTACTTGGGAACTAATGGGATTATTAACTATGGGTTAATGTCCAAGTTCATGCCCTAGGCCACCAGTTCTTGGCAGCTTCTCATGCCATTGATGTGTTTCAGACCAAGGCTTTTGTAGTTTAGGTTAAAAAAAGGGTGCAAATATATTCTAAATTTTTGAAAGCTGTATCAGTAAGTGCAATACTTATCCTGAAAGGGATGTGGATCTGATGCAGAAAAAACATCAAGACCCACCAATTCCCATCAATCCCCCCTGGAACTCTGTTCTTCAGCAGCTGATAAAGGCTCTGACAAGCCTTACTGAATGCCAACCTCAATTTCATGACTTTGGCAGACCAATTAGGATAATAACACAAAAGATTAACTACACTTTCAGGCATTTCAGGCATACTCAGCCTCCATGAACACCACAATCAAATCACTGCAGTGGGTCAAATGTGCACTCATCTCCAGAAACTCTTGTGTTACACACAACCTTTGCCATAAAAGGTGTCTTGTAAGACCAAGCAAAATTGTATAGCTTCAGACAAGGTAAACAAAAAGTTTCAGTGACCTGGTGGCTGCTGGAAAAGGCCTGTCCCCTCATTAAACCTGGTGGCTTACATTTTAAACATTTCTCTAGAGTACTGAATACTTTTGCAACATCTCCTGCCTTATTCAGCTACAAGAGTGACTCTTTGCAGGTGTAAGATGGAGGAAAAAAAAATAATCTGTGAATTCACTGTTAGAGAGAAGAGTAAATGTGATTCTGTCCATCTCATGTGACAGGATGAAACAAAGGGATAGTTGTCATTTCTACATCCATCTGAGATGTCCATCCTTACTTTCTCTAAAGGTTGGACATGTCATCTGCAGAAGAATAACTACTCCATGTCCGTATGTCTGGCTCAAGTGCCACAGAGCTCCCTGGCATTAAGGATTTGTGTTCAGGGGTATCCAAATTCCAGACACCAGCTAAACCCTGACTAAACTGCCAGTCTGAATCTCACTGGCATTGATGACAGCATTGGCTACGGCTCATTTCTCTCAGACTTCCTCTGAAGCTTCCCTGCTCCCCTCCCACCCCGGATTGGCTCCTGGCAGTACGTAGAAATCAACAATTTCACAAGATTGTTTTAAACACTAGTCCTTATAGCTAAAACCTCTCTCTTGTTAGCTTTGCTAAAACACATGGCACTCAAGTGCTCTCTAAATGATATCAATGGATGCTGCACTTAAAGGGAAAATTTAAAAAGGAACAAACTGAACACATATATCACATACATTTTAGGGTCGAGACATTAAAGAACAGAAGCTTAATCTTTGGAATTTTTCAGTATAAATAACTGGCCCTGCTTATTCAACTCGAAAAAATATCTTCTACATTCTTGCATGAAATATTTTCTACCTACTGCTTTGAGGAAGAAAACTTCTCAACTTTCCACACTATCATTTTCACTATTTTCTTAAGCACATGTGGCCTGTTAAGAAAAGTTATTCCAGAGAATTACCTCTGTTTTAAAAACAAGGATATACAAGACACTGTGAGGGAACATTCTGCTTTCTTGAAAAAATAATAATTTGGTACAATTCATCTTGTCCACAGTTATTGCTTTTATTAAGAATGACCTTCTTGATTGTTCTAGTTGGAACAAAATAATCAAGGTGGTAGCAACAAAACAACTATGTGGGGGTAGCAACCTGCTCTGTGTGTTCCTTATCTCCAGAAGGATTGAAATGATAGCCACTGAATAAGGGTAAGAGGCATATATAATGCACTTTACTGAACTTTGATCTCTCTATATATTTCAGGTGTCGCTAGACAATGCTTGCACAATGTTTTAAGAGTGCAAAGTATGGTTTGAAAAGTCCACAGTATTTATTAAGTGTTGAGACACTCTCTAAGACAGTGTGCAATGAGATGGAGAAAGTCCTTTAGAAGAATTGTTCTTGTGTTCAATTTTAAGAGCAGAGAAGACACACTAAAATACATGTGATGATTTAAACATTTCTAGTTGGTGCTGTTACCACACAGAATAATAGATTCTATGAGCTTCAAGCTACAACCAGTCAACTGCATGTACTCTGCACTTTATAGCCTCTCTATCTATTGATTAATAAGATATGTAGGCCTCAACATACATTGTTACTTAAACCAAGTTCTATGACATTTTTTGTGGATTAACACTGCCAGGTTGCATCCCAAAAATAGAGAATGCTTGGGCATTGCTCCTACTCCTGCAAGTGGGTCTGCTGAAGATCAGTGGTGTTACTCTGCCAGATTGAGCTGAGTGCTCTGTCTGTGATTGCAGAAAAATTCCAAAATGCTTCTTTGTAGATGTCATGGAATTTTCTGAGCAAAGGTGATGTGTCCCTTCAGTTGGCAGCTCAGGGACATTGCTGCTCCAAACACCAGTCACAGCCAACTTTAAATGAGCATGGAGAGCACCAAGGGAACTGATTTTTGTGGAGACCTCTCACATCATGTAGTATCAGTGTGAAAAATGACAGATAGCTGTACTCCCAGCTGAAGTGAGCTTCATGCAACTGTGATTTCTGAATAAGTGGGCATTTCATTATGAAGTATGCATCTATTAGAAAAACTTGGTCAAAGAAAGAATAAAAAATATAAAAATGGAATTGGTCAGATTTGGGTTTCCATTCTGCTTCCATGCTTAATATAAGCTAAAAAGTAGTGCTATGGTGTCCAGCTTCCCAGCTTAATAAATGCATTGACATGCAAAGTATGTATAAGATGAATATGTTAGATGTTCACAAATGCAGAAGGGTGAACATTCTTTAATGCTTCTGCTCATACTCCAAGATTTTGCTCTGGGAAAGAAGGTGTGTGTGTAGTATTAAGAAAAACAAGCTATAACTTTTGGCTTGTAATAGGCCTGTGAATTTTAACACCAGTGGGTGTTATGCTTTGCTTTTCTATTCATGCTTCTGAAAAAGCTCTTTGCTATTCAAAATACTGTGCTCTGGTCTAGCATAAATGATAGATTTAGTACTTATTCCTCAATTTTTTTTTTTTTTAATTTTTCCCTTATTATTAGAAAGCTTGGTCAGGAATCTGAGGAAGAACTGGGTACCAAGGAACTGAATTAGAATTAGGATTCTGTGCCTATAAATTCTTTCCTCTTCTATCTCTGCCTTTAGGGAAATCTCGACTTTATTTTCCCTATGCATAAAAGCTGACATATCTGCCAATTTTAATTAGATGGAGTACAACGCCTCCAGGATTGTCAGTGCCAAGCATTATTATAATCTGTGACCTTCAGCTAATGAAGGAGTGTCCTGCTTTCACATAAAGCATGTCAGGTATTAGGCTGCAATACCATTTGAGTGCTCTGTCCTTCTGAACACAAGCTGTGTATAACGTTGTGTGTTGGTAAATCCTTGCTCACACCTGCACAACACTGCTGAAGTTTGTAAAGACAGTGTTTGGTGCAAGTCAAGCATGTTGTGCATGTTGTGATTTTATATTCAGCTTATGCAAAATCAAAGCCTTATACAAGAAACTCTGTGACAGATTTCAAAGCAAAGGAGTATGATAACCTCTACCTTAGCATATCTCAAATTACAAGATCAAATGCAGATTTGGACATGTTGGAAGAGAAGTTCAGCTCTGTGGGTGAAAGCCAAAAGAATTTAAATAATGTACTTTGATATGGCCTTGGGACCTCTTTCAATTTCCATGGAGAGCTACTAATTCTTCTTTATTTCTATCACTTTTTCATAGTTAAAAGATTTTTTTCTTTCTCTCCTAAAGCTCATAATGTGGTAAAGAAGTTGTTTGTAACAGTTAAATCAGTGTATAAATCCCCACGAGAAAGAGTCCATCATACATTTTGCATATCTCAGGGGTTCAAGGACAGTGGGCAGGAATCTGATCTGTTTTACAATAATTTAAACTCTGACTAATTAGAGTGAACTCAGCGGCGTTCCTCCAGATGTCAGTTAGATTAACAGAGCGCAGAGTGTGGCTCAGGAAGTGAAAAATAAAACAGAAGATCTGTGTCTTTCACTGCTGATGCTGTAACTTGTGACAGCAACCTTCTCTGAGGCAGCAATGTGCTGGTATTCCAACCATGCTGAATTAATTTACTTTGGCAGTTACTTGATTGTTCCACTGTCTATTAATTTGAAATGGAAACCAAGTCATGTTGCCTGCTCCTTCTCCCGGCATATGATTACACAATACATCTTCCAGTTTTTGCAATCAATCACTTTCAGTGAAATTTTTCCATTGTGCACCATGTTACCTGGCTTTTGGAGAGGTTTCCATCTGAAAATAAGTGTAAAGGAAAATCCTGAAAATAAGAGAAAGTGTCTGCATTTGCAAAGTGTAAAGAATGCCTAAGTTGTTCCATGCATTTGTTCGGCCATTTACTGACAGCTGATTTGGAACATATGCTTCTCAGACACTCAGTGTCCTTCTCAATTTTGGGTGTAAGAGCCAGAGATTTTAGTGTCAGATAAGCTAACCTTGTTTTTCAGAAACTCAGGACCTGTCATCATTATAGACATCTCCTGGTTGGATACGCACAACCCCTGTAATGTGGCTGTTCAATATCAGAGACAAATACATATGTTTGATATTTTCTGGATTTTATTTAAATTGTTCTACAGTCAAATAAAGCAAAAAACCAAACAAAAGGTAGATAAGTGACAATTCACATCTAATGAATTGTATGCAACACTTTTAAAAAGGATTTCAAATGGAAAGGAAATGTATTACAAGAATATTTTGATTTTTATAAAGGTAACAATCTAATTAAAATATGTTTTCCCTCTTCTAAGTTCACAGCTCTCACATATTAGTGGATAGGACATCCTTAGATGAGTTATTTTAGGCTTACTTTAAATATGTACAAATTGAGGTGTGTAGTGTCCAAGATCAACCAGAAGGCCAGTGGAAGAACAATTAATAAAATTTGAGAACTGGGAATAAAACTGAATATGGGCCATATTTGAAACAAAAAAAAGCTCTCAGGTAGAGAAACAGGTGGCCACTGGCTTAATTCAAATTCTGACAAAGTTCTCTTCCCTATTGAGGCACAGCTATGTCTGCCACCATCTAAGGAAGGACACAGATTCTGTCAGCAATTGATTTAGCTTGGGCTAGTGCTTCATCCATCTCTAGAAAAGCTGCAGTAAAGCTATCTAATTGATCAACTCATCCCTCAGGAAAAGTGCTTCTGTCACCAAGAGTCTGTCATTATCAATGGGATGGGATTCCCTGTCCTCTCCAAGAAACCACCCTTCCCTACTTCCTACATGTCTTGTGTCTCTCCCCTCCATCCATGCTGACCTTTTGGTCTTTTCTTGGCACAGCATCTGCCAGTATCCCTTCCTTGTCACCTTCACCTTGTGTCTCTTTATTTCCTGGACTCCAGCCACTGATTCAGGCTGCTGTTAGTGTCTCCTCCTTCTTGAATTGTTGCATTTGGTAGCACAGAAACTGACCCTATGTTCATCATCATTAGCTTTTCCTACATTTTTCTTAGTCCCTCTATACCTCCGCTCATTTTGCTGACAGAGAATTGATGCCTTGAGGGAGAGCCTCTGCCCAATTTCAAGGTTCTTGGGCACTGCCTTTGTGTGGAGGCACCATTCAAAGCTTCAGGCAGGGGTGATGGAGGGTTCTTGCATCATTCACCTCTGTAGTAGCCACAACCTGGTCTCTGGCTGCTGTCAGACCTTCAGAAGAATTGCAGTCACAAATTACTGAAGAGCTGTTTTTTTCTGAAGCTGGGCCCACATCCAACATCTCTCTTTTTTGACATTTAAAATCACAGGGATTGCATATGCACACCTATTCCAGCTGTGGGTGTAAAAGGCACCTCAGACAAAACAAGTGAGATCATTTTTGTGGAGAAGACTACAAATCCTACAGATTTTATTGGAGCAACCTGATAGACAGCTGACACATGCAAAAGGCTCGTCAGGCTTTGGAGAAAAGATTTGCAGTTTTGTTGTCTGACTTCCTAAAAATGAAGGGACAGAGCCTGGGGAAATGCAACTTGGGACAGTGTTGTTGCAACAGTGAGAGCTGCATCATCACACTTCTCAGAGCAGAGAGTTTATGTCTTACTGCAATGATAAAACTTAGTTCAGTGTCTGAGTAAGTCAAATGAATAAAATGAGAACTTTGAGTGGAAAATTAACCAACCAAGGGGAGGAATATTTTAAAAGAAGTGTTCATCATTAATCCTTTTTATGCTTGTCATCAGGGAAGACTGCCACAGCTTCAGGGCATGTACATGTCAACCCATTGACATGCTTACCTGGAAGTGAAAAAGCAAGGGGTGAAGCCTCCACTGAACTGGCATCTAAATTACACCTTATTAAACAGAAAGGTGACTTTTGGAGCGTATGAGTTGGGACTTGCTTTTTTCAGCATCTGAACATTCATTTTAAAACTGGTTCTCTCGTTATTGTGTCAAGGTGAGAGATTTCCAGCCAGGTAGCTGACAGGTTAGACAAAGAGTTCTGTTCAGTAATAAAACAGTCATTCGGGTATTCTCCAGTTTTCCCTCCAGCATTTGCACAAAGTATATCAGCTGTGCTTGGGCCTGATACACTCTTTCTATTATCTAGGATTTGATAATTTTTGCTAGGAAAATGGAGAGATGTTTTGACTAGCACTGGAGTATGTGAATGAAAGTAAGTGGGTCAGTAACATTTTGCTTCTCAGGAAGGCTGGTGACATGTTCAGTTTATCCATCTAATTCATTTGTTTATCATTCAATTCAATGAAATGAGTGCTGCCCATACAGGTGCCTAGAAAGGTGTGGTGCAGCTTGAAAAGCTTACACTCAGTGTTTACTTGGATGACAACTGTCAAACAGTCAATCCATAAAGTTGCAAAGTGATTCCTTCTTCCTCTCACTCCCTCTTATCCCTCACTGACTCTAAAATTACACCACTAATACTCAGCCTAGAGTACCACTAATACTCACCACTAATACTCAGTCCTACACTGACTAGAAACCAGCTAGAGCAAATAATTGCATTGTAGTTACCAGGAATTAAAAATTGCAACCTTTTTAGCTTCTGCAGTGATCTGTCCTCATCAATTGTGTATATGGGCAAAAGTGTGGTCACATGACTTTGGTTCAGACATGCAGTACAGATCATAGACACTGAAAGCAAAAAAAATTACTGGAAAAAACTTTGTATCGCGTATGTTTTGGATTTCATTGCTTTTGGTGTTTGTTATTCTGCTGAAGATGGAGTTCTGTATAAAAGGATTGCCAAGTGACACAGCAAGAAGATAGGCAGCCTACCAACATGACAATAGATACCAAAAGGCCACCTTATAATGAGGTCACATTCTTCTGAGAAATGTGAATATGATGCTTTAGCAAACACTCTTAACACTATCCAATGATCTTTCTCACCCTATACCACTTCAGTCTAAAAAAATCTGGTATTTGTTGTGCAAGAATTACTGGTAATGGCACAGACATTCTCACATATAATTTGAAATGGAAAAAGGAAGGAACTGCTCACTGGTGCTTTCAAAACCTGTATTTATATTGCATATCTATTTGCAAACCTATCAGCTCAGGTAGCAAGTAACACAACTCTCCCTGAGTATCTGCAGGGGAATACTTATCTGCAGTTGACGATCACAGGACTGGGAATGCCAACACTTACTTTCTCACATGCCAGAAACCTTTAACTGTCAGCACAGCTAATAAAATAAATCATACATGTATACTGAAGGAGTGGTATGTAAGGGAGAAATGGATACAGTGATTAGAGTTCATGCTGGCAACAATGGTAAATCTGAATGGATGACTAACCAGATCTGTGAAAATATTTCTAAAGTAATCTCTGTTACACTCCTCCCCTAGTGTACAAGACCATCTAGGCAAGAGGAAAAATAGTCACTCAATAAACAGTGTAGAAGAAGCGGGAAAATACCTTGACACAATGCTGGAGAACTTTTGGAGCTGCATTGAACCAAAGTCGAGCCAGAGCTGCATCTGAGATGAAAAACTGGCAAACTACTATGTGGCAAAATTGGAAACTACATAACCAGCAGCTGGGAGAAGACCAACATACAGTGACAATTCCAGGGGAACAAAGACATTTGTTAGGCACTAATGGGACTGCCATAATTTACCAGGCAGTAATAAAGGTTCAGACAGAAGGTACAAAAGCCCAGGGGAAGGAGCAGTTGATCAAGTGTTACAGTACAGTAGCCACCAATATGTCTTGTGCAAGTTCACATCACAGTGTACAGAGGACAACCTGCAATGATTTAACACTAATGATCCTAAAGAATCCAAAGAATTTAAAGAAGCCCTAGACAATTACAAAACAAGAAGTTATGGAAGTAAATGAAAGAATCTAAGACCGAAATAGAACGGTAATTTTTCCTTGAGAGCAATACACCAGGCAATAGGATGTATCAAGGATTTAATTTAATGAATTTGGTAAGGATTTGATTTTCATTTCTGTGAACACAAAAAATCCTAGAGCCTGCTTTGATGCCCAGTTAAATATTAGACTAGAAAACACAATCATACAGACATCTGGTAAGAAATTTTTAAGCATTCAGTAATGGTTTAAACCTTTTGTAACCATTGCTGATCTTTGACAAAAATGAAATAAGCCAGCTCTGAAGACTTTTAAACTGGCATCCACCGCACACACAATTACTGCAACCCCCTCCAACTGCCTCCATAAAATAGTTGGTACAAAATTAGTCTATTTATGACCAAGCTGAAGAATAAGAAGTTAGTTATATATTTTCATAACTTGCAGTTAAAAAATATACAATTATTTATGTACTTAAATTGATCCCCAAAATAATAGTTAGCTGAAGATAAATTACAGCATCACTGACAACACACTGTATACCTTTTTCAAGTACATTTATTGCATATTTTAGGAATTAAATGCTTCCAGGATATTTAAATGTTTTTCCACATTGGGCTATAACATAAAACTTTTTATGGGCATAAACCATAGCTTTGATGTGAAATTAATTCATTCATGAAATTTAGGTATGGTTTATTATTGCAGCTGAAATGTCTGCCTAAAGGAAAATTAATATATTAAATATTTTTCCATAGAATAGTCTCCATAAGCTAGAATTGTTTGAAATAAGCCTGATCCTACAGAGATGTGAAGGAGATGCTATTTTTAACATGAGAAGCAAATCATAGCTTCCAGTGCTTGACTTCCCAAATCCCTTTTAAGTTTCTCATTTAGTTTCAGACTGCTCTGTTTACTAGATCTTTTTCTCAAGTAAACCTGTATTCTATATATTTGCTGGGTTTGTGACATGACTTTTGATCTTTTTAAATTCTAGTCCAAACCAGCGAGGCATTCTGGCAACCCAAAAATGAATTTAAATGATCCATGCCTTCATTTATAAGAGCATTGTAAATCAATATTTATGCCTTGTTAAAACAAGACACTTAAATAAATGCATAATTTAATCACATCCCTATTTCCTGAAATATAAACTCTCAACTACATGGAAAGGGTTTGTTTTCCCAAGTTGCTTTTACCTGTTTCTTTTCTTACTTTGAAATTTACACAGGTACTGGAAAATATTCACAAAGGTGTTCAAGACACGGACTTCACAGGTCAATCCACAGAGTGACAGCACAGTGCTGCTCTGGGCACCTTAGAGAGAGAAGCTGAGTGCATTTCCACAGCTCCAAAAAGCCATGAGGGGAGATTATTGCAGATGATGGCAAACTCCCTGGGCTGCGGAGCCTCAGCACAGCCCTGCGTGCTTCACAGCCTGAATTTAGCTGCATGCAGAAGTACCTGGGTTTGTCTTCACTGGTTGTGTATTGTCAATGTTGAGTTACAAGCCCATTTCCTCTCTGCAGTATCAGCTCATGGATTTCCTTTTATGTTTGTGATGCCTTGCTAGGGAGCACCTGTCTGTGCTGCTTTCCTCATTTCCTTTAAAATGAGATTAATAGATAGCAGCCTGCCTCTGAGGCGCTCGGCAGGACGGTCTCCTTTGTACAATGCTTAGATCTTGTAAAAGCCTGATTTAATGCTGTCAGACCCAACAGAACCTATTCCTGTTACCATTTGGGGTGTCTTGGAACATATGACAGAAAAAGTCCTGCTCTCAGCCCCACTAGGGCTATAGCTGAACTTCTCTGCTTACAGAGTAGTAGTGGAACAGCTCTGCATTTAGACCCACCAGTTAAGGGCAGGAAATGAGAATATTGGTTTGTTGCCTGAGACTTCACAGTTTCTATTTACAAAACTCACAGGAATGTGATCTGGCCAAATGTTTCTTTTAGAAAAATCTGATACTCCAAACAAAACCCACGACAATTTCCATTGTAATAAAGCACTCCAGATCTACTAAACAGTAGTTCAATCATGCCCAATTTTTGTAACCTTCCAACAGAGATGCCTTAAGAAGTCTGCATCTGATCTAATACAGTATTTGGAGAATACAATATGTTGGCAAAGAAGAAATTTTATGCTAAGATTGATGCCAGAATATCAAATATTTAGATAATTCATCATTTTAGACGTATACAACAGTATATAAGTGTGTGATGTCAGAACTAAAGTATAAGTTATGCAAAGCACAATAGTTTTGAAAATATGTTGTCTACTATTAAGAACAAGAATGACCCTACACAATTTCAGAGACCTTTTTTTCTACAAACATTAAAAAAGAAATTCTGGAGGAATTGCCAAGTTTACAAATATGCACACACATTCCACATATGGATATGCTTTAGTAATCATCTTTACAAACCTTTTAGGCTACACATGGCTCTAATAAATAACCCATTCACAAACAATATATTATCATCTAAAAAAAAAAAGAAAAAAACCCCAAACCCTTTTCATATAGAGCCCAACAGTTCTCGTGCTCACTTTCAACCCCCAGCTCCATGATCAATCATTACGTCAGTGCTCATTTTTCATGGTTTGGTGTTGAACAGCAAATGGAAAATGACTGAAAAAATTAATATTGTCTCTAACAATGAGTAAAGCTCAAGAAAGAGCTCACAAGCGACACAGCTGAGGACAGTCTGCCCTCTGTAAGTTGCAAATGTAATAAAATCTCAATGTTTGTTCTCCTTTCTTTTTGAACAGAGTTCATATGGGCCAAACTGCATGACGGGAAGGCCCCCATGTCAGTCCCTTTATGTAAATAGTAAACAGCTGCAGTTAAATGTTTTACCCCTTGAAGAAGTAAAACTTATTAGCTCAAGGTTAAGAGCCTTGCAGAAGGTTAGCCCAGCTACTGCAGAGCTGTGAAATATCATCCTTTGGCTATCTGCTGACATACACGCAGGGGCTGAGTTATGCGCTATGGGTAATGCAAAATTCACCACTAGAAGACAACAAAAAAGCTGTGTTCCCCAACCACCAAAATTATTGGGACAATAACAGCTTCTGAGTGGAAAGACCATTTCTCAGCCTTGATACCATGAGTTTTCTTCACTCCTGAGTCTCACTGAATTCAGCAACTTCTATCCTAAATGTATGTTCCTTGTGTCCATGTGAGCCAGGCTAAGGCCTTTTCAGGATGCCGTGTTTTGTGCAGGGGTGGAGGCAAGGCAGGAGGAGTAGCAGGAAAATCCAGAAGAACACATGGCCCAGTGGCTCAAGGTGTTCTCTGCCTCTGTGTGAGATCCTGTGTATCACTCCATGCACAGGCAGGTCTTGTAACAGGGAAAGACAGTAGTAGTAATGGCAGCTGGGTAATTATGACTTTCTGGAAGCTTTTTTGGAAACTTGGGTACCCTTATGAGAGCGACTGACAAAGCCTTTCCATACTGTGGATGTGGGGCTGAAGCAAGAGACAGTGTGGTGCTGAGACAGAAGGAGGGGAGCTGAGGACCAGTTGTCTGAGCTGGGAGGTAAAGGCACGATCGTGGCTGTGCTGTCTGCATTTCCCCACTGTGGTGATACACATGGTGGGGAAAAAGCGATAATTCATTCCCCCACCTTTCTCCATTTAAATCTGTGCCTGATTTGTCTAGCCAAAGTGCAGTATATCATATTCATTCATGGCCTGTCTCAATACTCCTTCTTCTACTAAATCACACATTAAAGTAATAGGAAGGCATAATCTGGCAAATCTTTCTTCCTCAATGTTATTTTTATTTTACATTTAATGAGGATTCAAATCTGATTTCTTAGATTTGTCAGATTTAACAAGAATATGCACCTTTTCCTTGTCATGTAGGACTCAAACTTCTCATCTTAGTCTAAACATGCCCAATTTTTGTTTTCTTCTAGTACCAACACATCAGACATCCAGCCTAGCCCAAGATATGGAAGATGTATTTTCTTTGGCAAAGAAATAATTTTGAGCCTGATTGATGCCAGACCCTAGACAGTACTGATTATTTCTCTTTTTGGTGGTATGCAAAAGTCTTTCATCAAAATTAAGGCCCAGGGCATTTAAATCCTGATATTTTTTAGCTGAATATGATCATGATTATGTCTCTGGCACACTGAGCAGCTTTTGTCACAAAAATAAAATGTTTGTGTAGCTCTATTTTCAGTCTGTATCATCATTGTTTATCCAGTGCCTAACAACGGAGTACACTGCCTATGAAAATCAGCATGCTTAAGGTACAGGGATCATTTTGGCTTTATACAGCTTGTTGTAAACTGCTCCAGTAGTCATTTCACATAAAAATACTTCTTGTTTGGTTGATGAAATATACCTCCAAGTGCAGAAAGCAGGTAACACAATGAAAACAATTAATTAATAAAATCCTAAAAAGCCATCTTCCCTGTAAGTCTTCCTATCTCAGGAAGACTCAACGCTATTTTCCCGACAGAAGAGAAAGTAAAAAGGAGTCTTGAGCTGCTGAGGTGTCAGTTGCCCTAGACTAGCACCATCCTTATGTCCCTCTTCTAAGAACATCTTGGGTTTAGACTGGAGTCCTGAGCGCTGCAGCGGAACTCAACAAAAATAGTGTCTAATCCAAATTGACTTCTTGAAAGTGAATCAAAGCACAAAGGATGAGTTTTTGTTAATGGCTGAGTAGTACCAAACCCTTGTGTAAGGAATGACAAAGGACCTCCCTACTAGCAGCACTCACAGCAGGTTCTCCTTTTCCTCCACAAAAAGTGGTGGTCTGGTCTCAAGTTCTGACTTTTACACGTGGCATTGCACTAACTGTAGCTGTAGATATAACTGTAGGCAGTCTCTTACTACTGGCCTCATGAAACCAGTCTCTTACTACTGGTCCCATGAGAAATAGCCCCAGCAAGCCCAGCAGCACTGAGCCCTGTAGCACTTAACTGGAATATGGTTAGAAAGGAGCAGGACCCTCTGCCTGTTGTATGCCGTGCCTGAGCTCACTGCAGTTTGCAGACATGGGATAACGTGTTCCCTGCAGCCAACAGCACCGAGCAGGTGGGCAGCCACATGTCACACTAGCCTGCACTTCCAAGTGACCTTCACTAGCAGGCCCCTGCACAACATATTGCATTAATCCTTTCTGGAGGTCACAAAACCAGGACTAAGTGGGCTGCGGTACAGATCCAAGAGAAACAGTTGCAAATGCCTAGCCAGATGCAGATGGAAAAATGTGCTTTTCATGTAGCCAGTTCAGAAGGCTGAATAATTTATTAGTGCATCACATGCTATTTTTCAAAACTATGCCACTTTGAAGGAAATCATATATTTCAAATTATAAGCAGGTCCTGCTAACAAAGTGGATCACAAATGCCAAAGCAGACAAACCATTGTGTGTTCCCCAACTCCACACCAAGTGACTTTGATTACATCACTGCCAATGGAGAGCTCAGAGAGAAACAAGCACATCACAGGAACAAAATAATTACTGCTGGTTACTTCAAGCACAACTTGGTGCGCTCAAAAGTTGATCCAAAGGCCTTGACCCTTCCTGCAGTGCCCCCAGAACCTTCATCCAGCCTCTCAGTAACAGGCTATCAAAGGCTGCATAGTGGATTAATTCCAGTGGCTCTTCTGGAGCTGAGCAAGGCTGACAAATGAAATACAGTTTGCCTGTCTCAGTGTGGGTATTGTTTTCTGCACTGTAATGCAGCACAGGTGTTGCAGGCCAGGAGGAGATGCACTGGCAGAAGTGTGATAAGGGAACTTGTGAAGGAAAGCACGCCATGGAAACTTGGGGAGAGGAGGTGAGGCAAAGGACCCCCTTGGCCCCTGAGGGTGCTGCTGGGCCCTTGGCATTCCCCCAAGACAGCATATCTCTAGGTACCATATGGTTTGAGGATGAACTTCCTGTGCTTCTAAGGGGTGGAAGAGAAGGAGGAAGCGCCTACGTATGGAGAGAATAATTGCTTCCCTCTTCTGCTTCTTCTCCCCCTGTGCCCCGGGCATCAACTTTACACCACCATAAGAACGAGGTGAGGTCTGATCTGGAAGGAGGCATTTGTAGATAAAACTTTGGCTGAAATGCATGGGCAAATAAGAAGACAGGATAGCACCCTAGAAGCACATGGTGTATCTTACAACAACTGCAGCCTTGTTGGCATTGGATGGAAAAATGGAGAGTGAGTTCACAGGGCCCCGGGTCATCGGAATCAGGTTTATTCTGGTTTCAAGAAGCATCTGTCCTTTGTTTGCACCACACTGGTTTTGTAGTTGTGAAGGAGTCTGTGCTTTTGTGGCTGTACAAGCAATGACAGATTTGTTACTATCCACAGCCCAGCCCAGCCTGCCTTATCATAAAGCTTTTGCTGCACAGAACTGTCTCAGGAAATCTGTCAGTCTTCACCAAAAAAATATTACAGTACACCATGAGCATCATTTACAATTGAAGCGCAATGTGAAAAATGGAGGCAATTTTGTTGCAATGCATTACATTTCCCAGAATATAAGAATCTATGCTATTTCTATTAATTTAATTAGAATTCAATTCAATTTTCACTAGTGAGGAGAGGGCACTAAGTCAAAAATGAAAAAAAGGAAGGGAAGATGAAAGGGCCCGAAGTCTGTGAAAGAACTAATGCATGGAAACTCCACCTAGAGGCAGATTTTCACACACATCTGTCAAAATAAGCAGCACAATATAGGCTCAGTTGAGGCAGTGGTGTGGTAACAAAGCCACTCAGTACATGCATAGGTTGATACATTGCTCCCTACCCTCATTATACCCACAGTCTGCAGATTACATGTGTGACTCCAGACAATACTTTTTCATTAGCAATCTGGATATGGTTACACAGAAAGCTTTAGCCATGTCCTAATGAAAAACAAAGAAACCCTGCTGGTGGTCAAAAGTAAACTGGTTCTCAGGAAATTAGAAATTATATGCAGTAGTGTCTGTGTCACATGCTTGTCTAACTTCTCTGAAGAAACTGCTTATTGACAAGCACAGGTGTAGCTCTCTCTTGTGGTTTTTTTTTTTTTTTTTTTTTTTTTTTTTTTTTTTTTTTTTGTTACCAGGGCCAGAATCACACTCAGAAGGCTGTCATTGTCTCTGATTTGGGCTGAACTGGTAAGATCTGGCCCTTATGCTAGGATAAACATCTGTATTTGAAGCAAAGATCATTCATTCATTTATTTCTTTCAGGAGTTAACCTGAAATGCAGAATGACAATTTAAAAATCCCATCTCAATGAATACATTCAATCAAATGACCTGTGACTTAAAACTAATAAAAATATCCTTATCAACTAGTATCTCATAAAAAAGATTATATCAGTGTGCATAATTTGATACAGAATTAGCTATTCAGTCTCAAGGTTTGAACTCATCTTTTCACAAAAGTTGCAGTAGGATATCTCAGCTATTTTGCTGTGCTTGCAATGTCAATGGAGGTGACCTTTCTGGTCATTTTTAGAGCCATTCAAATGCTTAATTTCAATGAAACCAACCTTTAAGAAGCTGCCAACTAGGAAGGAAGGAGGAAGGAAGGAAGGAAGGAAGGAAGGAAGGAAGGAAGGAAGGAAGGAAGGAAGGGAGGAAGGGAGGGAGGGAGGAAGGAAAAGAAGCTGATTTGAGGTGTTTAAACTAAAACATGTCAGTGCAGACTATAAGTCCCTTCTCTTCTTTTCAACTGCTCTGTTTCAGTGTTCTACCTGGGATGACAACCTCAGGATTTGGGCTGCTCCACTCTTCCTCTGAGCAGGACTACCCACTTCAGCTTTCCCCAGGGTACTGTGTTGCACTCACACCATTTGTCTCCCTTTCCAGTTAAAAAGCTCCTTTGGGAATTTACGTTAGCAAAGGTGTGACCACATGCATTCTGTGTGGTGAACTTAATTATACATGTCCCTCTTAGTCTTTTGGTTTGCTTTTATGTTAATCTAGGTCAGAGGATTTCTTTGACGCCCCACCAGAGTCAGTCAAGAGTAAGAGAAGTTAAGCTCTTCATCCATACATGGCAAAACCCAGGTTTAGTAGCAGATCAGGAAAAACAGACTCATAGGAAAGTCTGTGCAGTAAGTCCATACCCCATTTTGAGTTTTTGTTTTGATTTTCCTTATTTTTCTTTTCCTTATTTCAGTTCCTCTAGGAGCCATACCAAGCCCCTTCCATTGCCACTTGTGGAACTTACTGCAGAAATCAAAGTAAACCTATGGCTCAAAAGGACAATTGTAATCTGACGAGCATTTTCCAGTATATTCCAATTAAAACATAAGTGAACTGTTAAGTTCCAAACTGATTAAAGGGAATCCCTTTTCCTAACTGGTTTTCTAAATATTTAATTGTTAAGCATTTTATGGCAAGGAAGCATTTCTAAATAAGCATATGCATAAGTTTTAGGCACAAGGAATAAAAAAATTAACACTGTCACATCCTAATAAAATAAATTTGATTTCTATATTGATTTGCTATAAATTTTCCTTCCTCCTCTCTTTTTTGGTCCTCCTGTTTTGCTAAGTATTTGTTGACCGAACATAAAGGATTTTTATAGAATCATTAGATATGTCCCAGATTCACTGTGTTATTGGCAAAAAACACATTGAAAGGACTTTGAAAAATAACTTATTTCCAGTGGATTCAGCTTTCCAAATTCCAAATGTTCACATCTCTATTTACTGTTACTTTAAATAGCTTCATTTCTGTGGATGTCTGATGAGCTTCCCAGATGGAATATAAAGTTTTATGTAGCTCTTGAGGTTCTCCTTTTGCTCTTTATGAAGAATAAAGGAAGAAAAATAGCTTTCAACTAGTAGGGTTTAATGAAAAATAACTGTTCAGAAAATGGAAACATTTTCAGATAAAATGACCAGCTGAAGAATGTTGGCTGTAAAATATTTGGTTTGCTTCAATAAAAGATTTTAACTAAAGATCAAATTATTTCTCTGCACAAAGGAAAGTTAGCAGCATGACAGTACCTGATGGATTAAATGAGTGCATAGTGCACTCTGTTGTTTCATTGCTTTTTCTTAAATCACTTAGAGCACAGCTGCTGCATGCCAAAGAGTTGTGAAGAACATGCTCTGCCCTTGCAATCATATTATTTTCATTCTAAACCAGCCAGTTAAATAAAAAAAAAGGTCATGTTTCTTCTCTATTCAGACAGCTTTTCATTGAAGAACCTGAAAAATAATTTTTCATTGCAGCTTTGGCTAAAACCCAAGCATTGAAACCAATGGAAACACTTGCAGAAGTCTAGCCTGTGATTCCACCCCCTGTTATAAGGGCCTTCCTTTTACAAACTGGATTTTTTGGGTACATTTTCTTCGGAGAGTTCTAAAGATTTCCTG
Organism: Urocynchramus pylzowi; assembly: GCA_013397555.1. Classification (NCBI taxonomy): domain Eukaryota; kingdom Metazoa; phylum Chordata; class Aves; order Passeriformes; family Fringillidae; genus Urocynchramus; species Urocynchramus pylzowi. Next base: position 217,055 of record VZRH01004419.1, read on the forward strand.
AAATTCTTGGAAAAAAATAGAAGTGAGAAGCAAAAAACTGAATAAAGATGGAGTGTTTGTCTCAGTTCACAGAGAGCAACTAAGCAAGAAAGACGTCATCTGGCTAAAAGATGTTTCTAAGTGTCATGGTTAAAGGGCTTGCTCAAAAGACCACTGAAATAAAAAAAAAAAAAAAAACAACCAAAAAACAAAAAACCAAACCCAACCAAAAAACCCAAACAACCCTCAGCGTCTTTCATGCATTTTGAAGCAGGACATAAGCATGAGGAAAAAAGCCACTAGAGTTTTAGACTAATCTTTTGTTCACATTTGGGATTAAACTCTGCTCCATATGAGACTGCTAAGGTCCATAATAAATAGTTTGAGGCTACCACAGAGATGGAAAAGCAAGGGAGATTAGGGGCACTCATTTTTATTTCATTTGTTCATAGCATAGCCTGCAACACAACAACAGTAAGGGGGAACAACTTTGTATTTATTATTATGGCTGAGCGGCATGTAATAAATTATGGAAGAAAAAAAGGCTGAGGGATAATTGACTGAAAAAACAAATGTCAGTTAAAGTAAACACAGCAGTTTCCACTGAACCTATTTGTAAAAATGTCAAAGGAGTTGAGTTGTTTTCCTTCACAATATTTGTGCTGGTATAAAAGGACTGTGGTTTAATTAAATTTCCCCACAGAGACTAAGTATTCCACTAGATGTCACTTTGAGACTTTACTAAGATGAAGGACAGCATCCTGATGAATGGATGCAGGATCCCCCCCCTGCCCCACCTCTGCAAAGAGCTGAGAGCTGTCTTGCAGCAGGAGCCCCTGGTAGGATGCAACCCTGGGGTGAATTAAGCACAACGAGACTGCTTACAGATGCATGACCACCTGCCAGGAGAAGAGCTGCCATCATGCCACATGTGTACCAGCAAAGATTATCCAACCACTAAAATCTTTTTTACAGCTCTCAAGGGAAGGAGTGAGGACACCACTGTCTTTGCCAACAAGCCATTCTGTCCTCCCTTGCAGTGACATTGAGAACAGGGTCAGGATTGGTAGGAAGGGGGATGGCTTTTGGGCAGCTTCCTTGGGGTTCTACAGGAGATCTGATGGATCTAGGCAAAGTACCGATCCAGAAACTGCCCCAAACACCTCCCATCCTTTGCCAGCAGGAATCAGGTACTAGTCCTGATGTAGGTATGTCTTCCCAGACCACCTTACATGCAATAGAAAGCAAATTAAAACCATCACCAAAACAAGGAAGTAAATGACCTGAACCTAGTTTTGGAGCTGCCTTATTCTTTTGGCAACCAACTATTTATCTTACACACCAAACAAAGGATGCCAAGGTTTCTCTAAATATCACATGCAGAATATTGAATAGCAATAGGGAAAGAAAAATGTAGAATGTTTGTTCTTTCAAAGGTAGGTGAAAAGTGAATGACATGTCTCTGTTCCCTGTAAGGCAATAAAGGAGTCACCACAGTGGCAGAACCCTGCCTTTTTAGCCCAGTCTAAAGAGGCCTAATATTAATAAAAAAAAGTGAGAGCAAACCTAGACAAAATCCACTTCATACCCTCTAACAATGCTGGCACACAGATGTCTCTGCATGGAGCAGGACACTGTGTTTGTACCTACACTCAACTGTGATAATCACATAGAATAGGCTGCTGGGACAAAAACATCCAGGAAATGTTAAAGAAAAAAAAAAAAAGAAAAAAGAAAAAGGCAAAAAGCACAAAGAAATATATCTGCTCATGAAATACGCTCTACCACATCTACTGCCAGGGGTGCCTGCCCAAAGCTCCAGCAAGCTGCATACTGTTTGTGCTGTCAACAAGCAGCAGCTTTTGTACCTATGCACGTTTGTTTACTAAATATATGAAAACAATGGAGCTCAATTAAAAGTAGATTAGCCACACATGTACCAAAGGAATGTGTACTTAACTGACTGTGGTGAATCTGGCTCCCGTTCAATCCCCTGGAGAGGTTGCTCTGGCATGTCTGCTGAGGCCTCATTGGTCTCCCGTCTAGGCACAGCGGTGGTTATGGCTCCTCGGGAATATATTAAATGGATTGTATAATAACCATTGGGCAGATGTTGGAAGAGCAGAAGTTTGCTGCAAAGGCGCAGATGGGGCAGCAGATTATCCTGGGAAGGCAACCATGAGTTGATGGGTTCATTTCCATTATTGCTTGGCAACGCACGGCGTGCGTCACCAGACAGGCTGGAAAAGCCCTTCAAGGAACCAAAGGGAATGCTTGCACAGGGAGAACATTTATACAGGAATACTGTCAGCTCTGCAAGCCTATGGGAAGAATGGCTGAGGAAGTTTCTGCTTCTGAACTTATTAATGAGAAAAAGAGCATGCAAGCAAGTAAAATAGCAGGCTATGAAAGCATACCTGAAAAAATTATAGAATTAAGTACATTTCTTGCCAAAGTCCCCAGGTCCTCACTAATTGAGTCCTTCTAAATAATAACCTGAATTGGAGCTGTGTCCAATCCGGTCCTTTGATCTAAGCAATTCCTTCAGTCAAAATACTTTAAATAAAAGATTTTCAAAGAAATCCAAGCTTTATGCTGATTTAGATCAAAATCTTTTGGTAGTTAGGTAGGTAATTGATATAGGATTAGCAACTACTAGTTTGAGATAGACGAAAGCCATTTCAGTGATTTTTTTCAGATTCTCCTACGAAGGACTCAGAGAAATAATATCCCACTTTATTTTTTAAAAATACAGACCTATGGAAGAATGGTTTTAGATTTATTTCACTTCTATTACTTAGAAATTTATGATTAAGATGATAATTACAGTGACAAATTGATATAAAAATTACAGAAACTGTATATGAATTACATAATCATCTCACAAAAAAGTTTTGGCTTTTTTTTTCTACACAAAGAAAGCCATCTCTTGAGGAGATGTCTTCACATGTGAAAACATTTTATCAGCCATAATTAATTGCTTTGTTGCTACTGCTGGTGAGCACAGCTTCAGAAATAATCATGAGGCCACAGATTTGCATGGCACTGCTGAAGTATTTCTTGTATGTGACAGCTGGTTTGCTGGGGAACCCATCCCAGTTTTTGACAATAAAATTACAACACATCTGCAATGCTGTATTTGAAGCACTCTGCAAAGAATTAAGTAATCATTTTAGCAAGCCTACCAAAATGATTTTTGTTTGTCCACCCAACTAATGCAGATGAGTCAAGGAGATGATGGGGGATACTCCCCAAAAGAACAATTCAAGGTTTGTTTGAGGCGTAATCAGAAACTCATACTAGTGGTGTCCTTTTCTAATGACAAAAATTAATTATCTTTTCTTATTAAGGTAACTAAACTAGACTCTAATATTCTAACTTAATGTCCATAAACTCCAGTAATTATCCAATTTCTTTTTCTAATAAAAGCTAGTATCATTACCTAATGTCATTAACTTTGGTAAAAGTTCTGTTGGCTCTAAATAGAAAAGTTTTTTTAAAAAACAACCCCAACTTTCAAAGAAAGTTATCCCATCTGTATAGTTACAGAACTACTTTCATTTTCAAAAATTCAATTGCTTTGGTAAGTGTTTCTATAATATGGCAAAAATATTATGTAGAGGAAATCCAGGCTCCATGTAAATCAATGGAAATTTACAGGCTTCAGTGGAGCCCGGATTTTACCTTACTAGGAATGACATCTCTAGGCACGTATTAAATTTCCATACAGATTGTTGGGTCTACATCCTGTACCTTGTATAGTGCTTACTTTCCTATAAACACTCAGTTTCCTTGGCATTTGGCACAAAGAGTAGATAAAGTATTTTGGGGTGTGGGGAGCATGGAAAATACAGCACATTTGTTTCATAAGATATACAAGCATGTTCCTATTTTCAGATTAGAAATAGTCCCAATAATTTGATAGGACTGGCTATGTAAGGAGAGAGATTATGAAATTAGAACCTTTATGAAATGGAGTAAAAGGCTTCTTTGTGCATTACCACTTTCAGAGAAGCAATACATGTTAAAAAATCAAATAATTTCAATGGTTTATTCAGGCACTGCCACTGGGAAGAAAAACACCCATCAGACAATAGAATTATACTCTCCTGAATATCCAAGGAACACCTCATGTACTCCTCATGCAAGCAGGTTAAATTATATTTTTCATTCTCACAATGAATAGTCATCAAAAGGCCATTCTGCAAGCCTGATTTTGGGACATGTACCCTCTCAAGTCTTTTAGATATTTCATCTCCTGTATGTTAACATTTTCTGAGTGCTGCCTCTCTCAGTAATTCATTTTTGTTTAGTCACATACACATATTAAAAATTGATTTGAATTGATTTGTGCACTTTGGGATCTGTCTGCTGACAGAAAGACATTCTAGTGGTGGCAATGCAGTTTCAGTCTAAATTAGATATAGGTAAATGTACTCCTGTCATGCATCTACTTTGCCATTGACCTACCAGAATTAATCTGTTAGACTCTTGGTTAAATCTCAATGATTTTCTTTCAGCTTAATATATCTGAGAAGTGGTTATATGAGACCCTTACATTGTTTAAACTGCTAAAAGTTAATGTAAACTGCAAAATGCTAACAGGTCTCTGAAAGCTTTGGCTGAGCTATGATTGTTCCATTTTTTTAGCAGAGGGAATGATGCCTGAAGATGGAGCTGTTTACAAACTTCTGGAAGACAAAAGGGAACATATCTAGTTACAACACAAACTTAACTGTAACAGATACTGTAGTTACTTTTATTATGTATAAATCTATCTGCTGCTTTCCTAAACACTATAACAATTTAGAAAGTATGGATATACAAACTGCATGTTTTCCATAAGTACTTATAAAATGTTTTATTCCAGAATTGAAGAAGTCAATGAAACATTAAATGAATGGTGACAAGAAGCTTGTTTTTTACCAATTTAATATTTTTGTACTATTTCGAATGTATCTCAAGTCTTCAACTGGAGTTCTTTATTTTTCCATATTTTATGCCTGTGTATGGTCATACTGATTAGATTTTGCCATCATGTCATATTCATAGCTGACCTCTTTCCATTAATCATGCCAGAAAAGCTGTTATGTGTAGCTGCAGATGTCAATCTTTTCTTGCCTTCTGCAAATCCAAGTTTATCCCCATGAGAGGGGATTTTCAAAGCTGGTTCAATGTAGCCAGAAAGCCATATGCTTGTATAGGATTTCTTTTTCTCAGCATGGCCACAGGTACAACATTTACACCCTTTTTTTTTGTGGACTTCCACAATCCTTCAGTGTGCAAAAATGGCTCACACTCTCAAGATAAGCAGTACACAAATACTGGAAGAATCAGGGCTAATTAATTATGAAAGCTGTTCAAGTACACAAATAAACATGATATATGCACATTCAGCATGGTCTCCAGTGTGGTCTACAGTATCTGCAAGAGCACCTATGTCTTCTTAGAAACATGAAGGGTTTGCTCAGGTTCCTGTGTTTGCTGCACTGATAGCTATTCATGTGGCTCTCACCTCCCTTCCAACAAAATGCACAGTGTAAGCACTGCCTGGAGGTGCTCAATCCATTGCTTACTTGAAATGGATTATCTACCTGGATTATCTACCTAGCTGATGTACAATTGCTATTTCTTGCTGTGCTGTTAGACAAAGTTTTTGCTTCGTAATAAACTGTACCATTCCCACACAAGCACATACTACCTTTTTCTTTTTTTCAGTTGTACTAGTTTAATAAAGATATTTTAATCAAGCTTCAGTGCTGTCACAAAAAAAAAAAATCTTACCTGCTTATATTTATATAACAAGCTGTCAGCTAATTTTTTATCAAACTTTTTAAAGAGCACTACATAAATAATTCAAAATACCATCTACATTTTCTCTAAATACCAGACTTAAATCCTGAAGCTTCATCAAATCTCAAAACAAAAACAAAGGAAGAAACAATACCTAAGGTGGTCTTTACTCTTTAGGATAACTAGCATCAAACATACCTACCAATAATTTTAATTTTAGACCACAAAAATTGTTTTTATTTTCACACACAGGGCCAAGAAGGTCCAGTGGCCATTGCCAACATTTGGAATAGCCAGTGAATATAAAAGGTTAATTCAGTCAAAGGGCTGTCAGCAACTACAAAGAAAATTCTGAATTTGGATCCATGCAAGGCCACACAGTTGAAGTTTACAAAAGGTTTTAAACTGTACTTTTGGCCTTTCTGGCACTGGCATTTCTGGCCAATGTCCTTCACAAAAAAATCTGGCAGCAGTTCCCTACTCTGATTTAATTTTCCACCACCAAAGTGAATAACAACAGAGTACAGTTACAGGAATGACTGCTGAATAAAAGACAATTAATTGCTTAGGGTCTACTGGAAGAAGCCAGTGAGTACACACATCAGAGAACTGCTACAACACACTGCAGCAGCTCTGCCAGCAGCCTCCTGGCTTTCTGTGATGCCCCAAATTTGTGCACAGAGCTAAGGCAGAGTCCTGCAGCCTACACTGTGGGATTCCATTCTTAAACACCAGGAAGATACAGAACACAGCAGGAAGATCAATGTCTGAAAGGAAGTGTTCTGCTTCATCTACTTCCCTGTCATGCACAGTGCTCTCAAGGATGTTTAAAAGCCTTAGCTTCACCTTTGGGTGGAGGCAATGAGTAATTTCTCTGCATGTTCTAATATGTCTTGCAGATTTTTGCTCGTCTTCTCACCAGTGAGTTAGTTTGTTCTGATTCATTCAGCAAATGAGTGAATCAGTGGTTATTTGGATTTATTGAAGAGCAATCTACTAATTTCTCATCTTTCAATCTGCTCATCATACTGAATCTTGTCGTTAGATCAGAAATCTACTGCGCTAGCTTATTTCAAATCAGTCCTGAAAAATCTCATTTGCTCCATCATATAATTTTTGTTATTCTACAAGACCTCTTCAATTAGTGATATCCTTAGGTCTGAATAACTGTTGTCCTTGGGACATTAAGATGGGGAGAGAGAAAAGTGAAAACCAAGAAATAACTGTTCACAGCACACTGCAAATCTAAGTAACTGAAAATATCTCCACAGATTTCATTGGTCATACGTTCAAAAAAACCTGTAACATTTTCTAGTCATTATAAAGAGAAAATAAAGGCTGTTGAACTAAGAATCTCTGACCAGCTGTTTATTTTGACTGTATGTGATTGCCCATCTCAGACTTTGTGAATATTTATCAGATAAACATTAAGATATACAATTTGTGCAACACTCTCAGCTACTGACAGCTTGCTTGGGTGTAATTGATTGCAGGTTGAACTGTGTGCTATAAGCTAAAGGTGAGTCTTCTAATAGGGTCAAGGTTAATGGCATTATCACAAGCAAAGATTGCTATAAGTTAGAAGAGCCACTAAAGAACATAGTGTGGTGTCACCCAACATCCCTAAAAAACCTGTATTCATATTTGTAACATATAATGGCCACTGGTAACTTTTTTTTTTTTTTTTTTAAAAAAAAAGCAAGCAGTAGATAGTTTCAGTGGCCTGATGTGGATGAGAATTCACTAGAACCAGCCAACCAAACAACTGCCAATGTCACCTGGACCTGGAGTTCTTTAAATCGATGTCATATTGTACAAACTTCTTCCTTGTGAGCTTTATGTCCACACATAGGTTTCTAAAAAAAGTATCTTTGGAAAAATATTTTAATTCATAGTTCAAACCCAAGACCCTGCATCTGACCTGATTCAGTTCTATTAGTAGGAAAGATGAGGATGGCATTACCTAGCCAATTATGCTATATTTTAATTAATTGCTCACACATTCCTTAGGTATATGGCAGGTGTCAACACCATTGCTGGATTTCATCTGAAAAAAAATGTTGTTTCAGGCTAACAAAGATGCCTACTTACTTCACTGTATGTAGAACTATACCTGTTCTTACACCGCTAGGAAAGTTTTTACTTGCAGGAAAACAGGCTATTTGGCACGTGTTTTATAGCATCAGAAAAAGAAGAGTTTTTTATCCCACAATGATGAGTTTTCAATTTAAAAATTTTAATTAATCTTATCTAGAAATGGATATTGAGGCTCTAAATATGAATGAAAATAAGCCAGCAAAATGTGGATACCAGTTTGTTGCTTCTTTTTTTTCCCAGAAAATACTTAGTTTAAGGAAAGTTCTTTAATCAGAATCCCATTGAGCAACAGTTCTGGGCAACTTACTCTGTCTGATGAACAATATCTCTCTTGTAACCAAGGCTGAAACCTCATCATTCTTTATATTTTTCAGCATTCATTAAGAAAAAATTATGCCTTTTCAAATTTTAAATACATAGGAGAAAGAGACTTTGATGGACATCATGCATTTAATTACAACTCAAATGTAAATACAATATTGTACATGTTCTGGCCCATGAAATACTGCAGTATGTGAGTAACATCTCATTCTTTAAAAGAATGCTGTTAATATAACTCATGAAAAAGTCTATTTTTTGTAGACTTAAATGTTTTTTGTAGACTTAAATGTGGTTTTAAAGACCGATATAATTGGCACTTGCCAGAATGTAGTTTGAAGTCAAAATTATTTCAGCTACTTTGACAAGTCTGCCAGGTTTTTTTTCTTTGCCACCTGAGTCCTGTGCTACAGAAAGAGGGATTTTCTCACAGTGTCCTCTCCCTGTGACAGCACTCAGAAGTTTCAGGCAGAGAATCAGTACCTGATTGTCTCTCTCAATGCCTTTCCAAAGCCCAAAGCTCTTCTTCTACCCATATACTTACCCTGCCCCTCCTATACTTCCAGGTAAACTCCTTCTTTATCATCTTATTATCTGTATTAGCATAGACCCTTTAACCTCTCTTCCCTCCACTGGTTATTTGACTAGCTTCTTTCCAATTTTCCATGCACACGTGGGGCCAGCTGAGAGAACTGAACATTGCATTGAATATTGATGCAACAGTCCCTCTCTTCCCCCCGAGTTTTCACCAACATCCAGTGAAGCTGTCTGGTGCAGCTCCCACAGAGCTTCTGACAGACATGGAGTTAATGACACTTAACAGAATGCAATAAAAAAAAGAATTTTGATTTTGCTTGCACTATCACACTGAGGTTGGTACTAGGCCAACGGCTGAGTCATAGCAGGAAAACTCCAGTGACCAGATCTTTAGAAGAACACACAGGCTTGTCATACTTTTTTGGTCATGGAGATGACAATAAACATTAAAAATCCAGTAAGAGAGGAATGAAGAAATCTTTCCACTGTGGGCTTAGTGTTGCCCACTGGCTTACAATACCTAATGATAGGTATTTCAGCTAGGCTGCTTTGGAGAGCAGCCTCACCACCTATTACTACTGTTAGTACTTAGCCATTTAAATTCATATTTAACTGCATTGGAAAATAAAATATTCTATTGAGTTATTACTACATACCTTGCACATGGAAGACATTTGGCTGTTTCTGTCCATATTATATTTTTTGGTTACTTTACAAGAGTTTGTGTTATTTCACAAAGACTGTAACTGAAAAGTTATGCTGTTTGCCAATATTTGGTTGTTATGAACCATATATTTCAGTTCAGACTTTATGAGTATAGGATTATTACAGCCATTATTCCTTTCTGCTCCCCATCTGTGCTTTGCAAAAATGCTTTGCAAAAAACGGGTTTCATGTGAGGATGTGTGAATCTTGTCCTGAAACAACAGTTAACTTGCATATTTAGGTAGAAGGCTTAGTTTTTAAAGGGCTGTTAAGATGAGTGATCAAAATAAGATTTAGCTTTCGAGAAAAAAATTGCACCCACTTGTCTGATTTCCTAAAAGCAATCACAACTTCTAGGAGTCAAGGAACATACCTTGACTTATACCTCCTTTGTTTTATACAGATATACCCATGAAACTGCAAGATCAATTTTGCCAATTTAAAACCACCAACTGCCAACACACTGTTCTTTTACCTACTTTGCAATTATTCTATATCAGAGAGTCCTACATTGCATGCATATGTATTTCTTTTTCAATGTTGTTCCCAGTAGTAACAATAAGGGATAGAATCCAAAGAGCTTCTATGTGCCATTTCTTTATATAAGCCCAGGAAAAAAGACATATTTTGAGAGTACTGGTTGCAGGATAAAGCGATCAAAATGACTGATTATGGCATCTATTCACTTTTATACAAATTGTGCTCCAGTCCTTACCTCCACAGTCACACGGATAATTTCAAGTCGTACTCTATTCACAGCAGGTTTGGAAGGACACAGTATTTCTGGTCTCCCTATTGTGTGATCCACTCATGATCAGAAAAAAATCACAGTGCATGTTCTGAAGGTATATTCAGACTCACAATGCAACTGCAAGCATGCTTATTTTTATACACTGCATACTAGATGCTCCTGTCAAAGCTTAGAAGCACTTCGTAAGGGCAGCAATTTTGAGATTGTCTCTACATATCCTCTGATTTTATATTTTCTTAACTTTATCTTTTCTTAACTTTAAGTTCTGGAAGAAGAAAAGAGTACAAAAGTTGTGAATCTCAGTTACATTCCATATGCAATATCCAAACTGAGATTCAAATGTTACTGATGAAAATATTTATTTCTGTCTTTTTACATGATAGCAAGTGTAAGTAGAGTTTGCCCCAAATAGGGATCAGATAGACATTTCCTAGGCAACATTTCAGTGACATGGTGCAATCAAAAGTACAACAGGCACAAATAGGAAGTAACTTTATATTTATGAAGTGTATGTGCAGCTGAGCAGCTATTTTCCACATACGGATACAGCGAGCTGTCTAGAAATGTGCATTGGTCAACATTTCGGGATCTGGGAAAGGTAAGACTAGAATAAAGAAAAGGATAGAATTAATTTTTTTAAAGTAACTACTCTTCTTTCCTTTAAGAGCAGTGACAGGATTTGTGCTATTATTCATATAGCATATGAATAATATGCTATACTATTCATATACATGTTTGTATATGTTATGTATTCATATATATGTTTATATATTATTCATATATGGCAGTGCGTTTTCATACATGAAGTCTTGCAAGCAGTAGAGAGAAAAACTGCCTGCCAACAGTGTTACACAGTGACAACACTGTCAACAGTGTTACACAGCAAAAAGGCCCTTTACCCTCAATAGTAATTCTAAGCCTTACCCTAGTAAAAGTTAGAGAACTCAGGAAAATGGCAGAACACCAAGTATAAATTTATGTAACCTGTATAACTTTTCTTTAAGCTTTATCTCTAACACTTCATTAGACCTATCTCATATTTTCAAGTTTGATTTTTGTTACAGCTTTTCCTCCATTTCCTACTCCTAACATAACAGCTATTCTGGAGCGGGGCAAAAAGATTATACCATCCATAGGCAGTCACATGGATGGTTCTAGTCTGTGGTTCAGACTAGGGAGGGCAAGGTTTAAATTTATCAAGAAGACCACTTCTAAGATGTCTGATCTCAAGACATTTGTTTTTCAGGAAACAGGGCTTCTATAACCAAGCTGCACCTTTTGGAACAACTGCAAACTTGTCCCAGCAAGGCATGAGGGGGCAGATTTAATCTTACTTGTTCATAGCTTTGATGATAAGGTAATTGCTAGGAAACCAGACTGAGCAACACAATGCTAATGCTAATGAACTTTAATGTATTAGTTTGCAGAATCCAAAAAAGTTATAAAGAAATGTCTGCCCTTCTGAATAGTGAATATTGATTGTTTACAGAAAGCATGTACAGCTGACAATTGGGACTTTTCTGCTGTTGAGATAGGAAAAAAAGATTGACATAGGAATAGCCTAGAGGTAAAGAAGAAACTTTTGAGGTGCAACCACCATAAACACTGTAACTAAACATTTTAATCTGCTGAATAGTAAAGAAATCAAATATTTTGCCCTGGTGAGAAAGGACAACTCTATACCATGAAAGCATTGGTACTTTGCATATCAGAATTTTGGTGGCCAGGGTGATGACCTCTGAGAATGTGGCCTCCTCTTTGGCTAAAGAGTGGCAAGCAGAAAACCCAGTCTCTAATGAGAATTTGCCATGCTGCTGCTAGATCTCTGATTCATGGCCCAGTTAAAAACTTCATCCCTGTGTTCTTGTAAGTGTGGCCTCATGCTTTACCAGTGAAAATGAACTTTACCTCTTCCACAATATTCTTTCCACAGATGGTCAACTGTGAAATAAAAGTTGTACTGCTGAGACAATGCTTCTCTATGTAAAAGATCGAGTCCAAAGATGACATAGTTAATTCAAATCATATTTAAAAACTGAAACAGACTTAAAATATCTCCTTTGTAAATAAATAAAAAAAAATAGAAAGGCATGTCACTATGTTACTATGATTAAACCTTTAATACGGAAAAAAAAAAAAAAGGAAAATTTTACTTTCAAATCCTGTTCTGTTCAGGTTCTTCTGCCATTCCTATTTATATAGTTTTTGAGGATGTTTTGTACCTGAGATCAAGATATCATTGACCTTCAAGGAATCCTAGAAGATTTCTTGCAGTGTTCAGAGTCAGGCCACAATTTGCTTACTGAGTTATTTCTGGTCCTCATGTCCAGACAAATAAGTTTTTGATCCATTTTCCCAAGACCTTTCTTTGCAAGAAATGTGGATATCCTAACTCTATGCCTATCTTCTGCCATCTGAGCCATCTGTGTACAGCAGAAGAGAGAAGATGAGAAGGAAAGCCCAATATTAGAGGTGAAAGAGATTAAAATGCAAATAAATGAGAGCACATTTTAAGACTGCCATGGTAGTTCGTATTTGACATAAAGACAGCATGGCAGGTTTTCCCCTGTTACTGTGACAGGTCACCATTTCTAATCTCAGGGTCATGTCCAAGTTCCCTCTTTCATAATTGCTTGGGCTGACATCTATTTTGACCTTTTTTTTTTATTCTAGCCTTCCTGAATGAGAGAAGTCACACAACCATAAAGAGGCAGAAGTTCCATAAAGTGCCATAGTGATTATGAAATGGGACTACTATTTCTCTGGCCTTTGGTATAAATGTATATATTATATGTCATGATATTTTAACCCTTGAAGGGTGCTGAAGTACACATATTTGCCCTGTTTTGGTACAATTTGAGAGTGCTATTTGTTTGTGATGTGCAATGAAATATGTACTTAACGATAGTCTCCTTATTTTTAATAAGGAATAAAAGTAATTATAACTATTATAATTTCATACAATTATTCCTTTTGCTGTTCTGAACAGTCCCAATACCTGTGTTGACAAAAAACTGCCTCATTTTGTTTTACTCAGTTTTCTGTTTAGAAGCATTAGATTTGCAGCTCTCTGTGAAACATCTCTGAAGCCAGAAGCTGTAGAAGCATTACATTGACCAAAATGTAAAATGAAAAGTTGAATCTCAGCTAGGACAACTATGATGCATAAGCTCTTCTTTTAGATTACTAGCTACACAGTGTTGGCTAACTTCTTTTTCACACTGTATTGTGATAAAACTCATAGTCAAATGTCAGGCTGATGACAAGTGTCTCAAAAGGGACTGTCAGTCCTTTGGTAAGGAATCTCTAAAAAATGAGTGTTTAGCAAAAATGTTGTCACATATATCTATCCTGTAATTTGAAAACTATATTTAAATTAGTATATTAATATGTAGTCTTATCCAAGGAACACTCTGTAAGTCATTGATTGCTACTGGTAATAGTAATTGTAAAATATAAACATTTGTAAAGCACAAATTCTTAAAATAATACAGTCACAGAATGATTTGAGTTGAAAGGGATCTTAAATATCATCCCATTTCAACCTCCCTGTCATGAGCAGGTTGCTGAAAGATCTATCCAGCCTGGCCATGAACACCTCTTGGGATTGGGTTTCCACAAGTTCTCTGGGCAATCTGTTCCAATGTCCTACCAACCTCACAGTTAAGAATTTCTCCCTAACATATTTCAACCATTACAGTGCTACCTGAATTCTGGAACCCCTTTTTTACTATGTGTTTTGTTATTAACACTATTCTCTTTTAAGATGACCTGTGCTAGTGATGCAACTTTTATAATTTTCATGCAAATTTGTATCCAATTTTGATCAATTTTGTATGCATCTTTTTAATGCCACAAAGGGCCAAGGGTTTGATCAGCTAGGTACTACAAGGAAGGAGGAGGAGAAGGAGATTATTAAAGGGTAGAGCACAAATCCAGGGGAAGGGCTGTGGCCATCTGATGATTATGAGAATATAGTGAAGGGCTGTTCACATGCCAGTGCTGCAGATAAGGTAGATATTAGGGTGTGACCACGACACCATACTTGGGAAGGGAGCTCCAAGTGAAACTGAGGCAATGCAGTAGGGTGGTCAAGGAGGAAATCTGCATATGCTCTCACCTAGCTCAACAAAGAGGAAGGGTCTTCAGCACTGCCTCTTCTGTGCAGCTTCTCATACTGCAGACGTGTAAAGTTGAGCAAGATGAGTTTGGGCATTACAGAAGTAGCTGAGCACTTGAAGAACCCTCTATGTTCAATTTAGAGATGTGTTTAGCTTCTCAGAGCTCTAAACATAGCCCATTTTACTGTGGTATTGATTTATTTCATCTTGCCTTTGCACGCTCTCTCTCTCTCTCTCTCTCTAATATCATACACTAGTAGTAAATAGCATTATTATAACCCAGAAAAATAATTTTCCATCATAGACAACTTTAAATACAGCAAAACCAATAGGGAATCAAATGTTTTACAATAGTAGATTCACCCAGGAAATGTATACTAAATCTTATATTGTCCAGCAGTTAAAAAATGACCTTTTTATTAACTGTTGTGTTGAATCAGTCATCCCAAATGATAAATGAAAATGATTATCTGCTCAAAACCCTCTTTTACCAGTACGATATTTCTCAGACCAAGATTAGGAGTTCCTGGGAGGTGTAGCTGCTGAAATGAAGTCTGTGGGATCTGCATGTACATCAGATAGCTGACATAATGTAAACTGATGTAGTTCTCCTATAACAAAGGCACCCCTGATATTCTGCAGCCAGGAAAATCCCTTCCCCATATCTGGAAATATCCTTGATTGCCCATGTAGCAAGCACATCTCTCTGTGCCGAAAGCCAGCAGAGTGATACCTTCTTTCCTGGTGAATATGTAAAATTGCCTTTTTTTCTTTAATCCTATAAATAAACAAGTAAATAGTCAAAAATTTTGAACTTGCTTTTTACTCAGCCTTACTCTGGAAGAGTTCAGTGTTCTGATACCACACCAGTGTAGTCAGCATAGTGCAAACCCCCTTGCACATAAAATTTTATTAGCTTTTAGTAACACTATATGTAGAAGCCAAGTGATTTTTTTTTCTTAATAAATTTACATTTGGAATATGTTGGAATAATGATCTATAGGTATATGTATTGTTTTTTAATGTCCTAGCCATAATTTCCACTCAGGAAAATATGAAAAGGATCACATAAAGGGCGCTGGAAATACAGGATTTTTAAACAATATAACCCCAGAACTTCAGCCAAATAATGGAGCAAGATCTTTAAAAGTCAGTTGGTTTGTCTTGGAACTATAAAGCAGAAATATAACTTCATAGTTTCATGACAATGTTATTTCATATAATATTCTCTAAGGTAAAATAGAACTTGGAATGGAAATAAAACATTTTAAAAGGTGAGATACTAAGCATCCAACCTGTATTTCACTGAAAAATCTTACCTTCCCCAAGAGGTCAATCTTAAATGTCCAAATCGATTCAAAGATGATAGAGTAATTCTTACGTTACAATAATTTTCACAGTTCAGTTACATTTTATCAAATATATCTTTCTTCATTTGTTCTAGGCATGTAATTAAGCACCATTAGGTACTTTTTAGCCATTTGATTAAGTCATCCTTAAGTTAGTATTGAAAATAAGATGAATTGCTTTCCATGATTAAAATGTCAGACCCTGACAAGCTCTGGGAATAGACTTCCTGAACGTGCATTGCTCCTCTGTGAGGTCATAAGAAACAATGTAAGGACATTAGCGGAGTTTCCATGCAAACATACCAGGACTTTAAGATTACAAGGCATACCCACTATTTTTATAGACTATACAATACTTCTCACAGTGCAGCTGCATCCTGAAAATTACTTGCAAATAGTCGTTGCTTGCATAAATAGCTCAGCTGGGCTTTTCTGTAACAAAGACACAGTAGTCCTTACCCAGGCCACCAGCCCCACTGATCCACACAAGCAGTATTCTGCTAGGGTGAGACCATAGACTTTGGGAAAAAAAAAAAAAAAAGAATAACATATGTTTGAAAGATGAGTAGGTTTCAGTACAGAGAGCTCAAATCTAACCAAACTTTGCAGTTTAGAAATAAGCACAGCTGGTTTTACACTCTGTACCTCTGGTTAATGTTTAAAAGAAATGAGTGCTGAAAATATGAAGAAAAAGTAATCCTGAGAGTCTCAGAGCTCTGTCAGTGTGAACTTTATTCTTTCTCCTCCTCCCAGCCTACATATTAAAAAAGGAATTTCATATCTGTGTGGCATGTCATTCAGTGACAGGTTTTATAGAACTTGGTGAGGGCAAAAGGCTGGTTGAAGCAATTTTTTAAATATTTTATAGGCATTCTTTGACTAGAAATAGTAATCCCTAAAGAGGATGGATGGAAAAAAATCCCAATTTAGTCTCTCTTGCAAGGTTAGCTTTGGTGATTAGTTCTACATATTGGGCAGCAGGTTCACCCATGTAGCATAAAGCTGTGTGCATGTCCTCCCTTCCATTGGGATTCAGAACAAGCCTGGTGGGGAACTATAGCTTTTGTGGTAGACTGCAGCTTTTTCTCCTCTATAAAATGAGGCTCTCTATTTTTTTTTTTATCTTCAGGAGATTGCAGGAGAACTTGCTGGCTTCTGTGGAGCACAAAAGGAACTGTGGGAAAGTGGTGAAGGACTTTTATCAGACAAAAGGATTATCCTGTTTTCTGCAGTAAAGCAGGTGGCTGCCAGCTGAAGTATGTGCAGCATTTGTACTTTTAATTTTTATTGCTCTAGCCAGCTAGCTAACTCAAGTGGGAACTTCATGATATTGATGTGAATTAAGAGCCTGCATCTCAACTCTCCACTTCACCTGACTGATGAGCATCCAGGAGAATGAGCACTCATATCATCTGCACTGTTCCTGAAAAGGAAGTAAGCACTTGTACTCTGGGGGATCATATTGACATGATTGCAAGCAAGTAATCCTAGATGAAACACAGTCAGATGAAGAGACATAGTTCAACAAGCTACTGAGCATTTCTTAATGAATGAGGTATTTAATTCTAATGGAAGAAAACAATGCCTGAAGCTGAAATCATACTAAAATCACAAGTAATTCTCATGAGATCTGTCCATAAACAGCAGGATATCATGCTTTTATTTACATAGATATCCACAACATAGTCACAGGGAGAAGATAATTGAGCTCATCAGGATCTATGTCTTCATGCATTCTTACTCTGCAGGACCTTAAAAGCCTACTGTGCCAACCTACTCACCAGGAAGTATTTATACAAATTGTATATGCCAAGGAAGTTGAGGCCCTATCTTGACACAAAAGTTTCCATAGCTGTTGAAAATCTGTACAACCTTACTTCAGCTCTTCTGTAGCCATACAATATGGTATTAGTCTCAGTGTCACTGCTGAGTGAGTAGCTCTAGGCATTGTTATTGTGACTGTCATTGTTGATCTGATATGTATTATAAATGATTTATTTCCTCATAGTCCTACCCATACTGTATCCAGCTGTATCACAAATATTGACCTGTCATTGCAAAGGGAGGTGAATGTGAGGTAACAATATTAATTCATGTGCTTATCCAGACTTTGGCTCTTGATTTGACAGTGTACTAGAATTGTTTTCTCTCTTTTACAGTCAGGTCTAGCTTGGAATTCAGATGTACTTGTGCATACTCACTA
This sequence comes from Urocynchramus pylzowi, assembly GCA_013397555.1. Lineage (NCBI taxonomy): Eukaryota > Metazoa > Chordata > Aves > Passeriformes > Fringillidae > Urocynchramus > Urocynchramus pylzowi. The sequence goes on from VZRH01004419.1 coordinate 234,908, forward strand.
TTTTTACAAATTAGACCTCAATTTTCTGTGCTCTATTTCTAGCCAGTGAATGAAAAAGTAGAAAAACCTGCTTGTAAAATGACTTTCCTATCATATTTACTCAGGAGAATCCTGTGGAAGATGCAAAAATAAAGGTAATTTGTTCAAGGAAGAATTTCCTTATAAGAATAATTATAATAATTCAGTGTAATTAATTTTTAATTTCTAAAACAAAACAACCAAAGGTTCATTCTAAACCACTTTTATTCTACCAATTTCTTCCTTCTCTGAGGTAGCTTCATATTTTCAATGGACCAACAAAACCAAGTGCCTCTTTCCCTGCTCTCTAGCTGTCTGGCTGCTTTTTCTGTCAATGTTTTTATGGCTTGTCACAGAGATAGAATTTTAGACTCTTGAGACCCAATTCTAGACCAAGGTAACAAACATTGGAGTGGATTGGGAACCCCATTTTGCTGACGCTTGCAGAACGCAGAAGAATGGGGAAATATTGGAATCTGGAGCCCCATTCTGGTCCATGGACAATGGCACTGAACTATTGTGCTGACTGGAGGAAGCCCAGTAAGAAGTAAAAAGCACCGAGTCCATGGAGCTATGGCAGTTGCTCTCCCCCATATCCTTGCACAGGGTGTGAAATGTATGCAGGGCTGCAGTTCTCTATTCAGAGAACCTCAGCTGTTGCCTCACTTTTTTCTTTTGAGCCCCACTTACTGCAAAAGGCCTCAGGACTATGTGAGGTCACGGCTGTCTACTCATCTTCAACATGGCCTTAAGATACAAATGTTTTGTAATAAAAACCAGCTGGAATCACCTATAAATAATAAGATCCAAAAATGCAAAGCTGTCTGTACTCACACACTGGTTTTCTGATAATGATGAAGTAAATGGGATATCTACAATTGCCATAAGTGGACAATAACTCCAGGTAGTTAACTTCCACTTACAGGAACTTAAAAAGAAACTAGATAGGTGATAAGGAAGTCTACTATGCTCCTGACAAGTACTATAGCTGAGATACCATCCTGGTGGACAGCCTGGTTCATTTGAAATCAGTTTCTTTTATTTACCGACATTGTACATAAAATGAGAAAGAAGTGGTTTTGCCACTGTTTTTTGTTGAAATTTTCCTCTTTGAAAAGAATGTAACCAACCATCTCAAGGTGCATTTCCCTTAGTCTTCCTATTCATACAGAACTCTTTGCAGTCAAAATGTTTTATTATTTTTATAACTGTTTTGCTTAATTTAAGAGATTGTAAACTATTAGGAATATTTTCAAAGAAGTATCATAAAACTATTATTGTCAGTGCCATGATGTTTCATGATAAATTTTAATATGATGCCAGTGATTGCAGAAACATGTGAAATACAAGTAATGCAGTGACTTGGGATGTGCAATTAACCATAACTATAAACCGGTCCCTTCTCTTGAAGATTAAAAGTAGATTAAAATAATTAAAGATGCAGAATAACTAATTTTTTGTTAAAAGCTGTTCTCTTTACATCTCTGAAATAAATGTATCTTCATATTTTTTCTAATTGTATCTTCTATCTTTTTTCATATTGCATCTATTTGTTCACTCAGTCATTTCTAGTGGTGTAGATTAGTGCAAGCATAGTCATAAAATAAGATCATTTTTACAGGGCAGAATTTCACACCTTNAAGTACGACCTTTAATACCAGATATCTGAATTTGGAATCCAAAGTGCAACTGAGGAAGAAAACCTAAATCCAGGTACTTAAATAACTTGAATATTTCCAACATTGTTATATAAGAATCTCACATTTAAAAGGACATAATCTAAGAAGAATGTTTATAAGCGAAGGGTTCCTATTAACATCTGAAATAAATGAGCATTATCTCACAAAACCGGTCAGACACTATGAATCTCCACAAGAAAACCATGTAATGGAAAGGTTTTTCTTTTTTCATTTTCTTCTTTCCCCACTCAAAACCAAATAAAAAAACCCCTACTCACTTAAGAAGCGATTGTCTGCAGACCTTTGAAGCCAAGGAGGGTGACAGCAAGGGCAAGAGGCTTATTTCAAGGGTCACATTTCATTTGCATAAGCAAGTAACCATAGGGCACTGTGGAATGTCTGTAAATGGATTTCATTACAGAAATTCAGCTTAAAGGGACTATAAATAATCCTCTGACAAACAATGTATATTGCTTCAAGTTCTTCTGTAATAAAAATATTTTAGTAACACAACAATCCGTGAAAGCAGGAAATGAAACAGGAGGAGCTGCACATCTTCACGTTTTCTCTCTCAGGGCAACATTATATTGTAATAAGTTTTAGAGGAAAAAAACGTGATATTCATATTATTTTAGCAAAGTAATCCTACAAAAACAAGGTTATATAATTCCATATGTCTGAGACAGGGTGGCTAAACAAATAACCAGATCTTTACGAGCTCTTCTTCCCTGGAGATCATCTGTCCAGCAGGACAGGTGTGCAGGCTGCACGGTATTCTGCCCAGAGGAACATCTCAAAATATATTAGAGTGTGTAAATCTTCTTGGATGAATTTCAGTGGAGAAGCCATTTAAAGTACACATTTTAATGGGTTGACCTTTTTTGCCCATATGAAGGAGCAATGACTGTCTAAGGCCCCAGCTCAGCCAAAGCATTTCAGCAGCTCCCCAGTTTGGTGTACATTTAGCTGATGTTTCCTTCAGTAGGATTTAGCTATACAGTCAAAAGCTTTCCTAAGTGGAAAGAGATCTACTCCAACATTAATAATGCATATTACATGCTTTGATGCATTAGTCCCCAGCACTGCAGCATGTTCAAGGCTAGATGCAGCTAGGTAGACACCAGACCCTTCAGCAAATCTCATTTTAAGCACTGAACTTCTGTGAGGGCCAGAAAGTTACTGGAACTTCTGCAGTTTTTGTATAGAAATACAACCACTCACTGCAGTATCCCCTTAAAGAGACTTGGCTTGCCATCTTCAGAGAGGAGTTTGGGGTATTATCCCATCACAACTTCATCTCTCTTGGGGTACTTCCTAGCAAGGAACAGCCCTATTCTGAAGGGCATGGAAGTTGTCCTCTGCACTGGTTATCACCTCTGTGGAAGAATTTTGTCAGTGCCCCAGTCTAGTAGAAAAGGTATCTCCATATAGTCTGCCTCTATTGTTTCTAACAATACACTAGTAAAGAAAAAAAATGTAGTGATATTTCTGCAAAAGGAAGGAAAAAACAGGCCTTTGAAGCAGTAACTTAATTTCTGTTGATGTTAATTTTTGTTTTAGACTGTTTACCTTTCTAATAACTATAACTGTTTTCACACTGGCATTACTGTTTTCTCTGGAATAGATGTGCTCACAGTGAAAAATCCAATTGAATCAGAGCATGTAACAAGAAAATGTAATCCATCGTTATTAAAAAAGGCAGCTTACCTTTATCTGGGTGTTAAATAGTACAAATCCATGAGAGTCAGTGAATGTTTTGAAGTAAAAACGAAGGGCATTATGAAGGCTGAAGTGGATTTGTCACTGAATTATATGTATTACCTCAGAAATGGCCTAATATATGGTTGGGGAAACTATGTATTTAGCAGTGGGAGAAGAGAAAATAAGCCCATTTGTTCATTTTGCACATTTCCAGACATACTGGATGATGTTTTAAATATCAGACTATTTTGAGGAAAATTTTAAGACGAAAAGGAATCTTGACCCTGAAAAGAAATCACAGTTGTTTCACTGTTTATACCTGCATGCTGCTTCTGACTATCTGTGTATCAGGAAATGGGCACCAACTTGCTGCATGTGAACTTAGGCAGCATGGTCACAGGCACTGGCACAGAATGCCAAGTTTCTCAAAACACACCCCATCTTAAGCTCTCCTGACAAGCTGATCAAATCACTTAACCATCCTTTGCTTCTGTGTCTTTAAGGAGGTAGTATGATTAGTCCTCCTTATGAAATATTTCAAGGACTATCCCCCACAAGAAGGTGACAGGGATGCTCCATGACTTTTAGCACATTGGGCATTTGTCATTTTGGAAAAAAACAGTTGCTGTTCTCAGAGAAATACACTTTATCTCTACAAATAAAAATCTAGCATATTTCATTCCTAGGTAGAGGTACTAGAAGAGTGTGAAGCACTTATTACAAATTTCTGAAAACAAAGTAAAAGGCTTCAGTGGAAAATTGATTTAGAGAGACCTCAAGTTACATGGCTTGAATGCTTGTGATGCAGGGGGTTGCTCTGGGATAGGGTTTGGCTTGAATTCAGAGTTGATGTAAAACTGGAGCTGGAGTTCAGGTAGAGTGAGGAGGCACTGTTTGTAAACTTCCCCCGTTTTGAATGAAATAGGAGAAATTTACACAGAAGTCTTTTGATTCTAGGTCCAATTTTCAGAAATGTTTTCTTACCTGATCTACGAGTTCAAAGCAAAAGTTTGCAAAGAAGTAAATCTGACAAATGTTTAATCTCATGGAAGGTACACAAGCATGACAAAACATGTGTCAAGCCACAGTCTTCTAATGCCACATAAATACAATGAAAGGCTGCCAGAATGAACTGCTGAAAAAAGCTAAAACTTAACGTAGTCTCCTTCCTCACATATTGAAGATCCTAAACTATTATCTCTCCATATTTGTTGGCAAAGTAGTGGTAAACTTGCCAAGATGCCTGTGAACTCTTCTTGCCACTGTTAAGAAACAGCTCTTTGTTAGGTCTCTGTTAGGTCTTTTTTTCCCCAGTGACCTCAAACGATGTAGCCTCACAAGTATTCCATGGATGTAGAGAAATACGTATGTGTTTGGTTTTACTACATACTAAGGATTATACTCCATGGTGACATGAGGAAAGGCTGCTTACTCTAAATCACTGAGTAGCTGGGCGGACTGGCACGGTATGAATTCACAGAGATAAACATTCAAAGAGGACAGGTTGTGTGTTTCAGTTATTACCCAGTCAAACACTAGAAACAGCTCTGATAACTGCAAGACTGGATGAAATTTAGGTCTCCTCAATCATGAAAGAGTAAAAAACCACTGAATTTTACCTAGATTGGGGAAGAAGGTTATGCTTAGGACTGAGTGGAAAAAGGTCTTTCTAGTGGAGGAAACTGCAATTCTCAGTTTTATATACATAATATATATATATATATATATATATACACACACACACACACACACACACACATACATATATATTTTTTTTTTGTTTTCTGGTCCTGGTCCTGGTAGTGGATAGAGACAGGATAAAGAGACACAGAAATTAATTCACTATAAAGAGTTGTGGAATGGTTTTGCATTGACCGGAATGAATATTAATTAAAAGAGGAAAATTGCTATTGCAGTTTATATATTCTACAATTAATTTCTGTAATTGGTCTAAAAAAAATACTCCTAGTAGTGACAGGGTTCCCCCAAAAATATTTTTTACAGAGAGTTCTAATGTTTTTTATCACTTGGCCAGTGAAGAAAATAACAAAATCCCATCTTTTCTGTGTGCCAAGTTTCAAACACACTAAATAAACATTTAGATTTTCTTTAAATAATATCAGCTTTTTCAATAGATAATAGATGTCTGTAGCCAGCTCTAAGGAAGTACAGATGCCAATATTTCTGTGGCAAAGTGTCCTTTGGTTCTCTAACAGCAAGTACATCATTGCATCCTGTGTTCATTGGGATGGTACAGAGGGAAAAATATGTATGACTCAAAATTAAGTGACAGAATCCTCTCACAGAAAAGAAAGGTAATGAACATAACCATGACAGGTTGGTACTGGTACATCTTCTAAGCATGTCAAAAGGCAAACTTGGACACATGGTCTTGTTAGACCTGGCAATGCATTTGACACACTATGATAGCCCATTTATTCTTACTTTTTTCAAGGGTCATTTTTAATTACTTAGTGTTTGTGAATCAGAAGGGGGAAGTGTACATGGCACATTCATCTGGAAAGGAAATAGAGTAAATAAAACTGTTTCTGAAGGGAGATGGCAACAGTGATGCTTGGAATCTCTGATTTAGAGAGCAGGAAGCATGAAGAAGTGGTGTGGATCAAATGCAATCAAAGAAATGGTTTTGTTGAAACACGATCAGCTCATGGACCATTTAGAAAAACAGGCAAACAGTGGTCAATTGTTCACAATGAATTATTTACCCCGTTCTATTGGAACACAACGATCCCAGAATGCAAAATTAGGAATTAATCAGGATGCAGTCTCTTGCTCCTCCTGTTTGGCATTGCCATTGACCTTATTGTTGGAGAAGATGTAGATGGATACAACACAAAAATAGCAAAGCTTAAGCACTATGCCAAAATATTTAGGTTTTAGCTGGCAACATACCTCCTATATGTAATAACCTTCAGCAAACCAAAAAACTCTGTGATATTTAAAGAAAGATGGGGTTTATAACTAATGATAAAGAAAACAAATTCAACAAAGTTAGCAATCCCTCTTCCAGGAATTTTGTAGAGGTATCAATCTATTGGAGACAAGTAAACCAATTTACATTCTTATTAGTGGAAAAAGCTGAGAGAATAACTAGAAACTGATGATGTAATGATTCTTCAAGGTGAAAATCATTAGAGAGTTTGACAACTATCTAAGATCAAAAATTATCTAGGAAATAGGTAGAATTTTTTAATATAGAAATAAAAACAAAGCATCTGCGATGACAGCCTTTGGCTGGCTAAACAGACTCTTCCCTGAGCCGGATGCACAACAGGGAACTTGACAATGCACAAGGTGTGCAAAGTGAAGGCACAAGACACACAGACTGGCAGAGTGTTTTTCATGCCCCAAGCAATGCTGGGTTGTCTCAGAAGTGTCCAGCACCAGATGCCAGGAACACCTCAACAACATTCCTTCATCTAACTGTGGCAGAAACTATACTAGGGACACAAGGTGATGCTTTCCAGATATGCCAGCCTCTTCTGCCTACACTGTACTCTCCTGTACTCTAAAGCCTGTGCTTTTTATTTGAAAGGCCTTTAGTGCTTATTATTTTAGAGGCCTAAAGTGCTTATTATTTTAAAACATTAGTTTCTCAAGAAGCTGCAAAATGCCTGAATTTGGAGTTTTAGGAATAAAAAATACTCAATACTTTGATTATTTCCGTAAGAAACATTAATATTAATTGCCAAAGGCACTCCTGTATTTGCAGCTTTGTCTTCAAAGGTGACATACATTCCTATTCATATTTTGACTTACTCTAAGAAAAATAAACACATTTCTATTTGTGTTATTTACTGAGTATTCTTTAGAGGGATAAGGTTTGCCTGCATAAATCCTGATTAGCTGAAAATTTTGATGTTGTTTTAGACAGGAATATCACTGATGCTTTACACTGATGTTAATAGTAAAGTTTCTCACTTGAGTGGGATCTACAAGCACGCATTTGAACTAAGCCAGACTTAATGTCAAGATGCCATTGCTTAACTCTGCTACTTGGGCTCTGAAGTAAAGAAATGCTTTTAATTCTGGTCCTCAAAAATAAACTAGTAACTTGTAAGTCAATTTGTTTCTTTTCTGATTTCCAAGTACTCAAAAGCTCTTTCAGAAGGTGTTGCACAAAAGAAAAGGGTAAAGAAACATTCTCCAAATAAACATGTGAGAACTCTATAGATAAACATATTTGTACAAACAGGAAATAGTGACCCAGAAGGTATAAAACAGTCAGTCTTCCAGGCTCCACTATGACACATCTTGCCCAAATCTCACTTTCCCTAAATTGTACTCTCATGTCAGGCCAGCTCTCAGAGAAGAAAGGGGCAAAGTTGCTCACCTCTGCTAATCTTCACTTCTCATGGCTGGGCTGTTCTGCCAGATTCTGTTTGCATAAGTGGCTTCAGATACTGATTCAGCAGAGGGCTTGCTCTGTTGTGAGAGTATAGTTATATACTCCCAGTTACTCCTGGATTTGGAAAGCAAATAAGCTTTACTCTTTTCTGCTGTCTGCTTGCCCATGTGTCTTTGTAGAGTCAGGTTTTCTGCTTTACAATCAGACTCCTGCTGGGTTCTGTAATTGAGCTTCCAGATAAAATAATTTAGAGTGAATAATAGCTTGGAAAGCATTCTTAATCTTCATTTTAGTGTTGTATCTTAAAACCACTTTTTCCTTTTCAGTTTCTGTGATCAGGGCAAATTTCCTGACATTAGCTCAGATGTTGTTCTACTGACATATATATAGCACACATGAGCAGCAATTACCATTATTCATTATCACTTATAATAATACCTTCATTATAAGCAGAAGGTTAATTCCTAATTTGAGGGTGTAATAGGTAAAAAATATGCTATTTAGAACTAGTTTTTTCCTTTGTCTACAATGGATGAAAAAGGATTTTATGTAGTTGAATCATTATCATACACACTGAACAGCATCTATTCACAGTAACTTAGGTGCTGAACCCGAGAGCACCATTTTTTCCTCTCTGTGTTTGACCATTCTACAATTGCTTAAATCTAAAAAGCTAACATTCATTTAATCACTCAGCAATTCTAAGAGTATTTTTATATTATATATTCCAAGGAAAGCCACATTATGTTCTTAAACCAGGAAATAAATTCATAAGTCAACATAATTTTGTCTTCAATAGCCTTCTCCTAGTAAACTTATTTTACATATATACTATAGTCCATAACAAAAATAAAGTAAAAAGTAGCAAGAAAATATGCAATGCAACGTAGTAAAAAAATCCTAAACAAAAAGGTAAAATTTTCAACCAGTGGAATTTGCTATGCTTATACTACTGGAGGCAAAAAGGGAAACATGAAGTGAAATGCATGAAGACATCTAATTAGATTACTTTCATTGCAATTTAATGATCAATTAACAGTTTAGAAAACTTCCATTAGCTATTCACCTCAATCTTCTGTCTGTGCTTACTAGCAAGGAAGTCAGAAAACAAACCTCATAACACTGCAGTAATCATTTTTATGACAAGGGTGCCTATAAAGGCATTCTTTCTATCTATAAGGTGTGAACCTGTTTCATGTAATATTTTCCATGAAAGCATATCTGCTGTGGAGACATCTATTAAAGGACTCACAGGTAGTGAATTAAACCTGACTTCAAAGACAACCCATCCTCAGACAAATTAGGCTACAGATACAGAAGAGGGCAGGAGCACTCATTAATCTATTGAAGGCCACCTTCTGAAATGTACTGCTGTTTCTAAGTTCAATGATCATTTCAAGATTAATTGTTCATAATTTTACAATTTGTCTTTGCAAATGATGCACTATTAGGTGATAAAATATTGCATATCAGAATCAGTTCTCTTTTATTCTAGTCTTCATAGCAAGTCAATAGCTTTAATTCAAAATATATACAGTGTTACTCTGAAGTCCTGAGGTTTAGAAGCTAACTTGAACAAAGTATTTTTCACAGTGAGGTCCACAAAGTCAAGTTTCCTGTGAGATGTTGTTTGTTTTAAATTACTTACTTTACAGATTTACTAGTATTGCTTTTCCTGTAATTTGCACCATCAAGTGCTATAAAGGGGGAAGGAGAACAATAATTCCAATTGTATACTAATCCTTAGCAGAGGATGAAGAACTGGCATCATATTTTGAAAGGCATCTTTGTCCAACCTCCAAAACTCTGTTTCATGCTGAAGAAAATACGAATGATAGAATTATGTTAAAGATGAAGCTTTAGGTTTACTGGCTGAGATAAATTGCCATCTTACGTTAAACCATAATTTTCCCCCAAACAGTTGAATAAAACAGACCAACCCTCATCTGCAAAAAACTTTAAAAAAAAAAAATTACTGTATTTCAGCTTCAAACCTTTCAAAGGAATTTATCCTTCTTTTTTTTCTAAATGTAGGTCAGTTTCTAAAACAAAGCCTTGCTTTTACAGGACATATAAATCTAAAGATTTCATAAAAATATAACCCTGGAGAAAACGGAGAGATCATTTGTTTATGTACAATACAGAAAGAGAAGACATTTGGCAAGAAATCCAGATCTCCCTACAAGCCTGGGAAGGATCATCTGGGAAGGAGCACTGAAGTGTCAGGCATACCTCCACTCAAGGCATGTAAGTTGTGTCTTATGAAATAGTTACTCACCCATGAATGCCTAATGTGGGATCTGGAATCATGCTCACCTTCACTTCCCAGGTTGGTAAATGCCTGGGGAAACCTCAGTTATGTCAGCTAATTGGGAAAGATGCTATGGGGACACCCATCACAGAAACAGAAAAGGTAAGAACCAGCACTGTAAGGTGCTCTTCCTCTCATCTGTAATTGTAAAATAGGTCAGGTGCATGATGGGATTTTGTGACCTTCGGAAGAGTTTTTTAATCTTCATAAATATAACTTTACATATATTAAATATTCAAATATATATTATCCATAATATATCATAATACTTGTATTTGGGAATTCTGTTGTTCATCAGGATATAAATTTTGTACACATTTTGGAAAAGCTTTGCTATTTTAGAATTTATTTCTAAATTAAGTGACTTCCACTGCCTGTTGGTAGCTTCGGCAAAAAGGACTGAACTGAAAGCAGCAATAAGCAGACCTCCACTGCTGAATATTTTATTTTATAGGTGATGCTATTTGCAGAAACACAGACTGCTTGTTGATCCACTGAGTGAAAAATTCGAAGAATAGCTAAGTCTCCCTCAATTTTAGGATTTCACAGTGTTCAGTGGTGGAACAGCAGAATGATGCTGATTTGGGCTGTAAAGCTTGTTGCCTCCATTCTTCTTACCCCCACTGTTTATATTAGGAAAACAAAGCTACAAGCTTGAGGCAGTACCAACACTGGCATATTTGTTTAGTTGATCCAAAGATGACAGTACAATATTAAAAAAAACCCTACCTCAGCCTATCATATTTAAAACAAAAGGGACTGAAATTTTCATTTGCTCTCCTAAGTTATGTCAGAGAAAATACAAACAGCTCTAAAAAAACTACTTAATTAAATACTTATCACATGAATAAGTGTTTTTGTAACCTTGATTTAATTGAGTTTGTTATTTAAACAGCTACATTAAAAAAAAAAACCAAAACAGCTTTGACAATTTAGAAAAGACAATTTAATTAAAATATCAGCAAACTCTACATACCTAACTGCCCATGCAAAATTTATTGAACTATTTAAGCTCTATTGCTGAATTTTTACATTTCTCCTCCCTTAAAAGCTGAGTTGTACTAAACATATCATGAAAGACGGAGAGATAGAAGAACATAATAAAAATATGTCACTTCCCAGGCTCATGAGTGTGTGTGTGTGTGTGTGTGTGTGTGTGTCTGTACTCCTGCTTGCTTTGCCTGGCCAAATGGTTACCATACAGCTTTTAAGTCATAAGTAAAAGTTGGGTAAGTAGAATTATTAGAAAAATGAGAAAAAAGATACCCAGGGTACACTATTGACAAAGATGGGAAAGAAAATACTGTCTCCCAGTGCACTTTTCACTGGAAACCCTGGGCTCCCTCTCATTCCCACATATCTGGTAATTTTTTTTAAAATTAAACATTTTAGGTAAATCACAACAATACTCACAGTACATGAATTTATACTTCTGGTATAGCCCAAAGACCTTGATGGCCTACAAAGCACTTCCTTTCCAATTCCATTTGGTATTTTTAATGTGTTGTATTTATTGCCAAAAAAAAACCACTTCAGAGATCGGCAGCTCTATAAAACTTGCCATACATCTGTTGGATTTTTGTTTATGTATTGAAATGTAATTGGGCAACTGGAGAAAAGTGGATTTGTGAGGTGTTATTTTCCTAAAGATTACATTTAATATTGTTGGTGTACCCTCCATAATTTAGTTGATTAATAATATTTGATCTAAACCCAAATTATGACTTCCCACATATATGACATAACTAATGAACTGTGAAAGGAAAGCTGTTCAGATGGTCACCAATAACCAATGCTTAGTTAATCCTTTAAATAAACTGGAGCTCACAATGTGTCCCTTTGAAGTCATAAATAATGTATATTTTTCTTTTGACTTTTAATAAGCCAGTGGAGTTCATCTCACAGTCTCCAAACACATATATTTTATTATGGGCCTCTGCAGTTTACTTTAATTAGTGTGTCTGAGTGCTTTGGGAGACTTAGCCCTACTGAAAACAAACAGAGTCTTACCATCTATAAAACATTAGCTCCCTTTGGTTTATCCTGATACAGCCGAGGCTCAGTGAGAAACACATGGTGTAAGTAAACACTCATAATTGCATTAGAATTCCCGGGTGTATTGGTAATTCAAACCCTGTTTCATGATATTGTTAGAGCAGTTAGAGCAGGTTTACCAATCTTCTTGCCTTCTGGGATTTCATGAAATTCCATTTGGAGAGAATTTTAAGTGACAAAACTAATAGAAACAGCAACAGACAAAATAAGCCACGGAGACTCTGAAAAGGAAGCACACAGCTAAAAAACCCCTTGATGTAAGTGAGTTTTGTCATGTCTCTGAAATTTCTCATTCCTCTAAGCTTCTTGTTGATGTGTTAATTTTTGTGTAGGATGGGTATTCCTGTGTTTTCTCCCACTTCTCCCTGCAGAACTTTTGGTCCAGTCTGGCAATCTGCCTGTTATTCCGATATCTCAGCTAATTCTCCCCAAAATGATGCAGTCTGTTCCAAAATGAAACACATAAACCAAAATAAACACTATGGTTTTAGTAGTATGTTGAGCAATAAAAGGTACAGTTTCTTAAAAAAGGAAGAAATTGTTGAAGGCTTTCCATTGTAAGGATGATTTAAGTAATTAAAAATCTTTCAGTGCCTATAATTTGCAATTCCTTTTTTCCAAAAGAAATAAGTCATCCCCATGAAACAGATTGAATGAAAATAGAAGCAGGCTGTTTTGACTATAGAAAAATGTCAGAGCTATTAGACTTAAACCAAACATTATTCAAGTTAATGCTGGTAACAAAATTACACCCTACTTAGGCCCTTACCTCAAGCCCTACATGAACTATTTCTGTATCTTCTGCACTTTCAATGAAATAATTTTAAAGAAAGAAATGTTCACTTTCTTCATGCTACTTCCATAATATTGATGTAAACATAGTGTGACTGCTTAAACAGCAGAACTATGAATTCAGCATAAAATGAATTGCATGGAGTTTTACTGATTGTCTGAAAAATATATTTTAAAGGTACAGTGTTCCAATATTTCTACAACAAAGCTTTCATAATACAAAAGGTCTCCTCTAAGCTAAGATTTTTTTCAGTAGCTGATTTATGACAGTAGCTACGGAAGATAAGAAAATTCTTTATTTAAGAAAAAATTATCATCTAATTTTGAAAAGCAATTCAGTGTTAGAAATATATATCTTCCTATAAAGTATTCACTCTTGGCATGGTCAAAATGCAGTATCTACCACAAACAAGTACTACCTGTCATTTTTGTTGCCGACTTACTCAAGAAATAGAGAAAAAATTATTTTTTAAAAGTTATAAACTGTTCTGATAAATGAAAGACATTTTATTTTGCTGTCTGACCCTTGGGATCCCCTTGAATTATTTGTATTTTTCTACTTGTACAAACTGGTCCATATATTTCCTGACACTTAGTTTAGCATTGGCTTTGTTTGGTATTGTTTGTTCCTTTGGTTTGCACCTTCTGTTTCTGCTCCTATGCAACACACCTCCTAAACCTGTTGAGACATTTCAAAATGCAATAATATTCCTTAGAGGATGTTTATCAATCCATGCCACTGTAATGTTTTGTATGATCAGTGCAAACTGAACACTGCCAATAAACCCTGAGCTACACACTCTGCAGGTCTGAATGCAGAGATTGCTGAAGGTGAGTGGCTGGGACTGGGCTTCCTGCAGTGTCCCAGCGGGAGGGAGCATGAGCTGGGACTCTGGGGTTACCTGCAAAGCACATCAAGGAGCTGTGCCAGGCCAGTGTTGCTGGCACCCCAGGCTGCCAAGTAGCCACAAGCTGCCCTCCTGCACTGTAGAGCTGCAGAGCTGTTTCAGAGGTTTTAAGCTGAAGGCATGAATGAGAGTTCACTGCTCATTCTACCCTGAGAAATGCTAAGCCACTCGCTAGCTGAAGCCTCCATGTGCAGAGCACAAGTCTGGAAGATTTGCAATGGCAGTTTAATGGTGATGTTTTGCTCACCCCACTACTCTGTCAATAGAGAAACACGTGCAAGTGGGTCTTTCAGCCCTGTCTCTGTGTCTGGAAAATCAGAGTTGAAAACCATCAGTAAACTTGTCTAAACAACAATCTTTGCAGAATTTGGCCATCTGGCCCAAAACCTATACCAGTTTTGCATAGGTATCAAACTAAGTGACTATGGCTGGATGAATCAGCTTGCTTTTAAACATCAATTAAATACACAATTAATTACATAAATACACAACCTTTGATGCTGAGACTCTAGCAAAGCTACAATAGTAATAAGGTTTGTTGAAGCTATAATTCCAAACCCCTCTGTGTGGAATATTTTTTCCTCATTAACTTAATCTACAGAAGTTATGCTGAAATTAAAAAAGGACAAACCAAATCCTATTTTGTCAAAACACACCATATTTATAATGTTAAATAATGGAAGCTATAAGTAAATATATACAGTGTTGATAAAATCGAATTATCAGGTAGAGCGTAATTGGGGTTTATTTAAACTCTGACTGACTCCATTCATCTGTTATTCCAGTGGATATATAAAGATAAATTATTTCCTTGGAAATTGAGACACAATTTTTTTTTTTAAATATATTTTTCTTATCAGGTTTTCATTAGACAAGGCAGCCTGCTTTATATGTTTGTACAATTTAAGTAGGCTCTTGGTCTGTTTGTTAATACATCATGTTTATTTAAAACTCCTGAAGGAAGTTATTAATCTGTCAAAACTATAAGGATTTGAAGTTGATAAATAAATGAACATTGCTAAATAATTCTTTGTGTTGTCTACAAAAACACAAAACAGATCTCACTATTCTTCTCTAGAAGATGAAGCCTGGATTGCTTTGAAATTACTCAATATTTGCCTACACTTTACAGCTGCCAAAGCCTGCACTGGCTGATAAGCACGCCCACTATCTTAAGCAAGGTGCCTTTCTGACCAGAAAGGTTGGTTAGGAATCAAAAACAATCTTTAATCCAACTTTCAATTTTATATCACAAGAGGTGCCATTTGCAAGAGAAAAAGACAAGCACAATTAAAAGCTGAATTTCTAATCCCCCTGCCTATGGCTCAGAATGAGAGCCAAAAGAAATATTGTCTTAACAGGTACATTTCCCCTGAGGGGAAGCACACCCCCGACCACCTAGCTGGTGAAAGAAGAGATAATAAGATGTTCGGGTGTATCAATGGCCAACAAATTGTGTGCTGGCTTCTGACAGAAGAGCTGGAATGAGTGGGTGGCAGACCTGGCCTCTATTTACTGACAGTGGTTGCTCCGGCTTGGTGGCAAATCCAAGAGTGTTATGTTTCAGCCCCCATCTCCACAGCCAAGTCGCCTTCTGGGACATGAGAAGATCTGAGTGTAACTGACATCTGTCTAAAGAGACATTTGAAAGTGACTGAAGGCCTACATGAACGGCTAACCACTAATTAGACTAATTAATATGAAGAATGGAAAACAGCTACAGCAACAACATTAATAATTTTATGCTGTGAGGACTGAATTTATATAATTTATCTATTGATAAATCTGAAACTATTTAAAATATATATTTAATACTTGGAAAAACCAGGCTTAAAAATATTCTCTCCAATTCACTAAGGAATTTCTCTGTCTCTGCAAACATTTTGCTCACCAGCAGTAATGCAGACATGATAGGTGAAGGATTTTACTTCCTTTTAGCACAAATAACTTTTTTTTAATCTAGTCCAGCTACAAGATAAAACTGCAAATGTTTCTATTTGTCTAGATTAACACACAGACCAAACACCTCAATTTAATAAGGCTCAATTTTAAATTTCTCATGTAACCTCCAGTAGCAACAGAGTGAAAATAAATTTTATAAGCAGGCTTTGATGCAGTTTTCAGAATATTTTCTCATGGCAGAAACTGTAAAGATTGTCACTATCAAGTCAGAAATAGATAATTACAAGAAATTCTGTCATGTGGAGGTGGTATTTCCAGCTTCCTCAAGTTTTTCTTGCAACATCTATCTTTTTTAGAGCACTATCTCAACATGAAGGAATCTCAGCTTCCACTTTAAAATGCAAGTTACTATCTCTGACTTCAGAACAAAAGTTTAGAAAATTCAAACCTAAAAGGTTCCTAAATTACCTTGGTCACTCCTTACAGAAATTTTAATACTACCTAGATGCACACAATTCAGGTAAAAAATGTAGGAAGTATTGTACAGCTTTTGTAATACTGTTTTTTTTTGTTTTCTTTCCTTTCCCAAAGTATCTGTAAACAGACTGCCAGTTTTTAAATCTTCCTTATTCAATGATGAGTACTAATTTAATCTGTACAACAGAAACCTCATGTTGTAATAAATGAACATCTACCTTTACTAAACAGGCCTGTACTTGACCAGTTGTGGCTGCTCTCATTACACAACTCACTTTTCACACACCACACCACACACACACATCCCCAGTTCAATAGCCATAACTCTGAAACAGAAACTGGGAAATTTGCTTAACAGCCCAGAAGGAGCCAGAAAGCACCTCAGCCAGCAAAAGAGAATTCATTCTTATAGTTTCTCTCTATGCGTTTCTCCCTTTTTGTATGGTACTGGCCTTGGCCCTTACACCTGCTCTGTGAGATTTACTAATTTACTGAGGAGTTATAGTAACAATTCCTCTTCAAAATTCCCAAGAAATAACAGTTAAATCCCAGCATTAAAACATTTTCTCTATTCTTAATTCTAGGCAAGCATGTGTATGTGAACTCAGAAATGGAGCCATTTTAGAATAAGAGCATTCTTCACTAAAACTGTTGTGGAATTGGTCAGCAGTGAGACTGAGGAATGTGATGTCATACACAGCCTGGATTGTGAATTAACTGGGGTAGAAAGAGCTCTGTTATTTGATCTCAAAGCCACGTTTTGCCGTTGTATAAATAAATAAAAACGGCAGGGTCAATGGAGTATAGTCTCTGCACATAATGCAAAACCCAAAGCTCAGCCAATTCAAATGTGGTTCATCTGTGCTTGGTAGTGTCTAACCCCCAAAATTACAGGAGAAGTGCAGTTCCCAGAGTCTTTGAATCCCTTCCAAATCAAACAATCCAGATGACTGTAAAATATGGCCCTTTATCTAATGATGCACATCCTGCAGGTTACATTTTGGTAGTACCCTACTAAAACAAATACAAAGTGAGTGAATTAAAGCAGAATCCATTCTCTTTCTCTCCATCTGATAAAAGATGACTGCTCATATCATGCTTTCCAGTTTAAGGAAGACATCTGTTTAAACTAATGCCTCCCATGCTATTTCAAACTACCTTAAGATTTTCTTGATTTCAGTCATATTGCATTGACATGTCTGTAAACAGGCATTTTCCTGGATGCTCACTGCTGTAATTGACTGTATGCTCATACTTACATATAAATCCTTTGTTTTGCACTTCCTGTCTGAAGTGGAGGTTTCCTCTCAATTGTATTTACATACATCTACTATTACTTAAACATGCAAAGAACCATAACTCTATTAAGCTGACAAACTAAATTTATCCTGTGCTTATTGAATTGGTTTATTAGACATAACCATAACACATTCCTAGATAAGAAGGGGCACTGCTTTGGCCTGGTTAAAGGAGGGGTATATTTCAGCTATTTTATCCTGACAATGCTTTCAGGGCAGAGTAACATGGCAGTTCTTTTCAAATGAAGGCTTCCAAATGGTATGGAGGGAACACATAAGTACTTTCCCAAGTCAAGATTTTATTGATTTAGACAACAGACATTGGAAGATATGCTTCAGTCTATATTCTGAAAGACTGCTTCTGAAACTTATGAAAATGGCTTTGGCCTTATCAACAGCAAGTGTGAATTAATAGCGTACTTAATGATTCTGACAAATAACATCACAATTAAAATCCATGGGAATTTTATCACTCATTTCCCTGAGACTGGAATGTGAATTTCCCCTGCAATATGAATACATCAAAAAATCCTGGGGTTCATATCAGGCAGAGGGTCTTGCAGTAATTTACAAACATGAATATAACCTCTTAACTTTCATCTGGGACATTTTTTTCACATTTTACAGATGGGAGTATGTAGGGAAGCTAAAGATCTAGTGCAGAATAGAATTTTGACACCAAAAGGAAGTGTTGAGTGAAAGTTAAGTAAACAGGATCAAAATATTTATGAGCTGCTGGTTAATTGGCACAGTTTCTTAATTTTTAACCTGTAATTCCTGAAAGGCTCTTTTGTAGAAGGCATTTCAACAGAGTGTAGCATCATCTATTTCTTCACAAAAATAAGTTTAATAAGCACACCCCTTGTCTAATGTTTAGACAATCTAGGATCAGTTCTCACCACTAAGAAGATTCAGCTCTGTTGCTGATAGAATCAACCCTCCCTCCTCTCTAGGCAGGTTTGCTGCCTGCTCAGTGTATCTGTGTGCCTGGGCCCCACTCGGGGCACCATTCTTGTTCTGCAGCACAACCCAGGGCTCTGGATTCAGCTTCTGCTCCCAAACATGGAAAACTCTGCATAAGACTTGTCCTAAGGTTTCACAGCCAGACAGTGATGAGGCAAGAACTAAAGACCACATTACCTTGACAAAAAGCCTGTGTTCCAATGATTTGATTTCTACAGGCCCTCTTGCTCTGTCTTTGATAGGTTTCAATGCCTACAATCATCTCACCCCAGAAATCTATATGGAATTATTCTAGAGGCTTCAGCAAGCTGAACTACTTAATACAGTATTCATTCTGATTTTTCCTTCAGACACTTGGTTATGTCACACTGGAATGAAAAAATGTAGAGAATTTATAACATAACATTTATAACACAAATGGAAAAAAAATTTCTTCTTCCTTTTTTTGAACAGTAAGTAGTCCTGATGAAGCTTGGGTAACAAGTTGACTGCTATAAAAATTAAATTTAAAGGTAACTGGGGATATGCTCCTGCAGCACAAACTGTAATGAAATCAGACCTATGTCTACACGACTGGATATACTGGATTTCTCACATGTAATTTCTGACTTCAGCAGGAATGTTAGGTTTTCTGTTGCGAATTTACTAAATAAAATAAAGTCCTCTACAGGTTACTGGCAGAATTTCAAATCCTCAAGGTTGACCCTGTAGCAGCCTGTACCTTGCAATAATGAGCAGACTTATGATTTTAAAGGCAAGTATTTCCACCAAAGAGAAGGAGCTGGGATATGTGTTCTGGGCTTGAAGTTTGTGGGCACTACTTCAAAATGACTTTTTTTTTTCTTTTTTTTTTTGAGAGTAGCACATTGTAAAAATACTTCAGGGCATGATCTGTATCTCCCATTTTTTTCTGATTTACAACAGCAATAAGGCCAGCAGTCCTGGAATATTAATAGAATGATTCAGATAATGACTTGGATAAGAAAAGGGATGATTTATCCTTTGTTCACTCTGGGCATCACTGTCACTAGGCTGCTAAGACTTTGAGGTCATTCGCTACGGTAAAGAAAAGGAAAAGGTAAAAAATGGAAGGAAAAAGAAGGGGCATGTTCAGTGCAAATAGATGAGAGACCTAGGACATAGTATGAGACTCAGGACATTAGTGAACTGATGAGTTTTTATGAGTTTGAGAAGTGGACATTCTCAGCAACATTTAGATTTCTATAGTTCAGGCAGCAGAAGGGAGAGTGCTCAGCTCCCTTTGGAGTTTCTGCTTAGACTGTCAAGGGAAATGGCTTTTGGCTGGAGGGCTGGAATTTGTGCTGAGGTGCTGCAGCTCACTTGGCTTGCCTGGGTTGGAGGTTGCCCCACAAGGTGAAAAATAGGGCAGGAATAGAAACTATGGCTGAAATACTTGCAAGAGTTCCTGTCTCATTCCTCAGAACACCAGGTGAATGAACAAATCACTGGTGCTGTCTGTAGATCGGTTTTATTATGTCTTCACTATAAACACAAGTAAAAGTGGGATAAAATATTTCTTTCTGCTCTCCACAAGGCAATAAAGGAATGATGGTAATTCCAAAAGCCTTTTCTTCTTCAATATTTTCTAAAATGTGTATTTCTTAAGGCATGTCCTTAGGGATAAAATCCGGGATGATAGGTAATAAATACTAGGTGAGTATAGCCCAGTGTGCCCTTCAGTCTGTCAGCCTATTCACTACAGCCAGCTAGAGCCTTCTAGACAAAACAGAAAGTAGGTGTCCTCTAGGTCCAGGAATGGAGTGGAGTCTGAAGGAGTTAGGGAGCTGAGTGAAAAATAGCTGAGTGAATAAACACTATGGATGGCACAGAAGCAAAAATCAGAATAGAGAGATCTTTGAATTTTACTCTTTTTCATTTGTGTGAGGCTGGTTTACTGAAGTCAAATTTTTCTACTGGAAGTATCAGAAGTAGCCTTGACATCTAAACATCATTTTTCTAATTAATATTGGCAGGTATTTTGAACCTGTCTACACTTCAATCCCAGTTGATATGTCATTAAAGGCAGGCAGAAAATAGAAAAGTCCACAAAAAGAGAGAAATTATGTTTAAAAGTGATATCAGGATTTCTAAGATTTTCCTCTCCTTTTGCTGATTTCCATGTGTAGGAGAAGCTGTCAACAACCAAAACTGAGAAAAATATAGCAAGTTAAAAGCAATTTTTTTTTTGGAAATTCAGAAAAGATTCAGTCTTAGGCGTTTTATTTAAATTCATGTAGATTAAAGGTATTTGTAACTCCTATTTGCTTTGAAGAAGCAGTAATATCTTCATTAAGCTAAAATATTTCTAGTATTAAAAGCCTTCAGTTGAAAGAAAAGAGGAAAGATTTAGTAAGCAGAAAGCTTTAAACCTTTTGAGATTTCATGCACTCTCCAGTAAGATGAAAGCAACATTTTTAAGTCTTAGGTTCACTTAGAAACATTTTGAGGTGTGCTGTTACCACATCCCATCAGCTTTTTGCACTTCAGAGCCATTTCAAATCTTATTGTGGTATGTTTAGCAATACACTTAAAAGATTACCACTTAATCTAGTTAAGTAAGTTTGACTTCAATCAAGTGTCTATCTGTCCATCCAGTTGCTTACTGCTTTTTGTTTCTTTGGCAAAGAAAGGAAATGAAAATCATTGGGAAAAAAAGGGACAACAAAGTCTGATCTTATTCAGGTTTTCTTGCAGCTGTGAATTTTTCAAGGCAGACCTTTTAGCAGATGGATTATTGCCATTAATTCCAGCGGGAGCAAGGCTGTTTCCGCAATGGCTCATTTTCTATGGCTGACTTTATTTTAAACGAAAAATGTTTCTGGCTTTGAAGAACCAAAGTGAAAGAAAAATTTGCCCCCAAGTTCAAAGGCTGCTTAATGGGATCTGACATGCCACATTTCCAGTTACTACGTGTATGAAGACAGGAGGGAGAGATGCACTTTCAGAAGGGGATGGGCACCTGTAGGTACAGCACCTTGCTGTGACAGAGGAGTAGCCACCCCCCTGTACAGCCGTCTTCTCTCTCGCCTTTCAGGACATAACTCTACTGAGTCCTGATCTCAAACATATCAGCTACTGTTTGAAGGTCATGGGTAAGAACACAACCATCCTAGATGTGTATCCAGAAGCCACAGCCAGGCAGGATCAGAACTCCAGATTCGCCAGTTGCTCGTGGAGTTTGCTAGACATCCCACTCCTTTCTCTTCACAGCACTGCACTTGTAGAGACAGAGCCCTAATTAAAGCCAGAAAATAAGCAGGAGAATAGAGAAAGAGGCAAAATGTTCTAAACAATGGAAGTAAGGCTTTATGGACTGCATTAGCTCTAGCCTTTCTTAAATTTTCACATTTTGTTGAGTCATTAATTTCCTAGGTTTATAGCAGTAAAAAAGATAAGTAAAACTCAAAAAGTTTTACTTTCTATTCCTACCATACTTTGGTCTGTATGATAGGAATAGAAACAGCCACTAAAAATTCCACTGGTTATCTCTGAAGACAGAGAAGTATGCACAGCTTCTGTTGGTTATAGAAAGGTTGATTCAAAGTCCACTAAATATGATGTCTCCAGAGATGTCTGAAGGTTTTCTGCAAGCACTCAATTTTTAGCCTTCATAATTTATAATACAGAATAATGAAAAATAAATTTCAATTTTTTTTTTTTTAATTCAAAACTTTTAAAAATCTTTCTAACCTTCAATGGATTCCACCAGAACACCAGCAGAGGTAACAGAACCTAATTTCTGCCTCATATTCAGCTTTCATAATTTGAGATACCAGACTTATTAAAAGAGACCCAAAGAAAAGGCTGGCAAAGTTTTTGTAACCACAAAAATCGTGTTCTTACTCTTTTGTTAAACTAAAGCAGTGGTGAACTGGGAGTTTTCTGCTTGCTTACTTTTAAAACTGGGAGATCTTAAATTGCTTAGCACAGGACAGAAATATTTTATAGTTGGAAAAACAGGCAAGGGGACTGCAAACTCATTCAGTCAGCTCAAAAATGGGAATAGAATCAAGGTTTATTAGATCCCTTCCAGCAAATCTGACCACTAGACATTGCTAATAGTCCACACTGAGGAAATATGTAATACACTCAGCTCAGAATTAAAAGTGCAGTTTCTGGGGAGGAACCAGGCCTTGACAGTTTGACAATGCATGAAATGGCAAAGGATGTTTAGAATGGAAATTCTTATGCTACGGCTGCTTATTCTGTCTCAATGCATAAAGGTATGTCTTCAAATAGTTAAATATAATTAAGTTGTTATACTGCTATTTTAAACAGTTACGTTTCATTTGCATTGATAATTACCTGCATGTATGTACATGGTGTGATTCCTGCAAAACCTACTAATTGTGCTTGGCTCAGGCAGCAACAACAGTAAAACACTGCCAGAAAAGAAGATACTGAGCTCGAAATTATTTTACATAAGCAGAATTGACCTGGTTTCAGCTGGGAGAGAGTTAATTTTCTTCTCAGTAGCTGGTGCAGTGCTGGGTTTTGGATTTAGTGTGAGAATAATATTGATAACACACTGGTGTTTTAAGGGTTGTTAAGCAGTGCTCCCTCTATGTCAAGGACTTCTCAGTTTCCCATGCTCTGCCAGTGAGGAGGTGCACAAGAAGCTGGGAGGCAGCATGGCCAAGACAGCTGGTCTGAACTGGACAAAGGGATAGTCCATAACATAGAGCATCATGCTCCATATAGAAATGAGGGGGAGTTGGCCAGAATGTGCTAGTTGATGCTGGGGCATGGGCTGGGCATTGGTCAGTGGATGGCAAGCAGATGTATGGTGCATCACTTCTTGGCTTTTATTCCTCTCTCTCTCTCCTTTTCATCACTTCCAATACCTGTGATAGGAATCTGTGATGATGTTCAAAGGTGCATTTTCTACCATAAAATCCCACCCAATAGTGAAGAAAATGGAAGAAATAGGAGGGAAGTAAAAATAGGGCCATGACATGAAATGGAAGACTTGTAATAGCAAAGCAATGACCCTAAAATATCTTCTCTCATCTATATGCTAAACATTTGGATTGCATTTTGAGTTAACAAATTCTTGGAAGGCTCTATTCAACTGTAAAAATAAGCACCACAAATAAGCACTGCTAGCAGCCAAGTTAGTCCATTTAAATAAGCATAGAAATGAGACTATTTCAGCAGGTAGATAAATATTGTAAATATTTATGCTTGTACGAATAATAATGAAAAAACCCCACAGAAATCAACTACAGAGACATTTCATGCATTCATGCATACATGTGTTTTTACCTGTGATCTACAGTGGATGTTAATAGCAAGAATGTATTGAATTTTAATTGTTACTACTATCCTTATTCCAGATCTCAAATAATAAAGGAGACCTGAATTACCTGGTTGATATCAGATTGTAGGAGAGCACTGCTGGCTGAAATTGCTACCTTCCTAGAAACAGGTTTTATTAACAATACTGGAAATACTGAACTAAAGATATTCTTAACAAATGTTCCCCTGATGGCTTCTAAGAGGAATTTGGAGTCCTACCTTTTGACTCTGCATAGAGCTCTAGAAAACAGCCATCATACAACCCCCCAGTTTGGTTTTGCCCTGTTGGACACCATGTTGAACATGAATGAGACCAAAGAGGTGCCAGTCAAGCAACTTTTCCTGTTAGAGTTGAAGTCAGTTGTTTTTGTTTGGGTTTTTTTTTTTTTTTTTTCACTCTGAGATCTGGATTTGGCTGAAGAGATGAGAATTTTTAAGAGAACTTACTCACTTAACATATTCTGTAAACTTCAGTTCTTCAGTTCTTATACAAAAAGTCAGATGGGCTTTGGCAGTAAGTTCAGACAGTCTGTGTTGTACTGAAGAGCACATCCTGTTCTCTTCACCGAGATATCTAACATGTCTGGACTCGTATCTCAAAAGCTACTGTATTAGTGTCAAAAGAATGTAGGACACTTTCTTACTTTTTGTGGGAGATGGAAATGAGAGAAAATAATTGAATTCTTCCAGTATATACTATGTGTGACTGAAGTCTGGAAAATAGCTGGACAGGTCTTGTAGCTATAAATAATGAAATTAAATGATTTGATCTTTTCATTATTAAGCAAAATATCCATCCATTTTCAGTATCCAGATGCAGAACTTCACGTCTAAAAAACCCCTAAGACATTACATAAGCCACAGGAAGAATCACATGGAAAAGAAACTTAAAGAAGAAACATGTGAAAAGAGAGTCAGCACTAAAATAATAGAAAAAGGAAAATGGAAATTTAAAAGAACTGACAATTGCACTGGTGCTGTTATAGTATGTGATACTCATATGGAAGATTAAAAGAACAGATGGCAGGGAGAATGCACACAAAGCCATTCAATAGACACTTATTTGTGCCTCTAGAGATGATTGACATTTTTATCCTCATCTCCTACCACCGAGAAGGATAGGGATACTGGGAATTGTCTTCTCTATCAAGCAGAGCTATCAATATTAGAGACAGGCCTAAAATTATTACGATCACTATCTGGTTTTCAAGTATTCAATTCTTGAACTATGATTGGCAGGGACATTTTTCTATTCAGTGATGTATGGAGCTTATGAACATGGGCAAAGTGTGAAACTTTAATCTGGGTTTGGACTTTGAAGGTAGTGTTTGGGAAGTGAATATAGGGTGTACATTTGGAGTGTTCATTTGTAGTTTGGTTTTCCTCGACTCAATACAGATATATATGGAAATACAATATCTAACAATATAAAACACTTCATAAATAACATATCTTGATTATTTTTAAAATTAGAGAAATGTAGGTGCTACATGAAGAAGGGACAGAGGGATCCTATTGTAACAGCTGTCCCTCCAAGTAATGGACTATATAAGTTATAAATACTTTCCTGGGCATCTAATGCACTGATCAATACATGGCATAGGACAACCTGAAGTGATAGGGAACATATGGTCTGCTGTGCTTGGGTTTTAACAAGTGGAATTAATTCCGGTTCAAAAAAAAATATTACTTAAAAACATATCTTTATGTCATGTTAAGCAAGAGTCCTAACCTGCTTCCTCCTTTTCTTCCCCCCAAGAAAAAAACAACAACAACAAAAAACAAAACCAAAAACAAACAAACAAACAAACAAACCCCCCAAAAAACCCCAAAACCAAAAAAAACCCAAAAAACCAAAACAAACAAACAAACAAAAAAACCATAAAAAACCCCCCCAATAAACCAAAAACCTTAAAGAAAACAAAATAATCCTTTGGGTGCTGAGATGAAGCTACTGCAATGAAAATATGCACTGGTTTTTCCAGTCTGTAAACATTTGATGGAAATTTCTCGCCGTTATCTAGAACCGGCTGACTCATAGGAATGGGGAAATAAAAACAAGATGGCAGTGAAAGGTATTGCAGGCATCTGTTAGAGATATTTCTGCTACTTGTACCACTACTAGTTGATTCCTTGTGAAGGGTTGATTGCTCCCATTTCCAGTGGCTTAGGAAGATGTTAACCTCTTTTTTAAAGACCTGCACTTTTGTTAGCCAACATTAAAAAATTACAGATGAGACATGCTAGGAGGGAGTCACCTTACCATATCTGGAAAGCATTTCTTTCCTGAAACAGCTGAGAACAGATGAGTGACACTCAAGGGCTAAAATAATATTTTCCGGATATAATTAAGTTCGGAGCACATTGTGAATTACATTTTAACATTTATCTGCACTCTCCTGATGGAGCTGTGCTTCTAGTATCTGTTTCAGTAAGAACCAGTGTGGTTGATCTGTGCTAAAAGGAGGGTAAGGAAGTGGGGAGGTGCATTGCCTTAGTTCCTGTGAAGACCACGAGATGTCACTCCAGCTATCTAGACCATAATTTCTCACAGCGTTTTAAAGGATTTGCTAGAAAGGACTGCCTATTCCTCTCTGTGTTTGGGAAAATTACCCTTTCCAAACAAACAAATACTTTCCATCACCTGAATGCATTTCAAAGGTTATTTACAATTGATTCATAAAATAAAGAAGCTTAAGGAAGGGTTTGCATGTTTTAAATATTTTACTGATTCAAAGAAAAAACCAAAACAAATGAAGGACTGTACAAATAGGAAATATTTGGATTTGAGTTCTAACACAAATAAAGGCAAACATCATGTCTTCAGACCTGAAGATCTCCCTTCCTACTTCTCTTGCTCCCCACTACCCTTTACTGCTTTGGACACTCTTGATAGAGGTTTGAGAAGAAAGAGGCTGGCAAACACAATGCTTTTCTGTTCCCTTTGTGGTTCCAAGCAGGATGAGAGCTGGTTGCTCTATGAACAGGCTCTAGTGATTCGTGACAGTTAGAAGTTTTTCCCAACAGGAAGTCAACAGACAGCATTTCAGGCTTTATGTCTTTGAGGTGCCTGAACAGTACAAAGCCAACAAATCCTTTTAAGACTCACCCCTCTAAGAGCAAACACACAAGCAAATAAATTACATTCTGAATAAATCCCAAAGCTATGCTACTGTTCAAAATCACATCAAGGGGATGCTTAGAGCTCATTTTTTGTCTTAACTTTGATTTGTTGTAGCATCACTTTATCACTTACCAGTTATACTGTGAATCTGCTGCACTGAAAAGATAGCGAAGTCCTGGGCTCCTGGGCCTCTGTTTGTTCTGTGAAGCCTTTTGTACACACAGCCAATGTGCCACACAGCTTACTTAGAAAAACTCCAACTCTGACTTCCAGTTAGTCTTTTAGACTTACAGCTTTCCTTGATACTGTCATCACATCTACCTGACGTGATGGTGAGCTTTGCAGTGCAAGCAGTTGTTCTCTTACTGGCCAGCAAATAGTATGGCAGTGTAATAACATAGATTCATTGAGCTTCCCATCAACAGGCACAGCATTGACCCCTACACAGCATAATTTTTCTAATTTCTGATAGAGCAGACCATCAGATCTGTTTGACACACAATCCTGAAAGAAAGATTTCACATGGAGTTCTCATTACAGTTTCAGGTAAGCTGTGGAAAAAGTGAAATCCCTAGTTAAAAACCCACACATTAGTTACAAGCTGGCTGTGGTGCAGGACACTGAAACCCACCTCAAAATCTTTGTTTAGATCTCTCTGTTAAGCATTACAATTCTTCAGTCAGCATGATTTTCCTGATAATTATACCATATCTACTGCTCACCTATAGTTCTGCATCAAGCCTGATATTAATTTGTATTTTTAAAAATAAAAATGAAGTAAAAGATTTTTTTTTTGTGAGAGAAAATGCCTCCAAAAAAAGCACAATGCAAAGAATAAGATAATGAGCTTGCACCTTAGACATGAGACATGCAGAAAAATGGATTCCTAGCTTTTGACAACACACAGAACTAGAACACTTTTCCAGGCTTCCTTCTATATATCTTTTGGTTTGGAAGAAAAATAGCTTAATTCTAACTACAATCATACAGAGTCATCCATGAATAAACACCTCACAGAAAGGCAGGTTTAGGTTGCTATTTTGGCAGGTAGGATTGCTCTCCCTCTCCAATGTTAGCAAACACTGTGGCAAATAATGCACAACTGGGCACTACTGGTGAGGAAAAGACAATATGAGGAGCTACTGAAGTTTTATTTGATAGAAATGTTTCATTTAATAATCCAGTATTTGCCATTGTTGTATGATTATACAATAGCAACCAGATGTGAATAATGGAATTTGGGTTTTATCATGAAATTGATAAGTACAACTTCTATTAAGTGATACTCTTAAGTAATTTTTTCTTTGAAATTAGTTGTGATGCCTGAAGAACATTTAGTACTGTAAAATGAAACGAATGAATGTGGACTAAAACTCCCTGTATCATATGAACTCTATATATCAAGGAGACAGCTGATGAATAACTCTGATATAGTGCATATGGCAGACATGGCAACCACTCAACCCTCCAGCACTGGGTGAACCTCATAACGTTTGAAAGTTTTGTTTTGATCACCTTCCAAAAAATGAAATTATTATCCCAATACAGACCAACATCTTGGAGCCTATAAATCAAATATGTTATGAACAGGTTTTCTGGTAACACTTTTGACACTTCCTGGTTTCAGACAAGTTGAAAATGCCATGAGAAGCATCTTAGAACCAGCATGTTCTAATTTTTATTTTATTGGAAATTATTAATTTACCAACACACTAGATTTAACAATTTTCATCTCATGTTGTGCAGGGATGCAAGGAATTCAAACAAGCTTTGACTACTGAGATTTCATTTGGCTGTGGGGTTAAAGTCCTGTGCAGTTTAGAATTTTTTGGAATCAAGGGAGCTCACAATCCTGTACTGTATAATGGAAACTTTAAAAAAAAAAAATTGTCAAGAAAAATTGCCAATCATTTCTAGCTTCTTGGCAAAAATTGTACATATTTTTTCATATATTTTGCTCATAAGCAGTTAACTTTTATCTTAATTTTTGTCTAAACCCTTCTGTGCTGGACTGTAATCCAGTGAGATAGAAGTACCAGATGCATCACTTCTTCCTTCCCACCTTCCTTATCTCGTTTCCCAAGAAGTACTGTGGTTTGTCATTCTCAAGCTACAATGGCTAAATTCTACCTATTTTCTTTCTTAATTTCCATAGGCTGCTCACTCACCTACTATTTTCTGCTCCAGAGAAAAAGGAACTGCTTTTCCCTTTGCATTTGTGCCCAAGATCCAGAGAGCTTGTGTGAATGCAAGGGGAATTGCCATGTCTACGTCAGCTGAGTTACAATAAGCTGCAATCCTCCTATTTAGGTTTTCTACTTCTTTCCCAAGCACTGACCAGACAAAATCCTTGCTAACCAAAGTATGTATGGCTGAGTATCAATGAGGAAAAGGTGTCTTACAGAGACAACCTATTTTGTTGAAAAAGCACCAACTTAGTGTTTCTATTAAGCGAAGATGACTTGCAATTGCTAATAGCATCTGCAAAGATATTGCTGGGCTGAGTGTGTATAAAAAAAAATTACTTTCACCAAGCCTAAAGAATGACTGCAGGATTTTATTCTCCTACAGCAGCTATCTGCCTCTTCCGTGAATACTCTTCAAAGGCAACGATCAGCCTTATTCTGTATTTCAGGAGATGTATAAATAGCCTTGGAAAAATCTTGTGCTAATTTTGCTGTTTCCTTGGAATATCAGGTTCAGGCAGCTCTCAGCATTGCTGCTCACATCTCAACTGAATGGTAAAAGTTAAGCTTCTCAAGGCGTGCACAGCTGTAATCCAGCCTCTGGTTTCTAGAGATCAAAGGTCAGCACATTAATCTATTTGGGATAATTCATAGAACCTCTTTGGAGAAAAGAAAAACATTAACATAAAAATAAGCCACGTTTCCTGAAAATGAATCAGAACACTTTTTGATATAAACCAGTATTCCAATGATTACCCAAAGCAATTAGTTTAGTGTGTTCAGCCTCAGACTTACTCTACTCCATTTCACTCTGGGTATTGCAAGTCTTTTGTTACAGTAATTTTTTGGAATAGGTAGTTTTCGCCCTGATTATGAAGTCAATTGCTCTGAAAAGTAGGAAAAAACCCTAAAAAAATTTTTCTAAACAGCTGTGATATGAAAATAATCAAATCATCTCCCAAAGTATCATAAACAGCAACAAAATATTTTTAACAATAACAATGTATATGAATATTTGCTGTCATTTGAAAATGATTAAAATTGGCTTGCAAGAAGTGCAAGAGGTTTTTAACAAATGCTTTTCAAAGCAGGTGTTAGTAAAGCATTACAGAACTTTGCAGAGCCCAGCCTCAAATGTCTAGAATTTAAAGCTGACCTAATTTATATAATTTACATCAAAGGGAGATAATTCTTGGACAGTATTTTTGCCTACCCCCACTTCTTCACTGAGGTTTAATTATTGGTTATGTTCTGAATACTGTTTCTCGCTACCTCTGCGTAATAGATAAAGGTAACTGTTTGATGTGCAGTGATCAGATTTCAAGTTTACAGAATAAGAGCTGTCAAAAAGAATGCAAAAAAAAATAACCCATATGATTCTATGAGAGTGTGGAGGGATTTTCATTTTAAGATGGTGAGGTTTTGCTCATGGCAATTCTCTGCTACCCCATGTGCATTTCACGTCCTAACAGAGACATGGAACTGATTTAGATGTGAAGTTCATTGTTAAGCTTGGGATTACTGTCAAATTAATTCAGTTATTGCTCATAATGTTAATTGCAGTGATGTAAAGAGCAGAATTGAGAGAAAGAGCAAAAAGAGGAAGCATGTGCATGTGCTTGCATGTGTGTATTTGTATCTGTTCATGCACATTAAGGGGACTTTTTAACCTGTCCCGGTTTGTTTTCTAAGATTGTGAAAGACATGTGATAGCTGTCATATTCATACTATCCCCAAAAAAATAAGATTATAAATGGCCCAAATGATATATTCTTCTCTCTTGTTCTTCTCAAAAATTCTCTAAAAACTCCAGAATCCAAATTGGGATGAGACAAAATACCTGGATTGACACAGGCACAACTGAACAGGCACATGGCAGGAAGCCTAAAATATTTTGGAGGTTTCATGGGTGAATGTTTTGTTCTGAATTAAGAATTGTGGGGAAAAAAAGAAGAAAGAAGCATCTGCTTTAAAACCATAAATCATTGTGATTGTGGTGATGAGAATAAGCCCATTGTAAAGAGTTGATGACCCAGAGAAGATATTTTTCATAAAAGTAAATAAAGGAAGTGCAATTCACATATTTCCAAATCTAACTAGAACTGAGCTAGTGAGGAACTGTACAAGTCCTAAGGAACATCAGGTTGTAGGCAGGACCCTATAAGAATATGTTGTTTGCATCTATCACAGATTTTGTGGAAATGTTCCACATGCACAAAGTAACTGCAGAAGTTGTTCAGGGACTTGATTAGCGTGGATTCAGTGTCTCTAAGGTCCTTGGCTGTGCTGTGTTTTTACTGCTATGGAGAAGGACTGCTGAGAAAGCATATTCCAGAAAAGATTCCTTCTGCTGTGTAGCACCTTCCACAGGGGATCCACTAAGTCAATGAGAATTTTGCATGGCACAGCATCATTAAATACGAGGATTAATTCAGTTGCCTCACTATGAACTTGGTACAACTATCAAGAGAAATGAATAGTGAAGATGACAGAATGATCTTTTCTGAATCCCTGTGCTGTCATGCAATATGGATAAATAATGAGAAATAAGTTCTTGGCAAATGCTAAGTTTGGCTCCTGAGAGCTTAGACATAATGGTAATATGATATTCAAAGAGTGTAGTGCTCAATCAATTAGACGAATAGCCTGTTTTTGCTTGTCGTTGTCCAATAAATTTGAGAACAAATGACATTATAGAAACCCAATTATTTCTGCAAACTAGGTACTGAGACCTGGCAGATGACCGAGTGATATTAAATGATCTTACACAGACATGGTAGTTTGATCAGGGAAGCTTTTTGATTGCAATGCAGTGTTAAACAAGGCAAGAAATGCCTCATGTAGCTACAGAACTAATCCAAAACCTTGTTTTCTTGCCTTTTTTCTCCTGAAAAGCTCAGCTACTTATTAGCCTTAAATCAGACTTGCCAAAATGCAGAAACCTGTTGGCCTTTTCTGCCTAGGACTATGTGCTGTATAGAATTCCTGTTCTGCTGCCCTAAAGACAGCACACAAATGAGCTTTAACTAATAACGTTTGATCAATACACTTATATGAGCATGATCTCCTCGAACTGCCAGCTGCCCTACGGCCACAAAGGGCAAGACAATATAAAAAACCAAAATTGACTTGTGCTAATTCCATATTAATTAAGCTTCTCTTGACCTGTCTTGTGTATTCTTAAGGAGACAATTGAAGATCTTTGCATGCAGAGCAGCAAACACGCTCTTTTGGGATAATTTCAATAATCTGACTATATCAGGAAGATTCATGCCCTGAATTCATGCCCTTAATCAAGTTGCAGCATGTTAGGGCAATATAGAGAGGGTGAATAAAGCTATTATTCATTTCTGCATGAAAGCCAATATTATAGCTTAGTACAAGGCAAAGGGTACAAATTTATATGTGCTCAACTACAAGCCCTGTTTTCTTCCACTGTACAGAATATATGATCCTTATTTCTCTACATTCTATTATAACTTTTTAGTCTTGAAATATTTTCCACAGTTATTCACACATATATTATCGTAATAAATGCAAACTGAGAATCCAGCTATCAATAGGCCAATCTCTTAAAGGTTTGTTTATGACTGAGGTAAACACATCAGCAAATATAAGGCTGTCAGCTTGTATGTTGCCCAAACACCATCAGCTAATGCCTCCACCTGAGGTAAGGCAGTGGCCAGTTATAGTGATTGATTTGGGCCATTAGCTCCAAATCAAAGTCAGTTTCAGTTCATCCATCTTTCTAGAACCTCAGCAAAAAATGTTATTTGAAAATAAACACTGGCTTTTTGTCTCTTTTTTCAAAAGAGCAGCAGGGATGGCCATGTCACTAAGTACGTCTCCATTTCTGCTGCTGCAGCAGCAGTCTCCTGGAAACTCTGTGGCTGAATTTAGGTATTTTGTCTATGTACAGTCCTGATGTGCAGGTCTGGAGGAGGAGAGACTGCATTTCTTTCCAGCAGGACTGAAAAAAGGGTTCCTCATAAAGTCTGATGAATGTAAAAAGCAGACTTTGATACTTAATCCCTCAGTCCAGCTGACCAACATTTGACTTGAGATCAGGAAGTGGAAGGAAAAGGTATTTTTTAACCACTTTTGCAACTCTGGAGTATCCAAGCAATAACTGCCAGCAAAATAAAGCACCTGGGGGATAACTCTAATATGTAGCAACCAGCCCCTGATCCTCCTTTGGGTGCTGAACACACAGGGATTCACAGGACACCATAACCATGGTCCTACCTAGACCTGATTTACAGCAGAAATAAAGGTGACCTGGAATAGAAGTGACTCTTCATCCTTTGAGGATGGTTCTAACAAAGGATAGGTTTATAAAGGATTGGTAAAAAGGGAGTTAGTCACTGGAGACTGTCCAAAGGCCTGGCCTCAACGCAATTAATTCAGAGCAGCATTTCTGTCTGCCAAATCTGTGTTTGCAATGATAGACTTGTAGCATTGAGTGTTTGTAGGTGCCTGAGTCAAGGATTAATTCCAGGGACAAGACTTAACATTTGTTAATGACTTAAGTTCTTTCTGCCATATTGTAGGGAAGCTGAATGACAGGAGAGATCCAAGCCTAACTTTAATGGATGAAGAAGTTCACTGACCTCTCAGTGCAGAGTTGTGCCATTTGCTGAGGTGAGGCTTCTCCCTAAAATACAATTTTTTTAAATGATGTTTCAGATATTCTTCTTTTTGCTCAATTATCTTTTAATTTAGAAAATGATATTCTCAGAAAAGATTCCCTTCTGCTGCAAGCACCTAAAGATCAGCCCATTTTGGATTTTGTCAGGGTTTTTTGGTTATAGTTCTTTGTATTATGTTCTCACAAGTTTGACTAAAAGTCTCTTAAAAACCACAGAAATCAATACTGTCATTGTGGGGGGCTATGACAGCCATTTCTTCTCTAATAATATGTCCTTAGAGCTGGCTCTCCATAACTTGCCTCACTTTGACTGCCCTCCCCCAGCTCTGACCTGACCAGAAGCAGGGGGGGCCTCTGAGACAGCATAGGTTATTTGAGGACTCCTTCTCCAGAGCTTTATTGCTAAGTGAGGGCAGTTTACAATTGGGGAAGTATAGCAATTATTTAAAAGAAATAAGTTTTGATGGGATCTTGTTACCACAGAGTCTCTTCCCCTTTGCTGGTCTTCATTAATAGCAATGGCAAATTTCCAGCTTTTTATTTTTTTGACTGTGAATACTCTTAAATCCAAACAAGCTAATTATTAGTAACTTCTGATGTAAGGAGCTAAATAAATGTGCCGGAGAAACCACC
Organism: Urocynchramus pylzowi; assembly: GCA_013397555.1. Lineage (NCBI taxonomy): Eukaryota > Metazoa > Chordata > Aves > Passeriformes > Fringillidae > Urocynchramus > Urocynchramus pylzowi. Next base: position 269,291 of record VZRH01004419.1, read on the forward strand.
AAAACTGGGCTTAGATTCACTGTTCAGGCATTAGAAAAAGAGAAGATTTCTTTGTGCAATTAGTTGGATAAATACATATTGTGAACTGCAATCAATATTTCTCTTTAACATTTTAGGGACTGATAATTGTTAGCAGGAGGCCTTACAAGGGAGACTTCAATGATCTGCTTTATTCTCCTGGGCTAGTGACTGGCTTGTCTCAGCAGGAAGGTGCAGAGAGGCCTCCTTCTGCCTTCTGTTGAAAAAAGAGAGGATTTAGTACAAATTGAGAAGTCACCTCAAACTGAGTGTCAAGAGTGACCTCATTGTAGCTGGTGCAGTCAGATGAAGTCTGATGGACCCTGCCATACTTTGGTTGGGTCAGATTTCTCACCTTTTGTTATTTGAGCTTCTTTCTGAGAGCCTGAGCTGCCTAAAGGAGTAACACGACATTCCCTTTCTTTGCCCTTTAATCCAATCACAGGGGCCTTGCTTTCTCACAGAGGGCTGGGATACACACTGAGGTTAGCTGAGCAGCTGTGAAAGTGAGGTGAAGATTAAGACCTTGACTCTGATCATACATTTCAATATGAAAGAAGCCAATGAAAGGGAGATTATCTTTCTTGCAACTTTTCAAATTTCTTATCTATGAGGCAGCACTGTTTACACAAAGTTCGATGCAGTTGACAAATCTTTGCCCTGCCAGGTGCAGAAACTTTTGGTCTTCATCTTAAAAATATATTTGGGGAGAGTAGGAAGGAAGGAAGAAGAGAAAACAGTGAAGGAGAGAAAGTCAGTTTTGATGGTAGCAGATGGGAACATGTCAAGTAAGAAATGCAGAAGTATTCTGGCTGCAGTCTGGCACTTCAAAGCAAGATGAAGAGGCATTTCAAAGAGGATGCACATTATTATTTGATTAAGATTCAGCTTCCTGGATGAAATGTGCATGCAATTATTAGCATGATGATAGTAGGTTTCATAAAGGAAAGTTTATCGTCTCTGTTATTGGTTCTTATTAATTCCAGGGACAAGACTTAACATTTGTTAATGACAAATCTCTTATTAGAGATAGGTTCAGCCTCCTATCCTGTGTATGAACTCCCACTCTTTTCAAAATTTGCATATATGGATGGATTGTCCAAAACTGGTTGTATCTTTTTAGTTTTGAATACAAGTCAGCAACTCATGGGAGGTCTAACTCCAGATTCAGGGTGTGTAGAGAAGTTGTCCTCAGACACAGTGCCTTCTTTGCATGTCTTACTGATGGATTTCTTTCTTCCTGCCCTATTAGGATCAAAATCTTATAAGGGTGGTGACACACTGGAGCAGGTTACCCAGAAAACGGATGGGTGCTTCATCCCTGGAAACACTCAAGGTCAGTCTGGATGGGGCTCTGAGCAACCTGATCAAGTTGAAGATGTCCCTGCTCATTACAGGGGAGCTGGACTAGATGATTGTTAAAGGCCTCTTCCAACAAAAAACATTTTATGATGCTATGAAACTGAACAAGCACTCAAATATAGCACTTTGTTTTCTCACACTGTTACCAAAAGGTCCAGGAGGAAGTTTTCCTGTCTATATAAACCAGGCGGATTCTATATGACTTTCTGTGGAGCTCATGAATAGCCTGCCTTTGAAGTTTGCCAGGGACTTTTCACTGATTTCACCCAGCTAAGCAGATATATTTCCAATCAGATCACAGAAGGAACTTTTGGAACTCAAAGTCTGAACATAGGACTGCATTTTGACACAGCTCAGCTTGCAAATTATGTTGCGAGAAAATAATTCTTAAAAGATGACGTGTTGTCACATCTTGATCCCAGTGAAAAAAAATTCTGAGGAATTTAGTGGAAAGGCTTTTGCAAATTCAAACTTGAGGCCAAAAGCAGAGACAATTCAGTTTCTACACCTTTTATGTGTGCATGCCCCCAAAGTCTTTGAAGAAAATTATGCAAAGTGTGAGACACAACATAGAAGTTCTCAGTTTGAACTAAGATCAGCAGTCAGCTCTGCCAGAGCCATTCCCTCAGCAGCGGTCAAGACCACAAACTCTGTGAGTCACAGAGAAATCTCTGCCATAGAAAAATGCTTCATAACTTCTGCAAGTTAATTATGCCTAAAATATAATTTTCTCTCTTTTTTTCCTATGTCTTTTAAAAATGTTTACTATTGCAAACAGAAGTATTTTTAAATGCAAGTAATTAGTTGCTTTTCCCCGCAGCCTTTCTGTTTTATCAAAGGGAGTTTCATAGACTCATTTCAGTTTTGAATTTAAAAAAAAAAAATCTTTACTGCCTCTAAATTTGCTGCCTTCTGCTTCTAGAGAGGCTCCTTTACTCTGATATAATGAAAGATGATTGGAAAAGTTTCTCATATTTACAGAGATCACTATTTTCAACAAGTGATACTAAACATGCTTTCTATTCGTCTAAAAAGCAAGAGTACAAATTTAAGCAGCCCAAATCCAAAGATACTCTGTTCCTGTGTAGGAGCCAATGGAACTCCATGAAATAGATCACTCTTTTTTTCCCCCAGAATAGTTGGAGTGTTTTGGAAAGCATCTGTGAAGTGACTCTAATCAGACCTGCCTTTTTATCACACTATGTGCATGAATGAATGTTTGTGTCCATATGCAGCTTAGATTTACAATTTCTGGCTTGATACTATGGTTAATTTTGTATCTTGATGTGATTATCCCTTATTTTCAGTTAGACAAGATTTCCTCAGTTTTTTTCTGTGTTTTGCTTTTGTTCCTTAAGGTCAGCTGTTGCAACTTTTAAGACTGGTGCTATAGATGGGCAGGTTTTAGATGAGTGAAAGAGGCCACTGGAGCTCGATGGAAGTCATACAAGGCTCTCATCTTTGTGAGATCCCTTATTGGTTCTACACCTGTCTGGTCTCTGGCCTGGAGTTCTTTGGATTCTCTGAAATACAGGTATTTTAAATGTCTACTAAGTGAACTGCATTTAAATTCACTGATTCCTATGTCAATCTTCAATAACCAAGTGGTGTTAGAAAAAAGACATTGAATGGGCATTCTTGGGCATTGTGCTGGGAAAGAGGAAACCTGTTTTTAAAAACTGGATTTATAGAATCGGGAAACACAGAATGAGAGAATTAGAATATGAAGCCTACTAGGGGCTGGACAGAACAAGAGAAATACTAAAGGAATTAATTTTCTTAGCATAGCATTATGTCAACTCAGAGGGAAAAAAATCACTCAGCTGCTTGACTCAAAATAGCTGGATGTGCAACCATGGTGCCATCCACTCCTTGATCCCACTGACAGATTTACAGCTTTCTGCAGAGTTGCTGCTGTCTATGATGAAAATGGCAGGTGCACTCTGCTACAAAAGAGCATTTCTGTCTGAAAATTCATCTCCATGCACATGTGTGACTAAGAGAAGCTCGAGGTCACAAGGGGACAGTTCAGTGTTTAGAGTGACTTACAAAGAAATGTTGCTATCTTCCCAAGGACAATCTCCTTGCTATCCCACAGCTGTATCCCAGGATAGGAAGACTAACCAATTCAGTGCCAGCTGAAATACATTAAAAAGTAGTAATTTTTTGACAAATAAACAGTATGCACTGTGTACTATTCACAAAGATCAAATATCTCAGTTTGAAGGAAGATTTGGTTTATAAGCATACCAAAATTTTATACAGAAAAATTCACTGTAAACAATGAAAAAACTCTGAAATGTATTAATGGGGGCCAAGTCATAGCCCAAGATCTAGATAACCCTAAAGGCTTGCAAGTGCTATAAATCTGAACTTGGATTTAAGTGATGATATTAATTGAAGGCATCCCTTCATTACTATGTAGATAATTACTGTGTGTCAGTATGTATCTCACAAAGTAGACAGCGTTCAGTCCTACTTGTTCTGAAATATTTGACTTGGCTATGACTCTTTTGCAGCTGAATTTCATCCAACTGAAAAATACCTTGCCTTCATCCCAGCCTGACTTTACATCCAGTTTGTAATTTCACTGAAGTAGAAAGGCTGTATTTGAAGTGAATTAAGTTGAGATTGCTCTATTTCACTTTTATGTCAAAATAAACCCCTAACTCTCAAAATTCCTCACTCAGGTCTTTTGAAGAGAGAATGACATCTTACATACTGAATTTAGGACTGTATCTGGGTTTCAAATATCCACCATTTGGAATACAGGTACAGAGTCCACTGGAAAGGTTGAGTGAGTAAACTGGCCTTATTTCTATCTACCCAAAAATTATCCAAAGACTGGTGAATGTAATTCCAATGAAATCTTGTGGCCATTTTTGTAGCATAATGATTCACTGGGAGCAGAATGCAATCACTAATGATATTAGTAATTATAAGGGTAATATAAGAACAGTCTGACAGAAAATGGTAATGACATTTGTGTACAAATTCCCCAGTGCACAGTGTCAGCAATCTTGCTGAGGATCCAGAAATTCCAGGATATTATAATCAAGGCATGTAGTCCTGTCATTACCTCAGCTAGCATCTCTTGCACAAAGGGGTAAACTCAGAGGTAAATTCCCACTGTAAACCTGAGGTCTAATATTACACTATCTTATAGCAGTTTTATTTTACTATTTTCAGTGAAATTTTTCTACAAGTAAATTCAGAAGGACACCTAGATTTTCAGTTCGTCATTACATTACCCACTGTGGTTTAACATAAAATATACAGGTGACTTGTATATGTTTTCAATACCCATGTAGAGTTCTGCTATTGGAAGGAGAAGCCTGCCTGTATTTGTATTGCTTCTCTTTTGTTTGTCTCCTCACAGGCCTTCCAAACACCTGCTGCTGCAATGAAAACGGTGTGAGCAGCATATGCATGGCTTAAACTAAGTGCTCACAGGCTTCAGAAAGAGGGAAATTTGCTGTGCTGTACACTCATTTTCTGTTTGGCTTTGCCCTCTGTAATTAGTCATAATTTCCTTCCTGAAGCTCTGTCCTCCATTTATCATTACTTTTCATATGAGATGGTTGCCTTTGCTGGCACTGGAGCTGTACGGTGCCACTATGGAGTGGTGAGCCATTGCCAGCTGCCCAAATGGCTGAGCCTTGCCCTGTGCCTTCACTGCTCTCTGTCAGTGATAGCTGAGCTGAAGTATTCACAGCACTCCCCTTTCCTGAGATGAGGGAAGCATGCAGCTGACTTAAAACATGGAGCCCTGCCATGACTGGCAATGGTGGGAAAGAAGTGACTGACTGTGAGACACTAAGCTGTAAAACAGTCTGGCAGGTGGTGCCACCAAACTGACCCCATTTTTTACAGAAAACATTATTCATTTTCTCCATTTCTCTAAGCTAGGGAAAGAGGAGTTGGTTTACTTCATAAAGATATTTCTTTAGTAGTTACTGACAAAAAAGTACAAATTCACATTTGAAAAATCTACGTGAAAAGTTTGATGTTTCTCGTTATACCATTGCTAAAATATGGGAAATGAAGAAATTAAGAGAAACAGGGAAACTTCTTGCTTAAAAGGAATGCAATCATCAAGCTTAGATGCAACCATCAAGGTCACTTTGATATTCTCTATCCATCCTCTGGTATAATTTATTCCCAGGAAAAACAAAAGAGCAGATTTCATGAAAAGAACTAATGCCAGAAATGAGAATATGCCTCACATTTTCTCTAGGACATTTTTGTTATAAACCAGAGATGAATACTTTTTACACCTTTCTCCTTAAAAATCGATCTATTCATGCCACAGATCTTTCTGCCATGTGTCAGACCTTTTCTTTCCATCTGCAGCTGCCTAAGAAGGATCTCACTGACCTAGGCAGTAAACTTTCTGTTAGTAGTTCTGCAGCAATTTCCATGCAATACATAGAGTGTGTTGATAATTTTTAGCCTGTTTTGATTTCTAAATCTCCTTAAAAATCTGATCCTAAGTTTAGAAGAATCAGACATTTCCAAGTATGATTATGAAAAGTACAAGTATTTTGCAAATGGTATGTAGTTATGTGTACAAGGAGAAAGACAGCTCTGTTCAGCTAAGCAACAGGTTTTTCAAACACAATCAAGATATTCATAAACAAAATCTGAACTTTTTATAGCCAAAGGAAGTCAGGAATTGACTTCCAAACCTAATTTTGGACAACTTCAAACTGGATTTTTACTATTTTACAAATAAACAACTGTGACTCAACACAGAGAAAAAGCCCCAGAGAGAGAGAGAGGTGCACATTTTCACCGATCACTGAACTGGTAATTTCAAACTCTACCTGTAGGCCTCATAGGCTATGAAAAATATGCTTTATAAAAAATATGAATTTTAAAAGAAAGTAGTAAAGTATCAGTGTGTACCCATGGGAGAATTCCTTTGCTGAAGAGTTCTCCATCAAGAACACTCCTGTGGGTTGCCTCCTCTTACTTCTGAGCCAGATTAAGGCTGAGCTACCCACTCCTCCAAGATGCCTATAGGGCATGAGCTAACAGGATGTTATTCTCTTGCCATGTCTGCTCACAAGCCCCTAACCTCATGCATGTACAAATAATGAAAATAGATTAATAGATTTTAAGCCCAGAAGTGACCATTACTATCATTTTGGCGTGACCTTGACTTCTAGTAAGGGTCACAGAGTTTTACAGAGTTATATTACAGAGTTTTGTGCCAAAAGTATGCCATTTGCACTGCATTGAATTTTGCATCAAGATGGTCAATTTTGATTAATTGTTTATGCTGTTCTTAACTAGGTGAAAAATGGAAATAGGAACTGATTAGTGAAAAAAATCTACCAGAGCCTCCTACCAGAGTCTATTTGGAATATATGGAAAGGTGAGTACTAAAAGCAATGCCTGCAATGACAACAGAAAATGGATCTCAGCAGGATCTTAGATGCTAAACTACAGAAGCAGTTCCTCTCAAAGGCCAGGGTAATGCTATTTGAAAACAGTGTCTGATGCACTAAAGGAATGACAGAATTCCTGCTAGCATCAATAGTTGAGACCACCATTTTTACACCATGAAGTAAGCATAGAAATTAATATATAAGGAGGATAAGAAAATATGTTTTTGTTGTTGTTTTTTTGTTTCTTTTTTTCTTTTTGTTCTAAGGACAGAGTTAAGGATAAAGATTGTGATCACAGAACACACATAATGTCAGGTGCTTCACAGGCACAGTAAATGCTTACACATGACTGATTTAACAGAAGATGTATTAAGCAGTATTATGTATTAAAGTTTGATAAAACACACTTTGAATCCTTTACTGAATGATTTTCACTGACCTGTCTTCTTCAGGGAAAATGGGTGGTTTTCTATCTGTGGGTAGTTTTCTGCCTGCAGTTAGGAAAGTCTACTGTGAAAGCTTTTGCAGGGGTGCACTTGAAAATTAAGGGTTCGGTAATGTCCTGAAGAGGCTACTCATGTGAGTAACAGTGAACATACCTATGCTGGATCTTGATCCAAACCCACAAAATCTTCTTGTACTATAAAGTACAAATCTCTATGCTTAAGACTGTTGAATTCTGATTTGCTTTTTCCTTTCTTGAGATTTTGCAATAGTCACTAATTCAGTGGTTCATATTGAAGATACAATTTTGGAAAAAACAGAAAATCACTAACTGTAAATAACCTTATCTGATTAAAAAGATTTTTAACCTATTTCAAGAGCTCTGGTTATAGCAGAAAGTTGTATGATGCCAGTAAACAGGAAATAAAAGAAGGGATGTGGACAGCCAGAGAAAATTCAAGTCTCACGGGACCAATACATAAACATAATGAAGTACTTGTGGCAATTTGGCATTTCTTTAGCTTTGGGGAATAGAAGGTCAGGGGTCTAATTGTGCTGCAGAGACGAAAGGTTTGCAATATGGGGATGTGTTAGAAACTGTTTTAAGATTTGGAGCTAGGGAATTAGTAAAAAAGAAAGAGAACCAAACAGGTTAAACTCCAAGGTAATGAATAGCATTGTTTATGAAAGGCTGAGTCAAACAGGGAGCCAATTCAATAAACATCAAATGCCCAAGATACATAAATGTGAATATGCTGTTTATGAAGAATCCTAAATTGAGATTTGGTGGGTCTGCACTCTTAGGTACGCAACCAGCTCCAAAACAGCCCTATCTGCTTTTAGCATGGGGGATCTACCTTTTCTTTTGGGAAATGTGCATCACCCAGTTGTTTGCTGACTTTACAAGACACTTACCTTGAATTTCTTCTCTCTGTACACACAGTCTTGTTCAGCAGTTCCTGTACCCAAACCCAATTCTTTCAAAGCACAACAGTGTTGCATGTCATCGCACACTTCTCATAAGAGGACCTGAATAATATACATACACTGGCCTGGAGGAAATCTTAACTGAAAGCATACATAAATTTAGAGATGGAATGGAGTGAAGCAGAGGGTACCTTAGCAATATATGCCAAGAACAGAGAAATGTTGTCTGTACTACAATTATTGCTGTTACCTACTTGCCAGTGATGCTTTGCATGCACTCGAGATAAGTGCATAGGGATGGTTGCTTCTCCAGAGAGCTTCTTTAGGATGTTTCTCAAGAGCTGCTCAAGTTGATTGAAAATGCCTGTTCTCACCTTCCTCTGTCCCTGTAATGGGAAAACTGCCATCTTTACATCCATTCTGGCCAATGGCTATGGCCAGAGGTTAAAAAAACAGTCTCAGCTTTTGTTGGTTTATCGTTGACATGTCAAGAAAAGAATAATCATTCTTAAACCTTTTCTAAAGAGGGAGTGTTGGAGCTGGAAGAAACAGTTTGGCTAATCTGGAGACCGTCCTCTGGTCAGTCCAAACCCACACTCCCATTTCCAGAGAGATCTGATATAATTCTTTTAGACTGGGAATATTAAAAATATGGTTAATGTCAAGAACAGAAGCCTTCCTTTCATTTTTTTAGTAGGTGTATCAAATTTGATAGATGTCAAAAGTCAGAATAAGTTTCTGAAATATGCAACTAGAATTCCTGTTTTTTATACCTTGATCCTTTTCCCAAGAAAAAATCAAGAGGAGTTTTGCTGCTGACCTCTGCATGAAGAGAGCAGGGCCTTCAAATTGCATAGCAAAATATTCTTTATTCCTTTCTGTTTTAATGTCTATATAGATGTAGGCTGGAGTAGGATGAAAGTGTCAGTTTTTACATTTAAGGATTTGTGCTTTATGAGCCTTGATATGTTAATGCTTCCTCTGGGGCTATTCTGGATGAGTGCATTGCACAGGTGGCCCACTGCAATTTATAGACACAATAATTGAACAAGAGAAATAAGAGACAAGAGTGTTTTCAGCACATGGGATGCAGCTGGTTCAACTACTTTAGCAGGAGGCATAACTTTTGTATGACAGAGTCCTTTTCTAAAACATAGCAAAGAGGACTTTTTTCATGGAGACCCATGTGCTGCTTTTTGCACTTACCCAGCTTGCTTCACATACCAGAGCATGCTCTGAGAGTTACTTTGTCATGCCCTTAAATGAGCAATTTAGTCCACTATAATTTATACTGCTAAGGAACTCTTAAAACAAACATCTGTTAAACCAGAAGTTGACTTGAGAAATGCATAACTCCCACGAGCTGAACAGTCCCATACCAAGGACCATTCAATTGAGCTAAGTAATAACATAATGCAAAAAAGCAAAGCAACTACTACTACAGTTACTATTAAGAAAAGCAAAGCTCAAAATAGCATTTTCATCACTCTCTTGTCATAGGTTTACATGGTTAACCTTGACTTTCAAAGTTGCAAACTGAATATCTTGACATATGACAGAAGTTTTTCTTTAAGAAACTAGAAGATGCTCATCTACAGCCATTTGTCTTTCTGAAGTCTAAAATTATGAATAAACAAACTACTGCTAGTGTTACAGACAGAATCTGCTAGGAAAAATTCTAAACTAAGGAAGCATATGGAGCAAACATAAGAAGGATTTAGGTTTCTGCCCTTTTTAAAGAAAAAAATTAAATATACCTCAAACTTCCTGTAGATTTAAAAAATGAAAAAGGAGATTTTATTCTATTAAAAAGTAACAATTGAAATATGAAAATCAAGTCTTGATTTTCTAATACCACATGTTCTGATGCTCCAAGATTTGTGGTATCTTTGAGTGGATGGATGAAACATTTTCTAGCATTTATGTGATACAAGTATTTTTAAAATTTAGTAGTAAAACTAACATGAAGGTATGCTGCCTTCAACAAATATTCCAGTAATCAGTATCCTTTATTATATCTTGATGTGTATCAGATACAATTTCTGATTGGGATGTTTTGGAAAAGAAACCATAATTACCATAACTCAGTGCTTATACACAAAATTTCTTTCTGTTTAAAAGTTAATTAAATGCCATAGTTATCCAATTAGTTACATTCCATTTACTGTTTCTCCCTCTCAAAAAATAAAGAATTAATACCCAGAATTTTTTTTGTCTCTTTACACATTTTTCAACAGCACAATTTTAAAGTTTTCTATACACATACTGGAGACATTGCTCAGCACACATGGAATGAGTCCATGAGTCATTGACTCTGGTGTACTTCTGGATTTAGGCAGCTGTAAACAGCCATTGGTGTAACCCATACTCTTATCCCATCTGAAACTTAGTGCTAAGTTTCACAGTCCTAATTTTGGCCAATTTTTAATTATTATAATAACCACATGAGGTAAAATTTCTTCTGTTTGACCACAGTTTACATAAACATGGTGGGGGGAGGAACCCTGTAATATGTTTTTGGTATTGAGAAAGAACTTACATGTCTACATAAAAATTATCGTTAAAATATACATTTATCACACAAACTTCAGTTACATCCACAAACAGAATTCTGCGCACCAAGGCCAAAATAACATTGAAAAAGGTGGGAAATTTGCACACATTCCACCTCCCATCCCTTCACCACAATACAACCAAATTTCCACATTATTATTATTTAAAACAGATTTAAAACCAAAGTCTATATGCTTAAACACTTTAATGAACTGGGACTACAGACAAGGAACTGAGTTTGGACAGAAAAAAGTATGCATAACTTCAAAGCAAATATTTTTAAATAAATAAGAAGAATTTGCAAGAGGCATATCACAAATTTCCACAAGACATATTTATAATTTTTGTCAGGACTCCTGCATTTTCCCATTTACCCCTCTATAGCAATTTTTCTGTCCTCCCACTGCCAGAAAGTAATGGAAATTGAGGCCCATAGATAATACCCTGATAATCTAGAGAGCTCTATTCTATCCTATCAGGATTTTAATTTTGTGATTTTCAATTTAATAAAAAAGTAATGAAGTAAATGAAGTAAATGATCAATTGAAATTATGCATAATCTTCCAGGAGCCTCTACAAATCTGATGGAGATTTGGTAAAGGTCTGTCATTAAAGCAGGACGTTAAGCAGCACAAGAATGCCCAAGAAAGCAAGAGGATGTCGCAGTGACAGTAACATTACTGATGTTCTACAAATTTCCAAATAATTCAATTGCTTTTGAGACCACAGTTTGACAGGGTACTCAAGCAGACATCTCCTATTAAGCTCACTGCATAAATGACACCTGCTTTAACATCTTGCTGTCTCCTATACAAGTTTCACTAGGCACATCATCCTTGGCAGCTACAAGTAAAAATCACAAGTTTCCAGTCTGTCTCTGGGGATTATATGCTCTTCTTATTTCACAGGAACAGTCTTTGCTGCACTATCCCAACTGGGTAGTAAATGCTCCAGTTATCCTTGAGAGTTGCCTGCACAACCAGCATCATGATTTAATTTTCAGCAGTTTCAACATCTACCTTTTCTAACCAGAAGTAAGAGACAACCTATATCTATTTCTCAGGGCACATCAAGAAGAAAAAGAAAATGCCTGCTTCTTCACTCATTATCAATTACTCATTTTATTTTTATTATGTGCTTTAGATAAAGGCTGAAAATTTTATACTTTGTAGTTTCTCTACAAGGCTGCGAGCATAGGGACTACACTGAGACTTACTTCAACTCATACCATGCTTAAACCCTCAAACTTTAATTTCTGTTATGTATTTATTATAATCAGAACTAAAACCACCTTCACCAGAAATTGTGATGACATAATTATATTGTCATATATCCAAGCATATCCAAGTTTGAGTTCTGTACTCAGCCATAAACTTAGGCCAATGCATGCCTCTAGGTCTGAACTCTCCTAATTCTAAAAATAGATTCCTCACATTTTTCCATTTATTGCAACAAACTTACAATCCAGTTAAATGCTGTTTATAGAAGAGAGATGAAGAAAATAAATTGCTCCATCTCCACGCATTCTTCTTGCTCGGCCTGAAAGCAAACAATTCTGCTTTGCTCATTGATTACCAAAATAGTTTCTTGATGACTTGTTAATTTGATAGGTCAGGCAATTTATTAGGTGTTTCCTGTGTTTCCAGCTACAGTCTGCATTGCAAGGAAACAAGTAGTGTCTGTGGCATGGAAGATGAGTCTGTGTCTGATGAGAGCCATGTGTACCAAACTCCCATTTTTCATAAGTGCTGTCATTTTACAGATGTATGACCCTCTTCTCCTGGTTACAGAGGAGGGGGGCTGGGGGAAGATAATGTACAGGGTTCAGCAGAGAAACCCTTGTAGGCAGAAACACAAATCATGTCATGCAAACCAGAACAGGCTACAGGAACATCACATCTCTTTGCAGAAGACAATAACAGATAGGACAGAGAAAGATGGAGTCTAAGATGATTAGGAAAACAGGAATGGTTAATGGATAACAGCAACGTGGCGCCAAGCAGTTCATTCCATGTCATAAAGATATGAGGCAACACAAACAGAGAGCAGGTAAAAGGTCTTTGAAATTCATCCAATCAATGCAGATGCAGATTTGTGTTCCCAGTATATTTGACAGAGAATAATACAGACTGTGGAGAAATTAATGTATTTCAAATTAAGTCTTTTGTTTTCTTAGCATCTCCTATCCTCAGCATGCAGTATATCACTTCCAATTTGAAATTACAATTTTGGATTTGTTATTTTTTTTTAAACATCTCTTCTCCGTAAATTCTAATCACTTTCTTTTTCCTTCAAACCCAGGGTTAACATATATTTTAGGAAGATCATTTCTCTTTCACATCAGACCAGTAAGCTTGAGAAACACTCTGAAACACATGGCAGCAATTCCACCCCTCTCCTCACCTCCTGTGGAGGTCCCTACTGTACTACTATTGCTGCAGAATTTGACTGGTCCCAATGCACAGTGAGGGCATAGAGGGATCAGTGCTACTAAGCCCCTGACCAAGAAGGTTCTCAAAATTCTGTTGCATACATATATGGGGCAAATTGAGATTTAGAAATAGTAGGAAACACAGATTAATCTCTACTTCTACTCTGCTTCATTTAAGGCACCTATTTGTGCTTTCTGTTTTAGTATGAAATACTCATAAGCCCTGGTTAGCCATTTGTGGCAGCCCAGTTTTGCAGTACTTGGCACACGTATCACAGAGTAATAATCCTGGGAGAGCACTGAGAAGTTAATTTGCAGTGATAAAACTGTTGAGACATCAGGGTTCAGCATGCTTATACACAAAAAGTGCTTGAGACTAGGCTATAGCTGATGTACCTAAGGTGTCTGAAGGAAAAAATTCTCCCTGACATCTTCACTGTTCAAAAGCTTGGATCCCTGGTATGCACAAATTTGCAGGTACATTGCGGATTTCATACAACCATCAGGTTCTCAACAGAAAGCAATATGAAATGAAGTGAGGGTATGTCAGCATGTTTCCAATCAACCAGAATTTGTCTGAGAAACCAGTTAAAGAACTTCAGCTCTTTCTTTTCAAATAAACACTCCTTGTAAGAAAGGTGGTAGTGTGTGGCTGCTGTAAAGTGACCAACAGTAAGTGGATGTAAGTAACAGAAAGCTATTAGTATTGGATAACTTTCCAAATCTAAATGACAGAAAATACAGGAACACAGCCAACAGGCACTTCAGCAACGTACTTGTTTTTCACTAAATCATCTACTTTGGTTGCAAGTGTTTATCCTTACTCAGGCAAAGATTTCATTGACTTCAGTGGAAATTCTGACTGTATGAGGAATGTAGAATTTTTTTCCTCCTGTAAACAGAGCTTCTCTGGAATTGCAGCCTGCACATAATAAACCTCTGAAACAATTCAGACCCATCATTCTATTTCACTGTGAACAGAACTCCAGTATATCTCAGTTAACAATAAACATAGGCTCTCCTCCCAGTCCTATTGAAATCTATGGCAAAACTCCCAGTGACTTCAATAGGAGCTGTAGCAGACCCTGAGGCTTTCAAAGACCAGACATGCAATGCTTTAGTGTTCTGCCTCCTTTAGCTACAGGACAAGCCTTTGGCTTTGTAAAATAAGGAGAAAAAAAAATGTATTTTCTGCCTGGTTGACGGAAAAAAAAAAAAAAGTAAACCAGCACTAACAGGCACTTATAATAAAAAGTGCTAAATGGAGAGCACGAACCTCATATCACACAAAATCAATTTTATATACTCATCCTATAATAAAATGTGATCAATATAATGCTTTCCCACATGTTCCAAATCACTAAATGACAGTTAATTATCATAATTTACCCCAGTCAATTTCATTTAACGTATAAATAGATCAAAATAAGTTACATCTAACATATTATAAAATAAAGAATGTTAATTATTGCAGAGGTAAGACTAGAATTAAACAGAGAATGATGTGTTTTCTAGATAACAAAGTTAGGAAAACAGTACTAAATCTCTGTATGCCATGATTACCTCACATTTGATAACACTGTCCAAGATGCTGTTGTTTATTCTTTAGATAAATGTCCTAATCAATAGATACATGAAGACAAAATAAGAGCAATCAAGAGGGCTGTATTTGCCTCTCTATTGGTACATATCTATTGAGGGCAAATAGAATTCTCATCAGCAAAACCTACTTTGAGTCTAATTTGCAGTTCTGATTTATAGCTTTTAGAAACATCATGTCAGGGATATGGCAAATATTCAAGCATTTGCTTAGCTAAAAGATAAAGGGCTATAAAGGCAGCTGAGATACGACACAGAAAACAAGGTTTAGGATACTATGCTCAAAACTGTAGGTCACCTTTCTTCAAGATCAGAAAGAAGCAGCATGTCTCCCTGTTGCCCAAGAGTTTATGGAGAAAGGGTCTCTTAAAAGCAATAGTTGCTCATGTTTTTTTGTCATTGACAGCAGATAGAGAAAGTCCAAAAAAATCACAGCTTTATGCCATTACTCCATTAAAAAAATTGTACGAATACTCAATTTAAAGATAGTTGTATTACTGAAGGCTTATTAGGGAAGTTTTAACACCTGAATCAGCATCAAGCTTTCACTGTACTAGGACCTATAAAAATACATAGGCTCTGGCAGGATGGAAATAGCCAAATGCTTTTGATTTTCAGGGCTTTTTAAAACATATTTCCCCTGATAGGAATACCACTGCAGTCTAGTTTACCCCTACCTCTAACAGTTGCTGCAACTGTCTGATGAATTTGCTATAATCCAGAACAGTAAAATTATCTCTGTTTAGAAAACACAAAACACTCCCAACTAAATTTTCTCTCCCCTAATGTCACCTAAAAAAGCCCTGAGGATTTAAAACATAATAAAAATAATTTCAGTGGCCTGATTTGTAATCCTGGCTTTCCAGACAGTTCAGGACAGCTGAGGAGGGCACAAATTGTAAAATGAGACTATGAAGATGGAGTAAAGGACAACAGAGAACTTTTCATGGCGGATTGCCACTATCAAATCCATGAAAATAAACTACAATCTAAGTCTCTTTTTCACTTTGACAAACTACCTACTAAGCAGAAATAAGCATGTAAAGAAAAGTTCAGCTCTGCTTAAGTCAGGGAGTTACTCATCACTCCAGTGAGGATTTCACCTTTTACATCTAACAGAATTTGTCTTTTTCAGTGCAGGCAGCTGAGGGGGATGGTATGCATATTTTCTATCAGCTATGAGTGCAGGGCTTTTCCTGCCCATTAAGAAAACAGCTTCTGAAGATCAGACCCAAACATTCATTTTCTGTTCACTATTCCGGGAATGCTCTTCTGCTTCCTTACGCTTGTTAACTATTTACACCTCACAGTATCCTCTCTGTAAAGTGGTATTAAAATCTCTCTATCTCACATGGCTTTGATGACAATTAATATTTATGCTGATCTTTGAGAGACTAGAATAAAGTTAGCACAGTATTCATGCCTGGTCTTGTTCCCACTGTTCAGAAAAGCCTGTACAAAGCTAATACTTTGCATTAGTGCTCTTTCTGATGGACAAGGAATGAAACTAGTGAATAGAACTACTGATGTCAGATCAAAAGAGACCCTCTATTCACCCCATCTACCTCATTTATTTTTTGGCATTATCTTTTTCCTTCCTATCTCTCCAAGGCCCAAGGCATCAAAATTTACATCTTCTTTGTGTTCTATCCTCAAGAAGGAAAGGAAAGAGGGAGTAGGAGGGGACAGTAAGAGAGATAAAAGGAAGAAAAGTTCTAGATGTCAAGCAGTGTAACCAATTCCTTAATGTTAGTCTGTGCTTTTGAATATCGTATAATTTATAAACTGGAAACACATTCCGCTTTGATTTTCAAACAGCAGCTGAAGTTGCATGCCTGTTCTAAGCCTTTTGAGGGACAAGGAAACTGATGGAGATAAAAAAATATTCACTTGTAATTCTTATATGATCCTGGGAGTGTTCCAGATTTCCATGGCAGGTGGTGTGGAAGGGATTTGAAAGGTGGTGGAAAGAAAGGATGAAAGACATTTGGAAGAACGCTTCACTTCTGTGAAAATGGATCCAAGTTCTCTGCTTAATCACTAGAATTACACCATTACCTCTTGCTTTTTAAAGGCTTTGTAGTTTTAATGGTGACATTAAGCAGAATAGCTGCTGTCAGGTATGCAAAATCACAAGACAAGACTTTCTGCATTTTTTCACAATTGCCATTTTGTGAAGTTCTGTTGTGCTAAAGGGCCATATTTTTAATTCATTTGTGACAAAAGAGTGGGATCTGACTTGCCTTAAGGTTCTGTAGCACTCAAGGTAAGCTTTGTATTATAGCCCCAAAGTCATTGCATTAAGTGAAGAAAGACTGCTAAGGAAACTATACACCAGTGAAAGCAGGCTGAAAACACATCCCTCTGTATGAGAAATCCAGCCAGATAGTAAAGGAGGCCAGTGGCCACTAAGATGATAAGCCTCTCTATTTGCAAGTACACCAGAACAGAAGGCCTGAGCATGGCTTTACATGCAAGATGTGAAATAGTTCTGTCCAAGCTCTCAGCCAGAGCAGCAATGTAGGAGACAGGCAGTACAGGGATACTGTACAAGCTCAGCCCTTGAATTCTACAATGATAAGGCAGACTCCCAGGATTAACAGCCCTGTCAAGGGTAAGTCTCTGAAGTGCTTATTTGTTTAGAAGAACCACCTCATTCATCATTAAGGAGTGATAGAAATGGAAGTCCTCTGACACAGTATCTGAAGTCTACCTGGATGTATGTTTTCTCAGTATCATAGAAAGCAGAAGATAAAATATTGCTATCTGGTTTTAAAAACAGTATTAAAATGAAATACATTACTTGTGTTTATAATGTCTGGTTTATAAGATGTTTATTTTATTTCTTTTCATGGAAATATTGCAAGCTATATTGAAAGTACATACTTTCAATGACGAGCAGAAATACATAATTTTAAGAACAGCAGTAGAATTTAAATTTACATCTCCCCTCCTTCAAAAAGAAATAGGTTATATTTTGACTTTCTATGATGTTTAAATAGATGTTTCTGATAACAAGTAATTACACTTGTCTGATAAAATTATGAAGTTGATTTTTTTTTAAGCTTCATTTACATAAAAAGTGAATTCAACTAAAAATTTGTAATATGAAAATACTGGACTACTCATATGAAGACTTTTACTGTATGGAATTATTCTATGAATGGTCCTATACAGCAATTTCAGAACCTGTTTCTGGTCTTCTCAGATCCAGGGTCTTATTCATAGCCCATCTTCCCTCTGTATCTTATTTTATTGAAAATTACAGTCAGGAGAAAGAGTCTAATAAAAACATACTATAAGAGCTGTGAATTACTTATAAATACCTTTTTTGGAGACCAGAAGACTGACATGAGGATGGTAAGAAGCAAAAGAGAGTGAAGAATACAAAACACTACAAGAAATACTGGGAAGCTATTCCTCACTCTGTTGGTGGTCTTGTAGATATTGGACCTAATTGGATGTTAAGAATTAAAGATATCTTGTTCTGTCATTTTGACAATGTGTGTAGTGAAGCAGACTAAGACAACACTTGTTTTACCATTAAGAGACATATAAAACTTTTTTTTCCCAATTTAGAAAATTATTATGTCATTTACTGGAAGTGCAAGCATAAGTTTGCAACAGAGTTGTGGCAGGAAAAATTAATTTTCATAAATTCATAGAGTCATCAAAAGGTTAGAGATTGTTTCATTCCCAACCCCCCTGTCGTGGGGGCCCTCCCACTAGACCAGGCTGCTCAATTTTGTTATCAGTCCCATGTTTCCTAGACTGTTATACTCTGTTAAATTTATTAGGAGAAGAAAAAACAACAAACCAAACAAACAAACCCCCCTTTATTCAGTGTTACATTAATTTTCTCACTCCTTATTTTTTTTCTGTGGAAGAAACACGCATAGGGTATAAAGAAATCTATTTAAATTATTGTTCAGGGTATTGGCACACTCCTAATCCATATATGAGAAATCTGTTAATGGAGAATTTCACATATTTCAGTAAGAGGAAAGAATTATGCAAAATCACTATCTCCAGCACAGTAATGGTGTGAAGAAATACTAAATTCTGTCAATAATTTGGCATCAGCATTGATGCTGACACCATTTTTAAAATTAGTAATACATCTTGTATGTGATGCAGTGTCAATCACTGAAAATTAGAAATCATAGACTTCTGCTATCATTCTGATTTTGTGCTTTTCAGAAAACATCTGATTACCCTGGACTATTCAAGAACTGCTCCCTTAGAAAGCACTAATTAAGACACTGAAGAGTCTCATCTAATATTTATACTTCTGGTGTTGCACTAGATCATTTTGCAGTGCATGAACAGCGTCATGAAGAAGGAATTAGAAGCAGTATAGCTCTGAGCCTCAGATAATCCTTCACTGATTAGTGAGATTCGCATCATCACCTATTCTGAATGCACTCCTCTCAGGATGTTGATAAAGCCCTTCAGTATCACAATATGGACTTCCAAGCACAGCTACGGCTTTTCTACCCAATCAAAGTGAAACCCTCAGTTCACCTGGTTAAGCTAGCTAATCCTAAATCGGCTTTTAGATTGTCACTTAACAACTCTGAGGCACTCCAGAAGGATCCCGCACAAATCCTGTGGTAAATGAGGCCTAGGCTGAGTGAAAATGAACAAACAAAAAGCTTTAAAAATGGACAGCAAATTCTTTATCTAAGGCATATTTTTATTTCTTTAGAGTGAGAATTAAGATGTCAGGAATAGGACAGTTCTGTTAAATTGGTCTTCAAACAATGATGTATGCCTGCTTAGATTTCCAATGATGACATTTGAGTACATATTAAACAGCAAACTGATGCAAATAATGTGCAGAGGGTTTGGTGCTTTGCAATTTTTGAATATGTGGGCTATGATTAATCATACAAAATTACAGGTTTAATAAAGAAATTGAAAAGTTCTGTAGTTCAGACATATTTGTTGGCTTTGAAAAGGTCTGAACAATTTGAATTTATTGATGAACTCCCCAACATGATGTAATCATCTTCTGATGACATTTTTAGCAGAAGTTACACTGATAAAAATGGCTGTACCTTTCAGGAAACTGTATGCTGTCATCTACGTCTTGCACGCTACAGACACGGTACCAAAAAGGTTTCTTACATCTGGAAGAAAATCCTGTCCCTTGTAGGCAGGGATCATGCATAGGCTGGCAGCAGTGTGTCTGTAGCTGCTGACTGGCAGTCAGAATGCAAGATAATGCTTGCATCTGTTACTAGAGTTGGGTAATAGACACTGCTCAAGTATATTTGCATTTAGGCTTCTTAGATTTCATAGGCTATACTGTAGAATTATTTCATTGAATACACTGCAATTTACAATCTCATACTGGAATTTGTAGTAAGGTAATAATACAGGGAATATGCTCTGAAATTATTTTAGAATTACGTGCCAGCTGGAATTTGAACTTGCAACAAAAAATTACACAAGTTTTAAAGTTTTAAAGATCTCCCTCTTGCAGTGGAATGAGGGAGCAAGATTCCCAGCACTACCTGACAAGTGAAGGCATTCAGAGCAAAATCTGTCAGTGGCAGAGAATAAAGGTCTTGCCATCTGAAGCAGATCACTCAAGTACCAATGCCAGATTAAATAGAAAAAAACACACAGAGATCTAAGTTTATTATCTTTCATAGTGAATTGTTTAGAAATAATAAATAGGATATACAAACACTATACCATGGTAGTTTATTTTGTCTTGTGGGAAGTTTTAACAGTTTCTGGGATTAAATGGCTTTCCCCTTCTGTGAAGGGTCTGATGTAAACTCTTGTACTGAGGCTTAAAGTCTTAAGGTTGTTAGAAGTTTCCATCAGTCAGTCTGTATGTCAATGGATAAAAAGTTGGTTGCTGATCTGACCTGTTCATCGCCCTCTGGAATGATGCCATCAAACTACAGATACATGTGGCAATGCTGGGGGGGAAAGGAGGGAATGGGAGAATAGGGTTATTTAGTGGGAAAAGTGAGTTCCTCTCTGCATTGCAGTCAGAACATTGAGGCAAAGTCATGTAAATCTACAATTTAATTCTGTGTGTGTGCATGCTCATTTTGCAATTGAAGCCTCTATTTTATAAATTCCTAAGAATTACATATATTTGCCTTTGTAACAGAGGAAATAAAATTTTAATTCTTGAGACAGGTTAACACAGCCAATGTTGTTTAACAGCTCTATGAGTCTGCTGAGCAATGTATGATTGCAGAGCTACACATCAATTCACCACAGACTAGAAAAATGTCTGTGAAAACTACGATAGATAAAACTAATCTTTAAGTTAGTTAAGGTCCATTTACCTGGATGTGAATAATAATTACAGCACTTTTCAAATCTATTTTGGAATAATTTTTAAATTGATCTCAGAATTTCTGAAAGCTGCAAACACCTCTCACTTAAATCCAGCATATTAGCTTTTTCTCTGTAAAAATGCTATGAATTTATTTCTGTGGATGGATTAACCATCTTTTACACAGAGATTGCTTAAATTAATCATTTTAGCTGCTTTTAGCTACTTTTCCAGAAATATGTTTAAATGACATCCAGCATTTTCTACCACCAATTGTGCTTTTGTTTCTCAATCTTTACATCCAGTTCTATCCATCTTTAAATTAATATTTTTAAATACTAGAACAATTCAGAATTAAATTCTGAAATACAATATTTAGCCAACACAATTATTTCCCCAGCAATGTGATTCTTGCCTCAAGAAGTTAGCAGGAAGGGATTTGGAGTTTGTCTGCATTTTGGCAAACTTGGGTTCCCGCCTCCAGAAATTCCCTTAATTCAGTTGTCAGGAAAGAGTATCTGTAGTAGGATTTAAGCTAAAAATTGAAAAGAAATCTATTCTGAAGCATGAGAAACAGTGGCTATTACAGGTCAGATCTTGAGATTATGTTTAGTGGCCAGGCATTAAGTTAAGGTATGTGTAGGTAGTTGAATGATCCACAGAACACAGCTGTTCTTTGCATACCAGTCCTGCTCTGCAAATTTAAAGAAACCTGAAAGCATTGCTAATTTACATGTTTTGGAATAATGGGACCATATTTAGAGAAGGCTGAAAGCACTTCTAATTTAGGTATGAAAAAGATGCAGCTGGAACAGAATAAAACAAAAACTATGCTATCTGTTCTGAAAGAGAGGCAGCTTTGCTTAATTAAGGGAAAAATATGCAGCTGACTCTAAAGGCATTTTCACAGCAGCCATATACTTTGAGGGCTGTGTTAACAGGCCTAACAAAGCATTAATTAATTAATAGGACCCAGCTCACCAAATTTCAGGTGACCACACTGGAGATGGGAGACCCAGCAGACCATCTACTTTTTCTGTATAGTCTGTAAAGAGTTACAGACAATTATTCATCTGATCTATTTCAACAGCTGTTTCAGACTGAGGTGGCCTGCACTGCACTTTGCTCTAAGCACACAGACTGCCAGCAGCAACCAGGTTAGATGTACACACCTGAGCATGGTCAGACAAGTCTTACTCTGTGAATGCAATATTTGCCTTCCAGATGAGAATGGACAGTAAGTCCAAAGAGAAATAGGTTATTTATTGAGGTTTGTGAAAGTACCCTTCTGTGCCATATAGCAAGCTATGCCCAGCTCCACAGCTACACGACCTGGTCTGTTTTGTATGCCATGGAACTTACAGCTCATCCACTTCCAATTCCAGTTTTACTACATGTGAAAGACTGCCTAATGCATGGATTTTTGAAAATAGCACTGGGAGGTCAGCTATAACTATCTGGCATATAGCAGGCAGGTCACATGCCACAAGTTGATGATGAAGGTGCTCAGGTCAGGGGTGCGTCTTGTCGCACCCTCTTTGTAGTTGACCAAAACAAGCCAATAAAAGTTAACTAGGTTAATTTTTATAGCTCTATTAGCTGAATGCAGAGTTTATCATTCAGGAGAAAGGTAGTATCATGATAGATGGAAGCCAAACATTAAGCCCAGACAGCACAAACAGAAGCCAAACATAGGTCAATGGACAATCAAATCAGGCAACAACAATGGTTTAGGAGTGATTGGGGACATAGTTCAATACACAGGACAAAGTCATTGGTTTGCAGAAAATAGAATACTCTTTTGGATTTTACTGATTATTACTTTGTTTCTCAGAAGAAAGAGTTGAGTCTTTTGAAACAGGTCAACAATTCACTCCTTGTCACATTTTCCAGAGGGAGGTGAAGAATCATAATCTTTGTGGTAGGTCACTCTGTGACCATCATTATCTGACGGAGCAGAATAATTCTGTTACACAATAGTGTAGGTCATAATCCCCCCTGTCAAGAATCTACTACAGGCAAAATGGGTCAATATACAAAGTAGAACAAATCAGCAGAAAAACTGGGCCCAAACCATGTCACAGAAAGTGCTTATAAACCAAAGCATGCATATGTCTGATGAGATAGATGTTCTTGGCATTGATTTGTTGGAAGATTTCCCTATGTGTCAGTATTCAACCAAGCACTTTGGAATAGTGCTAGGAATTTATATGCTGGGGATGCCATCTTTTAGACAAAATAAAATCAATGTCCCAGCTAGTCAGGATTTTTTACTGCTTGTTCCAAAATAAAATTTCTTTAGCTCCGGTCTTTAGCAGCTTCCAGATCCTGTAATAACTCATTTCTCCCTGCAGTTTCACTTAGGACTTCAAACCTACATTATGGTCCAGTCACACTGTGTATGAAAAAGTGATTCCAAACTACCACTATTCTTGCAGCACTGCATTGCTGTTTAGTAACACTGAATTTGCATGGATTTGTATTTTGTGATGAATACACAAAGGAACATAGTACACAATAATATGGCTACTAGCAGTAAGTTCCTGTAAATCATCCATTTACAAATCACTGTTAAAAAGATCTCTTGATTTCATTCATCTGTTTTTAAATGTTCCATACTTATGAACAGATCAAGTTTGAATGCCTTGAACAGATGAAGACATGGGCTGGAAACAGCTTATTTAAAGGGAAAAGGGAAAGAATATTACCATTGTAATATACTAGTGAATGAAAATAAAACCCCAACAGGCCTGTAACTTAGAACTGCTACAGCAGGAGGAGGCCACAATTACAAAGTCTAAACAGACACTTGCAGGAATGAAGTGAATGTACTGGTTTTTAACTTGAAAAGAAAGGAAGAGAAGGGAAAGGCTTATCTGTATACAGCAAGCTGTTCTGGACCAGGTGAGAGAGAGAAAATGTACTGATGTTGCTGCCCGCTATACCAGATGCATTTGGCACTTGCACATTGTCCAGCTTACACGAGCACTCATGCATGCCTATATCTATTTATTTGCACTGCACATGTTCAGTTGTTTTGAGCAAAAAATTGCTTAAAAGTCAAAGATATGCCCAGTGAGTGTGGCAGAAAATAAATTGTGGGGATTTTTATACCGTTGCATGATTATCTAAACTAGAATGTGCTACAAATTTACTTCTAAGCTCCTAATTTCTAGAACATCTCAATTAAATCAAGTTTTGTCCTGAATTTGTTTGGAATGTAGTGTGCCTAGATTTGTGCCATCTCCAGTCTATCAGCAATCCAGAGCTATCAGAAAGAAGACATCTCAGTGCAAGTTTTAACATAAACTGTATTCCAGGTGATACTGGCTTTTCTGGAAAGCTGTTTCAAAATACATTTGAATACATGGATAATGAAATTTACTAAACCTGTGAGGAATTTTGGTGTCTTGTGATACCAAGTTTGCATCCTGTTATGGAATGAATCTTAGGCATTCAAAATCCATGCAACTTTCGTCCCCTTGTATTTGCTTTGGAAAAAAAAAAATGTAGCATATACTGTGCAGTTTTCATCTAAAGAGACTTTTGAGCAAAATACAGATTCCCACACAGATTAACAGACACTGTTTCCTTCTTGTCTTTCAAGCCCACCCCTAACAGCAGCCTCCTCTGAATAATTTTACCCATGCAGACAGGACTGGCTCAGAGACCCAAATCTCATTCCCTGCCCAGCTCTTTCCCTGCTGTTTCATCATGCTCCTCATGACCACCAATAAGAATTCTACTGGTGAAGCACATAGGTACTTTTCATTCTGAAGTAATAAATCTAATTCTAACCGCTCTAATAATACACTAAGAGACACAAAATAAAAGAAAAAGAACCCCAAACTGCCAAAAGATCCAAACCCAAACAAAACCAAGAAAGCACAATCCTTAAGATAGTTTCTAATCCTGGAAGAACCTGCCTTTCATTGCCAAATTTATCAGTTAAATGTCACTTGCTTTAAACTCATTCTTAATCTATTGTAACTATTGTTCTCTGTTTTTTCTAAGATGCACCTCCCTGGTCATTACAGGGAAGTGACCCCATCACAGTGAAGAAGCACAAGAAGAGGAGCTGGCAAAGGAAATAAATAACCCTAAATCAGAGCAAAAACATTTCACTGCAGGAATGCAGAGTTCTATTTACATCACGGCATTCTGGAAGGCTGAAGTTTTTGAGAGGCACTACCATATGCTAGAGAACAGAAGACACTCGTGGGCATTTAAAAGAAAGTCGGGAATTTGCCTTTGGAAAGTTTTCACATGTTTGTGGAAACTCACAAGCTACCCCATCATTTTCAGGCATCTGTGATTTTCTTCCCCCAACCCCC